>JBBPUQ010000004.1:5410000-5837635 GCA_038501195.1 Nemania diffusa
GTCATAGCTGAAGATTGGTTGAGTTTTCGTAACTAGCGCACTTTGTGCTGCAGAGACGCGGTCACAGCCCATCCTCGGTGGTTTCCATGACGTCTTCGTCGCCTTCTTCTTCGGGTGGTGGGAATTGGCCAAGAACGTCGATGATGATATTAATGATCTCCTCTTGCTTCTCCTCGCTGAACCGTCCCACCATATCCTCTATCACGGCGTTGAGCGCTTCGATTGTCGTAGGCCGCATATTCACAACCATGATGCATTCACCCTTGCTGATCTTGTAGGGACGCAATCTCTTGAGCAAGACAGGGATAGAGTTCACATCATACGGCAAAGGTTTCTGGCTCAGAGGACCAGGGAATGTCTCAAAATATTTCAGCATCTGTGAATCTTCGTGAGCTATATAGTTCATGCTTAGGGGATAATGTTGGTTTCCCTACCTCCCCTCGCAGCGCCTCTAGATTGGGCGGGCCACGGCGTTTCTGGGACTGGTATTGCTGGGCTTGGCCCGAAAGAAATGTGTAGACCTCAACATTGGTCAGGACGGCGTTTTGGGCTTCAAGGATCCTCATATTAAACAATAGGTTGTGTTGTAAGATTACAATTATTTATGTTAAATGGCACTCTGCAAGTCTCTCGAAACAATCGTGAAGCCCGTCTTAAAGTACATAGAAGTAATATGTTGCTAGATTTTGGGAAGTGCTCCTAATAAGGGAAAGCCAGAAATTAATATGGGTACATACTACCTACCAATAATTTGGTTTATTACCAACAGATGTCAGCAGCTGGCCATATCCTGTACGTCTCATCCCAAACCCTTCTCCAGTAACCATGCAGATATTTTGATCCTTAATACATAAAAATATAAATATAAATAAATAATTTCAACTCGCCTGTTCTGTTAGAAAAATTTCGTTAGATATTTGAGTATCTACGTCTGAGGGTGTTGTAAGATTGCTGTTTATTTTCCCTTGTTCTCAAACGATTCGCGCCCCTTAAACAGCACAACTAGACACAACTTCGTCAATTTTATCACCTGCGGGGTGTATAGTATCCTTTGTAAAGAAGTATAACTAGCTGAACTTGTCCAACATGTAGGCATTTGATCCATAAGGTTAATCCACTCCTTAGACTCAACAACGGGCATTGTTGCCATTGGTTTTCCTATCTGCCTCAAAGATCCTTCACGTTCTCCAAATTCTTTTCTGCAGAGATGACGTGCAGTCGCAGCCGCAGGGTCTTTATCTGCGGGGATTATAGCCGCAAGTGGCGAGTTGGAGGTGCATTCCCCCAACTTATGCGGAGAAGAAACCTTAAAGTAAAGACTGTCGCAAGCCCAGTCTCGCATGGTTCCTACCGTAAAGAGGAGGGGAGTCTCGATTCGCCCGTCTAGGTGTATAGCCCTTTTGACGGGGAGGTTTGATGATACGCTTGGCCTGTAACCTTATATCATCATGACGATCTAAAGATGGGGTTGGGGCTCTAATAGCCGTCAGATGATCTCACTGCATGGTTTTGGATAAAACCTCCTATAGAGCCTATGTCGAGCCCTACTGCTAACGCAATATACAATTACAATCACTGTATACCTTCGTCTGGAATATATCACGATAAACCATTAGTCTCGTCTCCAAAATGCCTTCAGGAGAGAGAAGCCAACGCCAGGCCCAAGGCATGAGCTACGGGGCGTCGGTAGCAGAGGGCAACGTCGAGTTCGCGACGGACGCCAACACAGAAGCGGTAAGGACATCTGTCATCTATCTTCTCTACCCGTACCTTCGTTCTCTCTTGTCAAATCTCCCTTCGTTTCCGACAATGCTGACAAGCGGAATCAGCCCGGCACCCGCGACAGGGCGCTCCTAGACAAACTCAAAGACGCCCTGAAACCAGGCGACGCCCGCCGGCTCTCCGCTGCGCACGACGGGCGCCACGGCGGCGCCGAGGAGGCCACGCACCCCGGCCACCGCGACTACGAGGAGAACCCGCACCCGCGCCGCGGCAGCGTGCTCGACGAACTCGGCGAGCGCGGGCACGCGCGCGAGTCCCCGCCCCGGCGCGGGAGCGTGCTGGACGAGCTCGGGGAGCAGGTGCACGAGGGCCGGCGGCGCGGGAGCGTCATCGACGAGCTCGGGGAGCGGGCGCGCGGGAAGGAGGGGGTGGGCGGTGGCGGTGGCGGTGGGAGGCGGGGGAGTATTTTTGAGCATATGCCTTTTGGGCTCGGACAGCAGCAGCAGCAGCAGCAGCAGCAGCAGCAGGGGGAATCCACTGCTAAGCGCGATGAGCATCAGAGGGGTGGTGGGGGAGGAGGAGGGGGGGTGATGGATTCGGTGAAGGGCAAGACGGGGGGTGCGGCGCGTCATCAGCATTATAGGGACTCGACGGATATGAGCAAGGCTGATGAGCGGCACTTGCCTGGTGCTATGTATCATAATATCCGGGATGATCTTTTGAAATAGGAGGGTGTGTCGAATATGATGAGGGTCTAGATTGTGTGTACATTATACGAGGGGAATAGTATACTTTCGGCGGTGCGGATGGAAAGGAGGAGTTTGTTTGTCTTGGGGCTTGTGTATGGGCGTTTGGGGTCCCCGAAAATACGTTGGGTTTCTGCTCGGGACTACATGGTTTATATGTTACATTGTACGAATATGGAATAAACTTACGGCTGTTCTCTGATTTTACCTAGTTGCACATCTCGTGATTCATAGATTTATCTAATAAAACTTATACCTGTCGATTGTTGCTACTTGAGGTTATGAATCGTTGGTTCATTTTTTTGCTATAGAGCGAACTATAAAATAGATCACCAGATTGATAGTACTTGACCCCAAAATAAAAAGCGCCGGGCGTTCTCATTCATGGTCTAGATAAATATTCAACTAGGACAAACCATAGATTCAACGTTTTCGTTCTATCTTAACCCAGACCTAGAGATGCAGGGCAGGAATCGTTAGCAAGTAAGAGCCCCTTTCCAATTGATAAGAAACAAAACTCGTGCCGACGTGGGCCCTCCGTACTATAGCTTCTTTGCAGATTATTGTGTCCTGAAGGCACTATCTAGGCAACTAGAGGGCTCTTTTTAGACCTGTTGGACGATGACCCTAGTCTGTTAGCTACATATTACATCTTACATGTTGATAGATAACCCATCGATATCGCGTCGGTAATCATATGATTATAATCTGTGTGGGACCAGGTTCTTTAACTTCCACTACAGCAAACTCGATAAACAGAGCGCTCTAAACAACTAAGTCTCTATATTCCGAAATTGTGCAACAGCCGAGAATGTAGTATTGGAGTGTGAGACGCGCAAGAGGTAGGTATCAGAGAGTGCATAATAATAGAGTCAGAGTGTAAACTAGTACTCCTAGATCTAAGACGAAGTCTACTGGGTAAATTAAAAGCTAAAATAAGTAGTAGAATAAGTCTTAAGTCATAACTCGAATAGTTTATGACAAGCGAATACTATTTCTTAGTACATCATGAACATCCTTGAGGTAAGAGAGGAATAGAAGTATTGGATTATGTCAATACACCTCTCTAGTCTACAAGACTATCTTATGGAGCTAAGTCAAGGATCTAGCCTTATTAACTACCCTCTATTTAGATTATTCTCTGCAGGAGAGGTCATTCTAAACTCAACGCAGATGCGGTAGTCTTACTTCACCCCCATATGGGACAATAATTTTGCAGTCAATCGGTCGTCCACACATTTGTGTTATGCGATGTTGCTGATCAATCCGGAACCGATCTAAGCGCCGCAATAATCTCTGGCATAATGCAACATGCCCCCTAACCAGTGGCATTACCGTCACAGTCGAGGCTAGGGCATAGGAACGAGCACATGGAGGCGGCGGCCCCTCCATCAGCTCCTTGTGGATATATCGGGATCCCGATTCCTGGACCCAAAAGTGATAGTTCATGGAATCGAGAGTGAAGTAGACACTACGAAGTGCCGGCAGATCTGCTAGGGTTATGTATGGGAAATCTGAGATTTCTATACCGGCGGGATAAAAAAAATCAGAACCCACGTCGTGCCACAGATCAAAGCCGATCCGTTGAATGTTTTCTTGGAAGGCCGGCGGTAGTCCAGAATGTAGTATATCGCGCTCCCAATCGATGAAACCGAAAGCGCCTACAAGGCGCGAGTGCACAACCTGCCGTCCCTGTAGAACAACCCGCCGCGCTTCTCGGTTGACTTGTCTGAGAGTCCAGAACTCCGGCATCATCTTCTTGAAATACGATAGACCCTTCCGTCGGTGCACAACAACCTCAGGATAGAAAATAGGGCCTCTGGGTAAGGCATACAATTCTAGAACATGTAGTCGAAGCTCGAAGGGAAGTAAAGGAAAGCTGGGGGGCGCGAGTTGTTGAGAAGACATGTTGAGTAGGCGCTAGGGATAGTAGGCCTCGATGGTAACCAGTCTATGCAAGAGCTCGTGAGTGTAGCTGGCAACGAAAGCTTTAGTTATGTTTAGCAACGTTCTTGTCGTAGGTTGTTGTAACGCAGGGCTTAGTAGATATATGCTTGCTCGATGTGCATATCTCTTAATTCGGTAGATGGCTCGCAATTTGGTAGTCAGAACAAGGCCATGGGTTGTTCTTTTTATACACGTTGGCAGTTCGTAGTCAGGGGGGAGTGAGAGGTAAAGTCACCGTGACTAGAACATTAGAGAATATTGGCATAGGCACCCCGTGAGCCATAGGGTTGTCCTGAAGATGTTAGCTTAGCTAAAGCTATTTACGCTGTCGAATCAACTTCCATAGGCGTCACTTGTGATCGCTCTATTTCCTCGATTCGCTGTAGTATTCTGTCCTTCCATTCGGAATACTCTCGTCTTTTCTGGTCCGTCATATCCCACCTACTCTGAAACATGGTATCGGCCCGCTGAATATGAAGTCTCTCGCTGATTCTGCTGTCTTCGTCGTTTTCGACATCGTCGCCAGAGTTGTCTGCTTCGGGCTCGGATCTCTTGACCATGTCCTCAAAGCCAGCAAACCACTCGTCTTTCTGCCAGCCCCTCTTGATGATCTCAGCCATGGCCATATCTACATCTTTTGATTTGATATCGGACCAGCCGATCCATAGCTCATCCTCATCCATACCTTGGACCGTAACCTTCTCCTGTGCATGTTCCAAAGCACCGAGGATGGATTTCCGTATCTTTGAGTACTGTCTGTTGTCCAAGTCCTTTCCCTGCACTAAAACATACAACTGCCCAGCAACGAGGCAATATACAGCAGCTAATAAGGGGGTTAAGTGATCATTGACCCATTGATCCTTTGTTCGTCTGCCATGGGGGGCAACAATTGTCTGCATTCCCGCTAAGACAGTTCGTCCGATGCGCTCTTGGTCTCGCTCCTTACATAATAGCTGAATGGTTGGCCGTATCCATGCAGGCAAGGTGCTGTTGAGGCCACCAGCCTTCTTCTTCGCAGGCAGCGGCGGTGGTTTCGACGCAGACTTGGTGGGTGTCCCGTCTCCCCTTGTGGCGGCAGGAGAGCGGTACTTCGCTAAGGATGCATCTTTGGTGGGTGTTGCTCGAGATGGTACTCGCTGAGCGCTGCCAAAAAGGCCGGCTTCTTTTGCTTTGGAAGTGGGTGTTCGTGTGCGACTGGGCTTGCTCAGGGATGTTGAGGAGAGGACATTATCAAGGTGGGAATACAGGCGCTTGTATAGTCTCGGCGGTATGGGCGGCCTCACCTGTATGGGCGGTAGGTTGAGGGAGATCTTAAGCCGTTCACAGGCGATGTGAGCACACGCATAGGAACGGGCGACTTCTTCGTCGACCTTCAGAGCGCCAGCGCTGTGACGCGACTGGGCCAGGAGAGACGACGCAAGCTCGAGCAGAGGTTGGGGCAACGCCGTCGAGTAGCTAGGTAGTAAAGAGTATAAGGTTGGCTCTAATGTGCGACTCATCCTGCTGTAAGGGAAAATGTGGCGCTTGTGTGATTTAAAGTAGGTGTCAAAGACAAAAGACGTCGAATGGCAGAAAGCAAAAGATAAAGTTACCTGTTACCAGGTAGAGTGTAAATACAGTAAGTACCCATATCAGATGGGATGACGTTTCTTGAGTGCCAGTGCGCGCCGCTGACCTGCATTAACATGCCGCAAATCGCGTGCTATTAGTGCTTTGTTAGTGGATATGACCCCTGGCCGATGTCCGCAACGGGTAAATCTAACGGTGGGGGGCGGCTGAAACCCCCTGTAAAGCGTACCTACCCGAGTTTGTACGTGGTCACTGAGCGAACATTAGATAAGACCTTCTAGACATCAATAGCCTAATAGTAATCGCACGCTTATTGCTCATCATCGTCTAATCCGCTGAAACGAAACGAAACAGAACAGATCGACACAAAACATTGGCTCGTGGGCATACGATACAAACCAACTACACGCCAATCATTGTTTCTACACCGAGCCAGGCTTCCGCCGTACTTACATCGCTCGTTTCCAACGTGGGAGCAAGCGGGCGTACCATTCATCAAGATGCGATCTACCGTCATAGCAGCTGCCGGCCTACTCACCGGAGTCCTTGGCCACGGCGGCTCTCATGACCCAAAGCCTGTAGTACCTGACGATGCCAATTGGATGACGAAACACATGGCTGGTACGTTATGCTCTCTTCTAGTTGGGTGTCGATAGTCTGCCTCTTTGTCCACCACATGTCGTGTAAGCTTGTAGTCGCACATCGGGAAGCAAGCCGACGATAGATATTATACCGCAGAACGGACACAGATATCGCTAACATCACATCACACAACATAGAGGAGCACCACGTTACGGACTTCGACCCCTCGTCCTTCTTCACCCTCCACGACTTCAACGGCAACGGGCGCTGGGAGGTCGACGAGATCCTGCGCACATACGGCCTGATGGACGAGTCGAACAAAGACATCCCGCTGACCAAGCGCGACGAGTACCAGCTCCAGCTGTCAAACCTGCTAGACCACAACGGCGACGGCTTTATATCGCGGAACGAGTTCACGGCCTTCATCGCGACGGGCGGCACGCTGCCGGACCTGGGCACGGGGCCCGGCCACCACGGCGACGACGAGTACGAGTACGAGATCCACCACTGGGAGAAGTACCACGACGAGAACACCCGCCTCGAGGACCTCAACCACCCCGAGGACATCGAGCACTTCCGCAAGCACGACGAGATGGAGGAGGCCGAGGAGAGGCTTGCGAAGCTCGATCGCATGGCCATTGTGCAGGAGAACATCCCGGCTAAGTTCAGGAAATCGGGCTGATGATGATGAGTACGTCCGGGCTTGTGTCGCTAAGACGGCGATGCTCTGTTTTTAGAAACTTTTCTTAGTTACCTCCTGCTCTGCGTGATGTATATTGAGCGCACGATTGGCATGGCGTCTATATGGGGTTGGGTTATATGTGTGTATATACGATTTGGAAGGACCTTGGCAATGGTATATGGCATGGCTGCGTGTGAGTACGTGGTAAAGGGGGCACGACGTGATAATGATACTAGGGAGCGAGGTCGAATAGACGGGTTCGATGTTGGTGATAAGAAAGACTCGCGTGTGCCAGCTTATAGTCAGAAGTAGTAGCTGCTGGACTACTCAAGCTATAGGAACATTAATACTCGACGACATGTCACGGCTGCTTCACAAAAGCGAACAACATGAAATACTCCGAAGCAACCTTCAGATTCCCTATCAAGTGATCTCACGTTATATTGTCCACGCCCCTACTAACATACAGATCAAACACGCAATGCCAGACCCCCGGCGCAAACGTCTTGACCTTCTCAACATGCTCAACACAGAGCTGGGTCTGCCCACTGTCTTTGCCTCCTCTTGCCGCGCGCTCCGCAAACCATTCCTGAATCTCCCCTTTCTTCCCATCGATGTCGGATACGCCGACATTCTCATGGATGTGAAACCAAGCCCGCGGGGCACAGCTGGCTATCTCCCACGCGGTGCCCCATGAGCCCTGACTGGACGGCAACAGCCCGAGATTCACATGAACGATATCCCTCATCCGTACGCCGCGGACCGGTGTCCCATTCCCATCCCCATATCTCTCATCTTCTACCCGCTGCTCTCCCCGCGCCCGCGTAAGCTCGTCCAATTTCCTAATCCGCCCCGCCGCACGCGTGTTGTCCTCGAGGAACACGACGATGGTCTCGTCGCCCGCGATGACATCTCTCAATATCCCCTCCTCTCCCCCATCTTCATGCTCATTCCCCTGGGCCGGCGGTACGACAACCCTCACCCCCCACCCATTCGCCGCCGCTCCCCGCCGCAACCCCTCCACGCTCCACGGGTTGAGCTCCCAGCACAGCACGCGGAACCCCAGCGCCGCGTAGCAGAAGGCGAAGTACCCAATGCCCGCGTACAGATCCACCGCCACGGCGCCCCAGTGCGGCCGGAAAAGAGCACGATGATGACTGCTGCTGGTGTTGCGGTCCGAGGCGTCGTGGAAGGCGAGAAGCCGCGCCTTCTCCTTCACGTTGCCCCGGCTGAACATGGTCCAGCGCGGCGCCCACGTCTGCGTGATGCCGTTCTGCTTCGTTGATACCCAGAAGGCGCGCGCGAAGTCCGCTTGCGTCGGCGAGGGCGCGGAGGGGGCAGAGGGGCCGAAGTCGCCGTGGAGCATGCGTAGGCCGCTGGGGCTGCGCAGGATGTTCTCGCGCTCGAGTGCTCCTGTCCCTTCGCTGCTTTCTTTCGATTGTAGGGGTATGCCCTCGTTGATGGCGAGGTGCGTGAGTTTGGTTGGAGAGGAACTGGAGATGTTGGTGAGGATCGTCTTCCAGAGCAGGGTGGGACCGCTTGAAATTTCATTTTCCTCGCTCGTTTCTTTGTTATTCAGGTTGTCTAGTAACTCAATAGGTACGGTTGAATTAGATTTTGTGCCTAGGGCTTCATGCCACGCTGGCGATGTGAACGACCCTGCTGGGAGCAGCACGAGTGACCCGTAAGCTGTCCATCGCTTCGGCGCTTGAGCGATGAGATCATCTACATTGTGGAGATGAGCTGCATGTTTTTCATACCAGGAGCTGATGGCGGCCTCTATCGGATTTCGTTTTTGGCGGGGAGGTCTCTTTGGTTTTTTATGTGTTCCCTGTCTGTCACATTCCTTTGGATTCATGATGAGATGAGTTGTGGTGAACTTATTGCTCCATCGGGGTGAAAGGTCACATGCCGAAGTGGGGACGTTTGGATGAAGCTTATCTAAGTCCAGGGCGAGCCCCTTTTTAGGCTCACTTACCTATGAAGCCATAATACCTCCAAGCTTGGGTCACTTATTTGACATTAGCGAACGACAAAGCTCATTTCTGTGGTTTAATTGATATAAATATTTTAAAATTCAATAATGTTATTATGCAACTAATATTGCTAAATTGCTAACACACGGACAACTACGTTTCTGACGAACTAGGCAATTTCCCCCATTGCATAGATGCCTTTTTGACGTCGCATCTAGCTTCGATATAAGATTTACTACTGATGAGGCTAGAAATCTCGTAAGAAAAACTTAGTAGAAACCTGTTTGACGGCTCAGTGATGATATAGGGAGGTTCTCGTGATTGAGTCTCGAAGAGTTGCGAATAGAAAATGCAAAAGCTATTAGAATACAGATTTTCTTCGCGCCTCTTGTACTAACAAGTTTGAGGAGCATAGCACGCATACATTCCTATTTAACAAAAGCGTAAAGCTGAACACCTCGCTCTACATCAGTGCTTATGCTGCTAACGGTCTATTCTTCGCATAGTAAAACGGAAACGTGCCTTTGACATATTACACTGTACTTTGGAGACCTGACGAGTAGTTACAATAGCCAATTTCAAAGCTTTTCTTCCCTTCTATCTTGAAACGAAAAAGATAAGTTGAATTTAGTGTAGAGAACCTGCCTACCTAGCCAAATTAAGCAGCCCCTAGAGGGGACTGTTAGGAATAAATAAAAAGCTTCATCGCAGATATGCTAGTCTAAGCTTGATCAATGACCCCCTCCCCCCTTACACTATCTCCTTGTCTACCCACACTGCCACACTAAGTAGGTAAGTAGTAAGAATAGTTGGATGGTTTTTGTTTTGATAATGCGGTCGATGTTGCGTTGTAGTGTGGAAATTTGAGCATTGGCGAAATTAGAGTCCGTCATATCGTTTAGGAGGCACTTTTCTTATTAACATGCTGTTGGTATTGGCGACATCTGGAGGGCTAGGAATCAATTGATCTTTCTATTGAGACCTTTCCAGGTCTCCAGAATCAACCTTCCTATCACGCCTAAGCCATCGCCATAGCCCTCTCACTGATGTCAGAAGCGTGACTTTATCCTGCGCAGCGAACCATTTCTTGTACCTCAGAAACCAGACGGTAATCGCCACTACGATAACAGAGAAAATTATGGTCGAAATCTCCGCCACAACTGCGACATATTAGCCAATGAGCTGATTTCGGAGACGTGTAACATAATATCCAGCAAACTCACAGAACCATATCCCTACATATCTCGTACTATACAGACTAGTCGAGTCTGCTCCGTTTCCGTTATCTGTTGCTAATTCGTACTGGTTTTGTGAGAGGATATCGATAGGCAACGCAAACAAACTTGTCATAAAAGAAAGAGGCGCGAATATGATGGTGATAACGGTGAAGCCGGTGACGGCAGTGCTGACCATAAGACTAGCACGCGCATCTTCGATGCTGATGAATGTCCGCCTTAGATTCAGCCGATCTTGAATCCGCTTTTCGATCCTTTCAGCATTTGCGTTGATTTTGTTGACTCGCTCTTGGTATTGTCTAAGTTTGACTTTGGAGAGCTTGACTCTCTGCCATGCGCGTGTTCGTAACGTATCCCGACCAAGCCCACGAAAATCAGATTCCTTTGAGCACAATCCTTCAATATCTTCGACCAGTTTCGTTATAATGTCGAGCTGTTGCCCTAGGATCGCTTGAATTATGACTAGCTCTTCCCGAATATCATAAATCCGGAACATAATCTTGTCCTCTTTCTCCATCACAGGCTCCGGTAACTTTAAATAAGCCTCGACGTCCAACAAAACCTCGGACGTGCTGATTTCGAAGATGTCAAGCGGGGATGGATGGTTGCCAAGTTGTCGTTCACCAAATTTAAATATATGGTGAGCTAGGATGAGTCCAGTTAGGATTTCGGGCGTTCGTATTCTCCCAACTTCGTCACCATCAGGAATCCACTTAATATTCGCTGACTCTTGTTGGTCGGCGGTCTGTGTCGCGATTATAGCCTCCGGGTAAGCTGTCACGACACAGTCATCAAATCTCCAAAGCCGGAGTTGAGGCACCGTTAATAGTGTTCCAGAGTACTCTTTGTTAACCACCTGGGTCTTATTTCGCTCGTCGAGGTCCAACTTCTCGGTGTCAAGAATAGAGAAATATGTTTCGTCTAGAGTGCGTTCGTATTGCACGAGATTTTTGAAGTCATTGACTACCAATCCTTTCCATTTTTTAGTCTCGTATATTGTTTTATCGTAGTCTTCTTTACTGCGGAGCACTAAGCACGGAAACTTATTATAGGTATCAGCATTCATTGTTTCAAAGAGTAATTATATATAACGTACCACAATTGTACACTTTCGAACTCCCTCGCCGTTACCTAAGGTCGGGTTCAATTTGAAAGAGTAGTTAGGCTCGCAATTAAAAAGGCCTGATGTGCTATTGCTGGAGGAAGATTCTTGGTACCAAGGTAGAATAGCATCGAGAGCATGCAGGCTGTAACTGATTTGCCGCCCATATTGTCGAAGAAGAGCCTTCAAGATGTCAGATATGTGTACATATAAACTATACTCAAACTTACAAAGACCATGATTCCCTATATACATGTTAGTTGGGGTTATTAGAATTAAGTGCCATTAGAGTCATACATTTACCGAAGAAACATGCAGCCATATTGGCCAGTGGTTTCCATCATCATCGGTCAAATCCTCGCTCACTCTAGAAGAGTTGTGTTGAAAAAGAGTCCGATCCTCCTCAAATATACTGCTAATGGGCTTAGTTTGAAGTTTGTACGGTAGATCCTGATTACGGTTGGGACTATGAAATTCAGCCTTTTCAATGGTAACATTCGGCCAATCCTGGAGTCTCGCATGAAACTCAAAAATAAGCTTCATTTGCAATAGGGTATGATGGATCATGTCGGTAGAATCAAATGCCGTTCCATCTACTAAGCCCTCGAGATCGGTGCTAGCCTTCCTTGCAAGAAGGAACTCTATACCGAGTAGGTTTTTCCACACCGTTGCATATTGCAGTACAGTCTTTCTCCTGAGTTTGTCTGGCTGGTCCAGTATCTCCTGTACGGCAGCCTGGCCTTGGTTCGGGTACGCTGACATAATATACTTCAACATTGATAGATAGTCGGCAGCTGTGATTTTTTTGACCTTCGTCATGGCATAAAAAATAGCCGATCTGCCATGTTTGTCTTGTTGAGTTAAGTCCGCATGTTCTTGTGTGACTAGGGATTTAACTATTGGTAGATAATTCATGTATACGCAATATCGCGTAAGTCGATTGATGTTGAGCTGATAGCCGGATTCACGGCAACTCTGGATCCATTTCGGTAATCCTGTTTCCCAGTCGCCAGGTAGCTGACTTCCCCGCCATGATGGAATAACTAACTAGAACGAAGACTCTTTGCAAGGTTAATGTTTAAGTACGTTCGTTACTTGAAACTAATTAGATAGCTACTTACTAAGATTATCAATGTTTTTCCGAATCAAATATTCGTTTCCCGAGGGTGTATGTATATTAGTGGGCAAGATGTCGGTCTCTGATCCTGGAAACATTGCCAAGGTGAAACATTGTTCTATTATAGAGCAATCGAGAGGATCAAGTAGAGAAGCGTCATAAGGCTCCCATTCGATCCCTTCGTTTCCCAAGTCCACCATATTATCAGCTGAAGAATTCTTGTTAGTGGGTATAAATATTCTCGGATTTGATTAAAGGGATATAAAAAAGAGAGGCCAATAATACCACGGAAGTGTAGAGAAGTTTAATAAGTGGAAAAGTAACCAGTGTCTAAATGTGAAAAGATTATCTCACAGATATAATAAAGTGTAGAAGGTGGTAGTATAAGGCTCAATAGATATATTTATTGATTCCGGATTCTCTAAGTCCCTAAGGGGGACGAAAAGTCCTCTTTATATAGCCAAAACCATGGATATAACCAGCCTATAGGTGTTGGGCGATAAAGTCGCAGCTTGGTCGCTATCGGATCCCCAGGGATATTTTCATTAGTTACTACTATTATATAAGGAATAGAATCCTTATCTATCTTTAAAGGAGGACTCAGGAATCAATGAAATTGAGCCCTGACCCTAAACTGCTACCTAGCTTCTACCTGACTGCTTGTATCTATGTGATCTATCTTCACTCTGGACCTCATCCTCTGACAGTAGAGCCTGATTACTTTATCTCCTGAAATATAGAGAGGTCTAATAAGTGGAAAGGTAACTAGTTCCTCAGTCGCGAGGGGATCAGGGTGTATAATCTCAGATAAGCCTGCTTCCTAAGATCTAGATACTACTAATCGTAAAGCCCGGACGGTTCCTCATGTAGCCTGTGACTTATGCAATGTATCATACATATCATAGATAAGACCTATTGGCCCCGAAGCCTTCAACGCAACATTTATTTATGATTATGATGCATAGATGACGTTTTGACGCGGTGTTGTTATGCAGGCTCGCACATGAAGCGTGAGGCAAACGGGGTGCAATCTCCAATGTTAAATGCACTGTAGAGGGGAAGAACGGATTACACTCCGCCCTCGGCTTTGCAGAATAAAGTACAAATGCCGTTCACTGTAGACTCTATACGTAGCTCGGCGGCAGATACTAAAGCTTGGCGAAAAGAAACATACTTTAAGCAGAAAGAATCTGTAACAAGGTCATTACTAGGACTCGGGCTAGCATCAATTCAGCTAATAGTTATCTTTGAGATAGAAGTCCCGTAGCAGCTGGGAAGAAGGGTGTAATATAGGGCTCAATAGAAATATTCAATGACTCCTGACCCTTGGGTCCATAAGGGGGACCGAAGGTCCCATACATAAGTGATAAATGAGGCACGGTACTGCACAGTAAGAAGCTCTGTAGCCAATTAGATGCCCAAACAAAAACCCAACTTTGAATTCCATCTTTTCCGTATAGGTACCACGCCGTTGCCTCTTTTCAATTGAACGCGATGAGACAACAAGACCACCCACAATGAGTGTAGGATCTCCTCTGGAGCAGAAGTTAGTTTAATGGCTTGGTGATCATATGAAGATTGCCTCTCATAGCTATGAGTTAGTTGCTAGCAACACAGCTGTTCTTCACACTTTATGAATTAACAAGGTTGGGAAGCATATAACACACTTTTCTATGCCTAAAATGAGCACGAAGCTATATACCTCTTTCGATTCCGCAAGAATCGTCTAACGAGCATTGCATCCGCGCCCTCAACTTCAGGTCATCCTTCACAAGTAAATCATTATCGGTTGACTTAGGAGTGCAAATATGTAAGACCACCGAGTGCGGCAGGGGCGGTGAGTATCCAGATGTCAGCAACTCGTTTGAGGACTTGCTGTTCTCACTCTCAGGCCTAGAGATATGCCTAAGATAATGCTACACTAAGACCTTCAGTTTTAGTGTGAAGCTTACTAGTCGTGTCAGGCGTGCAAACTCTAACACGAAGGTTATGAACATAATTAGAAACGAAATGCAGCTGGAAGCGAGAGATTATGTCTTAGGAGTTCAAGCTTAAAAAGAACTATAAACCCTACCTAACCTATAAGGATACAAGGACCCTTGATTTCATATAAGGTTGTTGTGACTATGAACTTTATTCTACACTCTTTTCACTGTCAAATTAGCCGAACAAATTTTCATTTTTACGGGCCGGGAAATCAACTTTTAAGACCTGCAAACTGTCAAGGTTTCCCACCTTGACAAAGTTCTACTTTTGCATCGGTAGTGTTGCGGTTAGCGCTGTAGTTCTGTTCCGTGACAACTGTTCAATCACGGCGTGTCACGGTACTAAACCTCAAGGAGGTTAAGACTACAGCATGGGCCTCAGCTTGGTCTATATAAGCTAAAAGGATAGGCTTCGCAGATCTAGATAGAACTTCTCTCCTTGTGCAATAACAATAAGTCAATCTGGCAACACTAGCAGTCTGAACTGACATGGCGCGAAATTAGGTTCTAGGAACGGACAGCCTATGAGGACTTACGAAGAAATATTTATAATATATCTTGATATAATGTAATGTGTTCTGAAAACCTTGGTTGTTTAAAATAGAAGGACTACATCTAGTCCCATAATGGTTTTCATGCTTAAGAGGATATAATGTGAAGTAACAGAAAAGAAATTTGGATAAGAGCACACTTTGAAACACTGGGGGTCAGACATCTATTAAGACTATGAGAGATCTACTACATTTCCACGAAGTAGCGGATACAGAAATACGTATTCGTCTAACAGATATGATTTTAGCCCTAGCCATGGCGACCGCCTTGACTAGGGCAACCTGCCCGCTTTAGAGAATACTTCATTGTGTCTAGATAATGGAGAGCATTATAAAATAGAAGCTGAGCCTTTGATATGGTAGGCTTGGTGTAACCAGTATACGATGTAATGCGGACTACCACGTTAACCAAGTTACCGTTAAGGTTAATAATCTTACTTCTGTAACCCAAACTTTACCTAGATAACTATATATATCGACATCTTTACCGGTAACTTAGTCTCACATGTGTACTTACTGCCCTGCATCAGTACTAAGTCTACATACAGTAGACAATGAACAAGCCGACGTTGTATATGATAGTCTACCGACCCTTAGAACCCAAAATACATGTGAAGAAAATAAAATTCTCTTCTGGGAGTAATATACATAGTAGGAACCAATCAAATATGGTACAATCAAACTAAGAATCCTAAACTAAACCCTGTCGACTCGGGGATAAGGGAAGGCCGAACTTGGCAATGCCACCACATGTGCGAATGGTAGCTTCTGGGCTTAGCTTGGGTAGCTTTGCACAGATGGCATGTCTAGAGATGCATGAACTAAGGCAGCTCCCCGAAATCGGTTGCTTTGAGATAGTAGGTATGTAGACCGAGTTGAAGGTGAGATCAGCGACGCTGTGGGGGTGGCTAATATATCCTGCTCTACCTAGATACTATGTACATATACTATTACCTGTCATACAAGGTAGGTATGTGACTGGCGAAGGACGGAAGCCCGGCCGGAGGTTTCGGGGTTCGATATGTAGATCTTATTGATCATGGAATGGTGATTGTGATAGGTAGATGGTGCCACGTCCGTCCCATGCGACGGATAGGGAGGAATCAGTTAGGTACTTATCTAGTGGAGGATGTGGAACCGGGGCACTCCGCATTGTCAAGGGTTTGCTAGCCTTCCCCAGTTGCACTACAGCAGAAGGCGCGGTCCTCCTCGTCTGTTATGTAAGATGATTTCCCACTCAACCGGCTTCAGCATCGTAAGATTCTGACGCCCGATGTCTAACAAACAATGCGCCGAGTTCCGGCACTCTGACGGACAATTATGCTTACTATAGCCGTAATAGTGACGTCGGATAATTCCGTTTCTCCATCCGCGGGGAAAGCGATGAATTTCTTGCTTGCCTGTAGATAAATAAACTTCTAGAGTGTATGGGCAGGAAGCAAATAAATTCTAGGCCAGGTAGACTACCACGCGCCGCCAATAGCTTCCCCAGTTCGTTTTGTCGAGAAAAATGTTTGGTACTATGTAAGCCCTGCCGATAGTAACTGCATTCTGGATCCATGCAGCGTAGCAATCCGAACCCCCGTCGCCCAGCCTGGGCAAAGTAGCGTGCCAGGCAGCCTGAAGCAAGCGTTGCCTGCGGCGTGCATGCAGGAAGGTCTAGGATATGACAGTATGTGATACTGTGTGCTATAAGTCCTCGAGAGTCTCGAGGACTTCGAGTTAGGAAACACTACAGAATATCAATCAACCAATTGAGATTTTGATACTTGTGATAGGCACACTTACCTTGTGCTTTGGATGATGGTAGATATAGTGTGATATATTTAGCCTACATAAATTTCTTATTCACATGGTATTTGATTGAGCACTGTTGCCTTCTTTCCCTTGCAGTATGAGCATCATGTCCAGCATACTTATATTTCTCTTCGTGAAATCATAATAATTAAAACTCTAGTTGAAACCTAGTGTACCTTTTATTATTCATTTATAATATTTGGGCTTTAGAAGTTAAGTACAATCGTATGTTAATGGATTGCCTCTACTAGTATCTATGCTCTCGAGTCTTGAGGAGTTCAAAACATTTAACATTGTTACTCATCACCGATACTATCATCGGCCGAGAACACACTAAGATATAGAGTACGAGAGGCGGAAACGTCAATTCATGTTTATTTATTCATGGGTGTGCAGAAGAACCATTTTAAAAACCTTGAGACCCCTGGACTCGTCCAGCTGCCCATGTCACCTACGACTAGTACGCCGAAATCCAGTATAATGTGGTTCGCAATGGGGTACATGCTCTTAACGCCATCCCTAGGGCCAACCGTTCCACGCCACGACCACTGTCGTTCTTTATCCCTTCTTCTTGGACACACCGACGGTACGACCGCGGCGGCCCGTTGTCTTGGTGTGCTGTCCACGGACACGGAGTCCCCAGTAGTGTCGGAGACCACGGTGAGCACGGATCTTCTTTAGGCGCTCAAGATCTTCACGGAGCTTGCTGTCAACAGCAGATGAGATGGCATGAGAGTTGGTACCGGTAACGATATCCCTTTGTCGGTTGAGGACTGTCCATCATTAGGTCATGTGTTCTAGCTCCCCCAGAATTTGTATGTAACTTACACCAGGCGGGGATCTTGTAAGCAGCGGGGTCCTTGACAATCTGGACGACACGCTCAAGTTCTTCGGCGGTAAGCTCACCAGCGCTAAGGGCCATTCACATTAGATTTCCATTTACCGCGGTGTTTGGTTGTTTTCTTAGCTTACCGCTTGTTCTTGTCAATATCGGCCTTCTTGAGGATCAAGTCGGCGAAACGAGGACCAATACTGGACGGTATTTTAGTTTATGTTATATTGTGACTACCACTGAGAGATTCTTACCCCTTGATGGAGGTCAGGGAGTCTGTATTCATATTAGTAACTGAATATTAAATATGCAATATGTCATAAGGCTGCAAGAATCGAGAAAGAAATCTACCAGTAGATTCTCCTCGCAGTCATCATAAAAAGAAATAGAGCTTTACTCACATAGGGCCTTTTGCTTTCCGTCGACATTGGTGTTACTGTTAAAACAGTTAGTAGGTGATGATTTTGATGTTTCGAGTATAGAAGCCGTAGTAGGTGTGGCGATGAATCAACATTATCGAAACATCCATCCGTGCTAACATCGAAAGGCGGGATACGGAGAGGTAGGAGATCCATACAGTAGACGAATAATGAACTATTAATATTATGTTAGCATAATTTGTTTGACACAAACTGGAGAGTTGGATGATCAAGCTTCGAAGGTGTGATATCACCGAAGCCAGATCGTAACTCCTAATGATTCGACGTGTGAAAGTAAAGTGTTGCGTACCTGAAAGTTCGACTTCTCCCCCGAGACGAGCGACTAGAAAATGTATCAGTACTGCGCTTGCAATCAAAAGTGTTCTGCTGTCCGTCTGTTCAAGGCCTCGCTATTCCTGTCGCAAATGCTCAAGTGCTGGCTAGTGTCCCATTTCGTGGGCATCAAAGGCGCTGTTGGCTCAAGTCGAAGATCCCCAACGCGACTCATAATTCTTGCATATTTCTCTAGAATCGACAGAATTGTGGTATCATTCGCGTGGCCCCGAGGATATGATTGATACGTGACGGACCGTATATATCATCGAACAGATATCATCGTTGCGCGGCGACACGGTAGCGGCGGCAAGGTGGTGTAGCAATTTTGAGCATTTGTTCCAGGAAATATCGAGGCCATTGAACAGTGGACGGGAGCGCATCTGTTGTTTGAACTCACCATCGTGACGGTTGTGTGGTGGACTGTCGATGAAAAGGAAGCGGAACAGTCCGATCTACAACTTTTCAAGGTTTTTGGTAGAGACGAGGATTCTGTGTGTGCGTGTGCGGTTGACGGGTGTCAAAGCTTTTCCGACCCGATTGTGTGTCTGTGTGATTTAATTGGGTCGTCTTTCAGAAGAGTGGGCCTGCCCTAGTGGAGCCCCTCATCCCCTATCTTATCACAGAATCGCCAACTGGTAATTCACCCCGCCTCTGTAGGCTGTGGCTTAATGACTGTGGCTTGCGTCAGTCAGTCTAGCCATCAGCACAATCTTCAGTCACCTAAGTTCTAAGTACGATGGCATCACTTCAAGAAAATCCACCTCTTTTGTTGTTCCCAGTTTAGTGCCTGTGGTATTTTTTATTAGCCATACAGGACTACTATACACTCTACCCACGTTGGTAATTCAACAGGTACGAGTTTAATATATTTTTAGACCTCGTCTTTAAGTAAGCGCATAGGTGCTCTTGAGTGACAAAGGGACGAGACGAGACCTGGCTCGTATGCGTCTTCCCTTATGTAGTACGAGGATACTAACGCTTCAATATTTAGCCTCAATGTACCTCTTACGAGGCAATTAAAGAGATCCCTTGTTTTGCCTTTTGGTGTCATGTTGCTTAGTGCGACCTAGTAATGCATATAGTAGATCTATCTAGTCAGTCTAGGTAGTTAAACTACCAAATAATAGACATATGTATGTGTGATATCTAACCATCTCATGTAGATGCGGTTTGTTTTCGTGGATAATAAATAATACTTAGAATTCACCAGCTTTATAAGTCTTGGTACTGGTTTATTTGCTAGGTTGTTTTGTATTGTAGGTAATAGATCTGCTCCTACTGGCCTGCAATATGTAAATCTGCCAGGAAGTAAGTAGCTTCCAAACTTCAAGGTTACCTATTGGTACCTCCTAATATGTGAGACTCGAAAGTGCCCAGGTGGCGATTGCTAACATTGCCCAGTTCATTGGCGATAGTACCCAATACAAGCAAACTAACTGGTACAGACTGTGCCTGGTGCACCGTGTTACAGGCACCTGTTCTAGATAAGCCCCGCCTGGCCATGGCCCTTAGTCCGAAGCCGCAACAAACATCTGACCAAATACTACCCCGGTCACCCGGTGGTGAAAGGTTAGTGGGCGGAGATCTTTAGCGCCTCGACGATAACGGGGGGAATTTATCAAGCAACTATTCTGTACTTAGGTACCCGGAACCGCCCGTTTTCTTCCATCTGATCATTATCATTCCCTCCCGCCGCTCTCCCTGTCGTTCGTACGCCATTATTCAGCAGAAACAGGAACAAGTTTTCCTGGACAGCCTTTCTTTAAACGTAGCCTGCTTGGAAAAGTCTCTGAGCATCTCCTGAGTCTTGCCAATTACCCGGTTAATCTAGAACTGAGCCCGTAGTAAACCGAAATTACACCCATACCACTAGACCTGGCTTGCGATAATTATTCACACTCAATTCATCCCTTCCCAGCAGAATACTGAAGCCTTCCCACTTGGCATCGCATTCTCAATCGCCCGACACAACCAACTTGCAATTAGGCTTGTTGGGATTCTTGCTAGAACTCCGGAACTGTTACTTCTTCCACTGCCATCTTGCTAGATAGCGTCTGAAAGAAGGGACTTGACAGGAATCATCACTCGGATTCTCTTTCTTTTCCATATTTCAAAATAATTCACGACCATGTTCGCAACTCGAGCTCTTCGGCAGGCGACTGCCCACGCTGCCGAGCGCACGCCTTTAATCCGCTTCATTGGCAAGCGACAAATTCCTGGTAAGAACTTCCATGCACCGCGTTTCTTAGCCTAAGCTCGGCATACCCCTCCTGTCGATCTGCTCTCCAGTCTCGTACCTTTCTTTGTACTAACATGTCTCACTAGCCAACATCGACCATACCCCTCTCCCACACCCTGCTTCCCCCACCGGGTTTCTGCCTGCCAACTTCGGCAATGGCAACAACCATACTACCTTCTCTTCATACCGCGACTCGGCTCAACAACATGGCCCCCTACGCAAGTCTATAGGTGCGCAATCTGCCTCGAGACTCGGCCCCATCGAGCCGCCTCAGGGCCACTACTTCGACCGCAACGAGCTCCCCGAGCGCTTCCGAAGGACGCCTCTGAGCGCCGCCGAAATTGAGGCCATCGAGACCGGTGGCGCCACTCTCTTCGGTTGAGTTCGGAGATGAGGGGGGGTGTGTGACGGGTTGAACGAGGAAATGATGGGCGTATATTGATTTGTACGATGAACAACGTTGTATTACCACGACATAGGAAAAGGCGGTTTTGCAATGAGAGAAAAACGGATACCAATTTCTTGAAGCTTTAGATGGCATTCAACAATAACTAAAGACGGCGGTTATGATCACGAGACGCGCCTCGGAAGAGGAACGTTGATGATGGTGGGCACTGGGAGTTCACCCGAGAGGCTCCGGTGAGAGCCTGTCGTTGATATAAGGGGTTACCCTTGATACATATGACACTGAAAACGTCAGAGAGGAGCCTAGATTGTTTTGGGCGCAGGAAAGACATAGATTCCATGAGAAAGGTTGTATTACCCTGTATCGTATTAGGAATTTCACTTGAGCCTTGGTGCGTTTAGCCTGAGCTTAGATTGAGCCCAGCTTTGTCTAAGCTAAAATGAAAATTATTTTTACCTTCAACTGTCCAGTGCTTATCGTGAATGTGTATTAACTATTTTTATTTTACACTGATTCGGATATATACGAATCGCAGGGTCCAATACTTCGATGAAGGACCTGCGCAGCTTAGATATAACAGGGCAATTCATGCTCTACATATTCATCTTGACGAGCATAAGATGTATGATGATTTGTTCAATTTTGATTTTTCTGCATCGTCGGCAATTAATAAACTAATTTCCCGAATATTGAATATTTAGATGTTGTTCAAGTCAATACCTTGGAATCCAATGATTGTCTCTCCTATGACCTAGTACTCCGCCTTGCGCTAGGAATATTCCGAAGAGTTACCAGAAAGCCGGTAGTCAATTTCAAAGCTCTACAGCGCAACATCGTACGTCTCTTTCTTCACGCTACTTGGTCGGTAATTATTGTATAGTACAATAACGGAAATTTGCATTACAAAATAAATCCCTAGCTCTACACTAGGAACTATGGACCGAGGCCGTTCCGTTCCCGCCTCGTCCGTCCTCGGACCCTGGGCCCGAACTCTACCGATAAACTGTAGGAACCGTAATAAGATAGGGTACATAAATTTATGATTTACACGACTGAAAAAATTGGGTAATTCCGATACTCTGCGCGGATGTTAAAACACGAAGCTATTGCTACTAATTCGGGTACACTGTCTTAGCTTACCCTGCTCTCTCATTAATAATTATTAACTACCAAACACCTCCAGACACTGAAGGAATTCTGCTAGTACGATAAATACTCATGAATCACATGCAGTAAGTTTAGAACGACCAATAGCTGAACATACTTACTATTGTCGTATAATTAATATGTGAATAATCCGGTTTTAATATACGGGGAGGAAAGCATGCTGCGGGTATTGAACTATACTGTATGTTGACAGGTTCTTATATCGTGAATACTTTTGCTAGACTTTGCTGGTAACCGTATATTAAACCTAAAAATGAGGAAATCCGAGGGATCTTTTCGAATTGCTTTTAAAAACCTGCTGTATATCTGGTTATGTAGCTACCGGGTAACTATGTAGGGCGAGCAAGGATGTACCAATTTAAACCCCGTGATCTCGCGATGCTCAAATTCAATTACAAACTCCGACCCCGCGTAATAATTGCCTAGATTAACGCGCCGCACCGCGCCGAGATTACCTACTCCTTCGAACCTCCCTTCGATGCACCTCTCCCGCCACCACCCTGCGTTATTTTCACTTTTAAGAAAATACTTCGTCTCTTATCTTTTCTGTATCCCATCAGCACCATCACACCCCTACTCGACCCAAATCCCTACAATGCCGCCGAACCCACCACCCCCCGCGAACCCGACGGCGGCGAAGCGCAAGGCCGAAGCGGAAGAAAAGCCCATCTCGCCCCCGCCCCTCAAGCGCCGTGCGGCGGCGCAGCAAAGCACAACATCGCGGGGCGCCGTAGCGAGCTTCTTCACGCCGACGTCGCAGAAGCCGCGCGAGCGCACGACGTGGACGGAGCGCGGGACGCCGCCTACACTACTCGTCGGCCGATTCGAGCCCGCGGCGGAAAATAACACGGAAGAGAAGGGGGGAAAGAGGAGGAGGAAGATCGCGGCGTTCGACCTTGATTCCACGCTCATTGTATCCGCGTCGGGCAAGAAGTTCGCGACCGACCCCGCTGATTGGAAGTGGTGGGATCCCGCGGTGCCTGGGCGCTTGAGGAGGATGTATAGGGAGGAAGGGTGGGTTTTGCCTTTCGTACTTCATGGCTGTGGGGGAATCATGCCGGAGATGGACGTGCTAGATGGGTAGTCAGGTAGTTGGGAGGCTGTGAGTAAATGGCTAACGGACCGAGCGCAGGTACCGCGTCGTCATCATCAGCAACCAAGCCGGCCTCACGCTACACCCAGACCCAAGCGCCAAAGGGCCCAAGAACCCCGGGAAAGGCAACAAGGTGGCCAACTTCAAGCAGAAGTGCGCCGCTGTGCTGGCCCAGCTCGACCTACCCACCACCATCTACGCCGCCACAGCCCGCGACGCGTTCCGCAAGCCGCGGACAGGCATGTGGGCGGAGCTGTGCGCCGACTACGGCATCCCCGAGGCCGAGGTCGACCTCGAGAACAGCGTCTTCGTCGGCGACGCCGGCGGACGGCTGGCCGAGGGCAGCGGCAAGGCGGCGGTGCCGAAGGACTTCAGCTGCTCGGACCGCAACTTCGCGCACAACGTCGGCGTCGCATATAAGACGCCCGAGGAGTTCTTCCTCGACGAGACCCCGCGGGACTTCGCTCGCGGCTTCGATCTCGCGACGTACCCCTATGCGGAGAGTACTACTAGTGGGGAGGAGGGAGAGGAAGAAGGGAAGACGTTGTTCGAGAAGACGAATAAGAGGGATGTCGTGCTGTTCTGCGGCCCGCCGGGCGCGGGCAAGAGCACGTTCTTCTGGACGCACCTTAAGCCCCTCGGCTACGAGCGCGTGAACCAGGACGCGCTGAAGAGCCGGGCGAAGTGCTTTAAGGCTGCGAAGGAGTTTTTGGACGATGGGTGCTCGATTGTCGTAGGTGCGTAGACATCATCCTTGTCCCTGGATTTTCATCCATGAAGGCTCGGCTAGCCCAGATATATTGAAATAACCACTTGTCTAACGGCGTCGGCTAGATAATACGAATCCAGATGCTGATGGGAGAAAGGAGTGGATTGAACTTGCGAGGAAACACGACGTGCCGATCCGGTGTGTCTGGTTTAAGATCCCGAGGGCACTCTGCGAACACAATGATGCTGTGCGCTCAATGAATAAATCTGTACGTTGGTCCTGTGATGCTTTTTCATATTCCCTCCCCTTTCACAATGCACCCTGACCAAAATACTTTTTACACCCTTCACCCCTTTGGCGGTAGAAGTAACTTAAACTAACATAGATATGTTTTGCGTTTTAGTTAAACCCCGAAGCCCGCTCAGTTCTTCCTGCTATCGCGTTCAACGGGTACTTCGCTCGCATGCGCGAACCGATGGTGAAGGAAGGGTTCCAGGACATCTTACCCATTGAGTTTAAGTTCCGCGGGACGAAAGAGGAGTATGCGGTCTGGGGCCAGTACTGGACTTGAAGGAGTAGGAGTTGGAGTCAGTTCACTACATGGTGTGGGATTATAGAAAGAGAAGTAGTAGATATTGCTACGGTAGTTGGCATAGATTTGATAATTGAGATACCCCTTACTGCTCATCATTATTACTTTGCCAAGTTGCTTGTTATGGAATATGCTATCGTTTATTGGAATTTGTCAGCGAGTTGATTTTCTTGTTGTTTGGTAAAGCTTGAGTTCTAGGAATAATGACGATGTTGCTCATGCGAACGAATCTTCGATAGGGAGTATGGACTGAGCAACCAAAACTACCATATTTACAATGTATATCACGTAGAGGCAACCTACGCTCTAGTGATTGGGGAGTCACAAATAATGAACATGGCATCTAAGAGCAAGAATGAGGTTATATATTCGATCACCTAAATGACTGCTCTCGCGCAAATTTCTGTTAAAAAGTTAAAAAGGGGGTATCAAAACTCCAGCTCCTCCACCTCCATCCCACAAGCCGTACACGTCTTAACCGTAATGCCCTCCTCATTCTCGATGACCCGCCCCCACTCATGAACATGCTTCGCACCATCGGCCACCAGATCGCCAAACCTCGCCTTCTTCCCCCCTCCGGCCGGCGCCGCCGCCGCACCACCAGCGCCCCTGCGCCCGCCGCGCCCGCCGTTCTCGTCGAACCGCCCCTGGCCCCGCAGGTAGGCGTCGGTGCGTGTGCGCTTCTTGAGGTCGAGCAGCTTCTGGCGGAACTTGGCGTCCTTGCGGCTCTTCTTGTCGGCCTCGCGGCGCGCGAACTCGGCGTCGAGCGCGTCGGCCGAGCCCCACTTCGTCTCGAAGGCGTAGGCTTCTACTTGGTAGCGCAGGAAGAGCATCATGTCGTGCCAGTGCGACTTGTGCGGGTTCGGGCGCGAGAGGTGCGGGAGGAGCTCGGCGTCGCGGAGCTCGGCTGTGGGGTGTTGGTTAGTTGGATTGGGTCGTGCGGAGTGGGATGGAGGAGGGAAGAGGAAGTAGGAAGAAAGGGAGAGAGGGAGACATACGGTCGGTTAGCAGGTAGTCGTCCCGGCACTCCGTCTTTGTTAATAGACTGTATTTCTCCGGGTACTTCTCCTTGCAGCCATTGCACACGGCGCAGCCGAACACCTCCTCCCAGACGAAGTCGATCTCGAGGTTTCCGCACTCGCGGCACTTCTTGCGCTCCTTCACGTCCGCCAGTGTGCTGAGCCCGGGCTCGAACGGCCCGGCCTTCTGCCGCCGCAGCTTCTTGAGGAGTTGCAATCTCTCCCACTCCTGCATCGTCATGCCTTTCGGTCTCTCCTCCGCCGCCGCGGCGCCCTCGGGCGCTTTCCCGTTTGGAGGCACGCCCGCGCCGCTACCGCTGCCGTTTCTGGGCCCGGACATGGCCTTATTGAAGGGGTCGTCCTCGGCGCTCAGGAACCCGCCCTTCGTGTCCGTCATCTTGCCGAAGTCGTAGTCGACAAACTTGGTGAACTTTCGCGCGGGCCGGATGGCGCCATCTTTCTCTTTCTCTTTCTCCTTCCCCTTCTCTGTCGTTGTGCCATCTTTTTGCTGCTCCTGCTGAGGCTCGGCGCCGTTCACGCGGCCGTCGCGGTTCGTAGACGGGACGTCGCGGTGCGCGGCGCTGGATATCGAGTCGTAGGCTCGCTTGCGCGTGTTCGGGAGCTGGATCTCGGACGTGGCAATGAAGCCCGAGGGCGTGCGGGATTGCGTGGGCTCGAGGCCGGCGGCGCGCCTCTCGGCTTCTCGCTGGTCGCGGATTGCTTTGGCTTTTAACCTATTTTCTTCCTGGGAGAGCGGTGTGAGTAGGCCTAGTCTCCTTTTGCCCTGACTAGGCAGCTCTCTCGGAACGAGGTGAAACTCACGATGCGACGGGTGACTTCGGGTGTAAGTGGAGATGCATTGGCTCTGGTTGATCTGGTAGAGGGGCCGCCGGTGGTGGCGCGGGGAGGTGTTGATGGATGGTCCATCGTCTGTGGATATTGAGCGTTGCTGCTTATGGGAGTAGAATTAAGTATTACCTATTAAGTGTGGTAGGATAAGAATCAATGTAAATCAAAGTAAGTATAACAAAGATTAGGCAGGCTAGGTGGATAGCAATATCGGTGACGTCGGATGTTTTAGTATGACATGTAGTCTCTAAGTGCTGTGTACTTTGTACCTATGCATACTGTAGCGCTTGCCTTTGCGCTCGCAGGTTACCCGTTCATATTTTAGGCTACCTAGGTGCGTTATTAGCAATTCTAGGAGTTTATGGCTCGTGCTTTAGAAACGGGATATCTCGCAGTATTATTCCCGGCATTATAATAAAACTATCCGATGTTGCTGAGCTTTGTAACCGAACACTTAAATAAATTAGGTTAGAGACACTACGCAACGCCACGTACACGCAAATGGAGTCGTCGCATTCCACTGCGAGCCATTTTATATGCGAAGTGTATTATTATCTAAGAATCTGGGGTCATGACAAGTAACGATCGTGACGATGCAGTAATTTACGCATTCCTGGAAGGCGACCTAATAGTTTTCAGTGCGCCAGCATGCATAGGTGATGCTTTACGTGATTTTGCTGTTCAAAAACCTGTCATTTATTCATCCTTGGCACCACCGCGACCGGAACGCTCGGCCGCCTCGACTGCCTTCTTATCGCTCTGTGCAGCACCGTTCTGTAGGCCGCTCATGAATCCGGCAGGCTGCTTGAAGGGGCGCTTGAGGTCACCGCTCGCGGGCTTGCCGAACAGGTGGATCTGCACCAGGTTGGCCTCGAGTGCGCTCTTGAAGGGGATGATGGACTGGATCAGGAGGGGGTTCGTGTATTTCATGTAGAGGTGCATGAAGCCCATCATCGCGAGACCCATAAGCTGCGATCGGAAGGCGGACTTGATCTGCTGGGCATCGTACGCTTGGATCGTCGTGGTCACGAGCTTGCCCTCCTCGGAGGAGCCCATGGGGGCCGGCTCGACGTATTTCAGTGTCGTCAGATCTACGGAGAAACCATATGTCAGTATCGGTATACTTGATATCACTTCTTCCCATCTCTCTATGTCGCGTGGGCTGTACCTTTCTTCTGGTTGATCTGGAGGAGGACCCAGCCGTAGATGGCAGCAATCAGAAGGTTGCTACCGACGTAGAGGGCTCGGACACCGTTCAGGACGAAAGGATCATCGAAAGGGATCTTCTTGGAGACCTGCATCATTCCAAGAATGATGATGAGGTTGGTACTGTTAAGCGCAAAGCATCATTAGCACGTCGACCGCATAGGCGAAACATAGAGGCCAGATCTGGTGAGACCACGCGACTTACACCTGAGGACTGAGTATACCCATTTTTGCAACGGTGATGAGATCACAACAACCTCGTAATGAATATGCTAAAAAAGAGAGGGAGTAAAGCAGCCACCTGAAGAAGCGAAAAGAATGATGATAGAGAAGAATAAAAGTCGTGTGGTGGTGGACAGGCTACTACAATAGACTTAAAGCGCAATTATGTCCGTCTCCGCTGTGGACTGGCTAGTCTAAGGCGAAGGGAAGTGGATAGAGAACAATGGAAAGTGAAAAAAAGGGATCGGAAACTTTTCAATTGGCACACTTATCTACTTAGCTATTTGCGACGCACTAAGCTTGACCCAGGTAAAAAGCATAGGCAGGCGCAGAACAGCTAGCAGTGTAAGTAAAGTTTAGGTATCTGCAGTACGTATTCTGTACTAATACCAGGTAGATAGCTGCCCTCGGACCAAGATTGGCTACTATGCTGGAACACCCCCTGAAGACCCTGTCAAGAACCACTGTAGCGGGAGGCTCTAAGCTAGCCCTAGGATGCGCTAAAACCTGCTAAGCGCATCTCTGTGTCAATTCCATGTTAATTAATAACAGGTGGCAAAAAGGACACTTGTTCTAGATGCGTTCCGTACATTCCTCTTCTCCACGGTTTCATCGCCTCGTGAATTCACTGACACTTTTTCACAACCTAGGCCTTGCTTTTATGGACAAAGCCAGGCAAACATGAATCTGTTGCTACCTAATACGTATTGTTTTGATCCGCTATGGACAAGACCAATGATCCAATCATTTGTCACATCTAGGCTGCTACAGTCTATAGGTTTGTGATGCTTTCATTCTGATGTCTGTACTGTCTGTGAGTGAATAACGCATGTAAGCAGTAGAGTATATACTCTAATGTCTCTTCTGAGCGATGATAATCTTTCATCGAAAATAAGAAGTAGACTGCTCAACACTTGAGGTCGAAAGCAGGTGCTTCTATTCGCTTCTGCTTCCCTAGGCAAAGCTTTGAGAGGATCTTACACATGATTGCTTAATTTGAAAGCAACTGAAGCAATCAACACAATGATTTGGATACATATAAAGCATAGTGACTAGTGCTTCTTTCTAGGGGATTCTTATATGAGTATTTGGTCGACAGAATAGGCCGTGGTACTTCTACGGTACTGCTTGGTATCTATGGACTTTTTCTGTGTGCGCAAGAAGCCTCGCCACATCAGAAGGAATAAAAAAGAAGAAGACAAACGCAAACATAAAAAGGAGAATACTTCCCCTGTACGCATCGTACGGGTCGAGGCTCGACCACAGGGTGATCTTGTGAGGACCAAAAAACGAGAAAAACATACACATCGCGCATCCAGAGCAATGCCTAGTTTACCCAGAACAAACCGGTGGTGGGAAAGGCCTACCACACCTACAAATGTACCGACAGTAGATGTGCCAGCACTCGACGAAGAGCGGCCATGCCAGTGTCCCTGTTGTCGTACGCGACGGAACCGTCCAACGTATAACGGCGACGCCAACCCTCAAAGCACGGAGGATCGAGCGTGGGAAATACGGAACTCAATGGCGGGAATGGACCAACTCTACGCACACCCCTATTCTATCAAACACTACCGTTTCCCCGTTGTTAACTGTAGCTACAGCTACCGCGATCACAGTCTCGCTCCTCATCCATCATGCTCAATGGTGATCGTCCCCGAGGCAGCCACTCCAAGGGACATCGAAACCGCGCTGGCTGGTCGCCCGGGCTTGGTGGCCATGGCTAGGCTTTTGGAAGGTGGGAATTTAGTCCGTCTTAACACGTTCTCTGACGTCCGAAATCTGCATCAGCGTTCGTTGCAGCTGGAGATCTGGGATAGCAGTATTGTGGATCGATAATGGGTGAAAGGGGATGGATTTAGCGCGGGAAGATGTGGGATCTTCGCTTTAGGTATTTGTTCATGTGGTGTATGTGTGTTATTGGTTGGAAGGAGGCCATGAAGCGAGCCTTCGATGGGTTTAGGTTTGGTATGTTGAGAGCCGTAACGATACGGGATGAGAAACACCAGCACAGTTGACACCAAGAGAAGGTACACGCACTTGGAACTATCGTCTCCATGAGTAAATAGAGGTGTACGAGTTTTATTGCCGCTAAGTTAATGAACTCTTCCTAAACTACCTAATCTAATCAAAATGTCTAACCATGTCCTACATAGTAATCCAGCCCGGAACTCCTACCTAATATTCAGATATATCTCTAGTGCCCCCTCAGAACCGGCTAAGGCCGTATCTAAGCCGATGAGAAAAGTGGTCGGCTTCACAGCAAGCCTTCTCATACAGGCTTCTCCAGACACGAGGCTTGCCGTCCCCTGCAACGCGCTTGGCCCAATTCACCTCGTCCCTGCCTACTTCTGCGACCGGGTTCTTCGTCACGAAGAACCCCGCGATACTCCGTACCATGGTCGGCGCATCGTAACACGACGTGCCGCCGCAGTTCCGCCGCTTCCACGCCTCCCACGTAGTCTCGGCCACCGAGCGCCGGCCTCGTAGATCGCGCCGGCGGAGCAGGAACAGCACGCCCTCCTCCACATCTATCAGCGCGAGCGCCCACCTCCTTAACAATTTCTTCGCGCTCTTCAGCTGCGCCGCCTTATCCCAGGGCTTGTCCTCTGAGGCGCGCTCTGGAGGGAACTGCCTCTGCAGCTGCCCCAGCCCCGCCTCCATGGTCTCGTGCAGCCGCTGTATCCCCTCCAGCCGCTCCCGCAGCGCCGTTAACGCGCCAGCCAACTTGTCCGTCCAGATATCCTTCTTCGACGAGTCCCGGCACAGCCTCTCGATGAACGCCTCCTCAGCCGCCAGCGCTGCCTGCACATGCCCCTGCACTGGGCCCCAAGCCTTGACTAACTCTTCATACGTGCGCGTGAGGTCCTCTACAACGCGCCTCGCCACGCCCGTCACCTCCGCGGCGCCCCGCTCGTCGATCGGCGTCGCCGCCGCCTCGGCCTCCCACGCCGCCTCCCGCGTCCGCCTTTCGGCCGGCGTCTCCAGCTTCGTGATGTTGATTGTCTCCCACAGCTTCCCCAGGGTCGCTGCCTCGCTGATCGGCGCCCCGTCGACGTAAATGTCGCCCCCGACCGCCGCGGCGCGCACCGTGTCTGCCAACAGCCGCTCGCGCGTGCGCTGGAACTTCTCCCACTCCGCGCGCGCGAGGTCGAGCTGGCCGGCGCGGGCGCGGATGAGCTCGAGCGTGTGCGCGTAGGAGGCGGCCTCGGGCGCGAAGTTCAGGACTGCGGGCGTCGGGGTCGCGGACCAGAGGATGGCGATGGCGTGGCTTGCGGCGTCTACGTTGACGAACCAGGTGTCGTGGTCCGTCGCCGTCATGAGCTGCGCGTGCGCGTGCCAGAAGGGCTCCATGTCCCCGTCTACCACAGCTACCGCCGCCGCCGCAGGCCGCCACGGATACGGCTGCTGCTGCTGCGGCGACAGCGGCGACACGCGCAGGACGTAGTGGGCGAGATGGCCTGCGACGCTCGTGAGGAGGGGCCAGGTGTACAGGGCTAAGTAGGCGATTATACTGGAGAAGAGCGTCGTGAGGATGAGGGCTCTGCTGGCTTCTTCGCGCCTGCGCCGCGATATGGCGGATGCGCGCCGCGAGATCCGGTAGGCTGGGTCCAGCTGGGATTCGCGCGCGCCCCGGCTCTGCGGCAGGAGGACTGTTTCGGAGTAGGTTACTTCGGGCTTGGGACTATGAGTGTCACTCATTGTTGCTGTGGGTCGTTGTTGCTGTGTGTTTTAAGGTTCAAGGGCTAGTTGTTACTGGTTTGTTAAACACCAGGTGGAATAGGGGTTATGAGTAAGCCAACTGCATGTTTAGTTTGGTGTTTCGTAGCTAGTTTGGAAGGAGGATAATTAATTATTTCTAGTCATAACTGCGATACTGTATGTAGTGCATTGTCTGTTGTTATGACTACATGTTGGTTATTGTTCGTTTGCGGAAGTTGAGGGTTTCTTTGTTTTGCCTCGATGAACACTAATTCCCCCAATTCACAATTGATGGGGAAGGACACGCGCTCTGTAGCTAAGTAAAGTCGAATACACTTACTTCAAAAAGACATACGGACTATTAAACCCTTAGTAGTGGTACCCGGAGTTTGTGAATTCGATGGGAGGTGTAATGTGTATACTAGTTATAAGGAAGCTTTGAGTCTTTTAACATGCCCGGAGTTTCCACGTTACCAACAGCTTCTCTTACTTGCAGAGTTAAAGTTGAGAAGTGGCCATGTGTGCTTATGTTTGTTTACATTCGAAATCTTCGACTATAAAAGGCCCAAGAATTCCGCACTTTGATTCCCTTTCTAACCCAGAGCTATATTTTTTCTACTCATCAATCCAAACACTGCCATTACCAGGAAACACACCTCTTATTATCCACAAAGTTGAAATGCCTTATTCTTTCGCTACCTCAATCATCTTTAGAATCTTCAGAACCCTCGGAATCGCTATCCCACTGCCTTTGATACCTTAGATGCTTTTGGAGAAATTCGCGAGAATTATACACGCATGGGTTCGACGCCTACGAAACAGCGGCCACGTTTACTCCTTTTCTCACTTTCCAACGCATAAACTGATGTAGTGCTAGTTTCGCCCGTACGTTGTGTCTCCTTTCCTTCCGACAGTGTAGTATAAGCTAACCCATATACTATATGCACCCAGAATCACACTACAAGTATGGTTTAAACATTTTGGTCAGGGCAAGCCGCGCAGGGCAACAAACACAGTGGAGTTGCAGTCAGGGCTTTGGTGATGGCCCAGAACTGTTACGCCATACAGATACTGCAACGTTGTTACTATTGCCATAAGCAGTTGGGATAGATGAAATGGTTCCGGTCGTGCCGCATAGGTCCGCAATAACGATGCCTCAAGAGCGACTAAAGCAGCGTCTAGAAGCAAATAGTGCAGCGGTCTAGCCACGCAAGGATGAAGACCGTCATCGCCTGCTAGTCCTCTCGTTAAAGCAAATATAGCAAGCTCCCGCCAGCTCTGCGAAAGCGAAGCGGGCCTCAGATCCCACTACACGCCCACACGGACAGAATGGACTGCCTTTTGTTGCCATCCGGTCCAGAACGCAAGGGTTTTTATTGTATGCCTAATTCCTACCCGTGCCATACCTTTAGTACGATATACTAATAAGGAGCATAGACCATCGTCATCTTCCTCGCATTTCCGACGGGGCGGGAATGGATCGGCTGCGTCATGCAAGTTACAATCAACACTGATGAGAAGCTGTTGGCGAAGCCGCACAACGCCCCAATATGTAACGCGTCACCTCGCGTTGAGAACCAGAATCCTCAGCATCTTCTAGAGCTGCTCATGCCTCCGCACGCGATTCTGGCGACAATGAAGAATGTCTGCTTTTGTTGCCGACTAGAAAACATCATCCTAGGCAGGGGAAATCGTGAAGCATTTGATTGGCCGGTCTCGACCTACCCTACGTCTTTATGCATGGAGGAAAATATATAGGACTCTGGCGATTGCGAGAGATATCATCTTCTAGCCCAAAGTTGGTATTATTCGCCTATTGTACCCTTGCGGTGCTGCGGTGGAATATTATGCATAATGCCTTCGTTTTGCTGAAGGATTGTGGTTTTGTTGCTCCATATCGCCGGGCATAAGAATTGTAGATAGTAAGGGACAGAGATTGCTGTTACTTGCTTGCCGCTGCCAATGATACCAGTTGTCATATTGTATGTTGCAGAACACAACATCGACTCTTCCAGGAGGTCAGAGTAAAGAGAGGGTGGACTAATGTTTAAGTTGAAGGTCACGTTTGGCTTCCGCAGAGCAGACAGACACTTAGGTTGGGGCACCCCTTGTATATTCATCGTGAGATGAAAAGGGAAGAACTTTATAAGGAGATATCTTCTTGGTGCGGACCGGAAGTTTGTCAAGTACCTGGATATAGTGGCTCTCACACACTCAGCAATGTCACACACGAACTCAAGGGGTTGCAACTAGGCTGAATACTGATGATAAGTTGTCCTTAGCTATCGAATAAGCAAGTTATATACCTAGTTATGTTGCAAATAAGAAGTAGTTATTCGCTACTTATACCTCTTACCTGAGTTTTAATTTTAGCAATATTACATGTAAGCAAAGTTTTGATTAGCAAGCTATATTAGTTGTTGGTTGTCTACCCCTATCTAGAGAGAGAGACTTATATAATTGCTCTTTAGGTTCATTGATTAATAGCTGATAATCTTTGATTAGCGGTCATAATAGCGGGAGAGAGTTTGGGGCGTAACAATGAAATGGCGTGGCTTATACTTAATGGTGAGTTAACTAATTAATTATGCAATATGTTTAAGCTCTAATTATGCCTAATAATGCGTAGCAGAGTGTGGGTATTTTGAAATAGATGGCAACCTTACGAAAGTTGCGCGTACTTTTAGCAGTACGCTCAATCCGGGCAGTGCGACGAGTATTGACAAAGTCATCCCACTGGGCACGGACTCCTAAACCGTCGACGTTGAGCTGGTAAGGTGCAGACGAGGCGCAGAACACCAATTTTACTTACAGGAACACAGCCGCCGCCCTTGGTGCCCTTGTACCTTCCCTTGCATCTAGTTGCGGCAGGATATAGAGGAAGGAAAGAAGGTTGAGGGACTGGGACTGGTCCATTAGTATAATTTGAGTCGGAATTAAACGACATCTTAATGATAAAGTTATGGAAACTAGGCCTGTACATAAGAGTAGTAATGTCGATATTCTTAGGTAGTGACAGGCCGGGCATATGAAAGTATAATAATGGCGTGAGAGTTTCACTTCTATTTATACAGCCAATAACTCATCATAGTACGTAAAGACTTTATATAGTCCATCAATCTAACATGCTTCCCTCAATGCAACGCGTAATCGTCCCATACTTAATCAACCACTTAATCAAACACATCAGTCGCATACCGCACATTCCGCAATCCCTCCCACCACTCCTTCGCAGCCTCCTCCGAGCTCTCAGCACCACGCTCCTTCTGCTTATCAACAACAAGCTTAATGACCTCCGCCTTCACACCCTCACCAATAGCCCGCGAGCCGCAGATATACAGACGGGCATTCTGGTCCCACAGCGGCAACACCTCGTCCTTGTGCACGGCGAGCAAGTCCTGCACGTACTTCGCGCCCCCGGACTTCTCGGGCTCGCGACTGTAGGCCCGGCGCACGGTCACGGCGCCGGCGGCCTCCCAGGCGGCGAGCTCGGCGGCGTACAGGTCGTCGCGGCCGGGGCGGCGGCAGCCGACGAGCAGCAACGCGGGCGCGAGCCGGCGGCCGGCGGCGATCATCTCGGCGCGCTCCTGCACGAAGCCCCGGAACGGGCTGATCCCGGTCCCCGCAGCCACGCAGATCACGGGGGTGCTCTCGGGGCTCTGGGGCAGGTGGAAGGCGGCGTGCGAGGGGCGCACCGCGACGTGCAGCTTGTCGCCCGCCTCGAGCGAGTCCAGGTACGACGAGGCGACGCCGACGTGCGTGCCCTGGCCCGACTTGGAGGGGGCTTCGAGGACGGAGAAGGTTAGGGTTACGTGGGAGGGGTTCCAGAGGGGGGAGGAGGAGATGGAGCTGTGAGGCTGTTAGCGGGATTCCTTCCTGTCTGTCTGTCTATCTGTCGCAGGGGTAGGGGGTAGCGTACTATTGCCGCACGCGCATGGGCGGGAGCATGGCGAGGAACATGCCGAGCGGGAACTCGATGGCGGGGAATTTCTCTAGGAAGTCGAGCACCGAGATGCGCTTCTCTAGCACCTCTGGGTAGTCCTCGTTCGCGTACTTCTTTAGGGCATCCTTGTCTGCCTGTTCACTCGCGGTCTCTGCTAACGCAAGAATATTCTGTTCTCAAAGTAAGTAAATGCCATTTACAGGGACTATCGGCTCGCTTACTCTCTTTGTTGCTGGCTGGGCTAGCTCGACATAGGCGCTGAAGACGCTCTGTGCTGGCATTGATGTCTCAGTGGGCAGTGCCGTCTTTGCGGCGCCTGCGATGGTGATGTGGGCGTCCCATGCCAGCTGGAATCGCCGCATCACGCGCTGTACTATGGACTTGGGATTGATGGGCAGAACTGCTAAATAGTCGCCTGACCGGTAAGTCTGTCCGCTAGGTAGAGCGATCTCAATGTGTTTCTTGAGGGGCTCGCCGTCCGCAGTTAGTTTGTGGGTGTCTACTACGAATGCTTCCATGACATCTTGGCGAAGAGTCGATGTCCGTGGGTTTGTGACCTCAACGCTTAAGCCTGCTGACTTGGCTTCTTCCCCCTGGGAGTCTTCCGTGCCGTACTTTTCATGGAGAGCCGGCCAGAGAACGTTATCCTCCCATGTCTCGAAGTCGGTGAACGTGTCGGTCGATCCGGCGTCCGAGAGCCCTATTTCCGTGATCCGAGTAGCACCGTTCTCTTCGAGCTTGGTGTTGACTAGTTTGGGGATGCGGTGGAACGTCTGAGCCCAATCGTGATGACCTACACCGAAGACGGCGTAATCCACTCCTTCGAGCATGGTCTTATCCTTAGAATCGGAAATCCAGGAGCAGAAGAGAGCGGCATTGTCCGGGGGCTCCCCTTCGTATGATGCTGTGATGATGATGACTGGCTGGTTCTTGGGTAGCGCGCCATTAGCTGTGTCTAGGCAATCGACCCTATCAACAACAAAGCCGTGCTGAGAAGAATCACTAGCCAGCCGTTGAGCAAGTGACTCGCAAGTACCACTGTTGCTGCCGTAGAGGATAGTAAGTTTCTTCCCCCCTGCGGATGCTGATGACCCTTCGGTATGCAATCTCGACGGCTCTTGAGAGAAACCTCTGCCGGCGAGACGGTGTTCTAGTTGGGTTGGCGACAGACCATCACGGATGATAGCGCGCATTAAGAAGTTATCGGGCTTGATGGTCAACGTCTGCTTGATAGCTAGATTGTAAGTGGGATCGTGCATCACGAAGTTGAAGTTCTGGAAGAGCATGGCCATAGCTAGGACTGCCTCCTGTATAGCAAATGGTCGGCCAATGCAAGCTCGGGCTCCATTTCCGAATGGCTTCCAAGCATTCTTGGGCAACTTGTTAAACTCCTCGTCTAGCATCCTCTCTGGCCTGAAGACGGAAGCATCGTCGCCCCAGACAGCCGGGTCGAAATGGGCGCGAGCAAGAAATAGCCCACATGGCTCGCCTTTGCTTACGGGATACTTCCCAGCTAAGAGCTGGTCCTCGTTGGAGGTTACAACAAATAGCGGGATGGGTGAATCAAGCCTTAGCGTCTCGCGTAGAACCTAGTGGTAGGATCAGCCAAGCTCCTTCGTCGTCACGTGCAGAATACATACAGCATTGATATAAGGTAGCTTAGATAGATGCTCAACGGTAATGGGACCTTTTCCGATGACCTCATCGACTTCCTTTTGGACCTTCCGATACGTGTCTGGGTTCTTTAGTAGACGATAGAACGCAAAAGACAGCGTTCCCGACGTGGTTTCGTGGCCAGCGATGAGGAACGTGATGAGATTATCGATGATACTCGAATCGCTGATGTGCTTCCCCGTCTTCGTATCGACACCCTTGAGCATGGCATTCAAAAGATCTTTGCGATCACTTGGATTCTTCTTCCTCGCATCGAGGACTTCTTGAGCTGTATTCCTCAAGACTTCGATATTCTCCCAATACTTGGAGTCGTCGGCTCGGTAAAAGAAAGAGGGCAATACCCTACGTGGCCTCTTCCCGGACTCGGTCAAAAAGCCACCCATCGCCTCGATCATGGAATGGAGATCCTTGGTATAAAAACTGTTAAAGCGGAAACCCATAGAGCACAGAGCGAGCGTATCAAGGGCTAAGCGGGTAAAATCGTCTGATGCGGGAATTGGTGTGCTAGGTCCATAGCGAGCAAACTTTAACGCCATCTGGGTAGCGATGTCATGCATCTCCTCAAACATGCCACGAATGGACAATGGTCCGAACCTGTGACATGTTAGCGCTACTCTACCTGTTGTAGCCTTTTGGATGATACTACCTAGGCGGTTTAAAACGCCTAAGTGAATAGCACATTTTGAGAACATGAATTTACGTACTATGCAACGATCAGTACACATATGAATAAAACGATCATGAAGGGCTGCAATAGCTTACCGCTGGCATTAGTACGCGGTGGGCAATCCCCCAAGCTTCTTCTCCTGGTCTTGCCTGGAGGTACTCGTTAGCTTCCGAGAGACTAACAAGGCAATACCGAGGAAACTCACTGTGAAAAGTCCATCGTGCACTCCATTTCGAATTTCCTATACCTCTGGTGAGCGGCCAGTAACACATGAGGCAAAACGAAGCGCCACGAACCTCAAGAACGCCGTTCGGATTTTTTGTGAAGCGCTTTTCGTCGCACAGCTCATTAATCAGTCGGTGGCTATTGGCCATGACCATGCTCCTCGGGCCCGGGAGGTGTAGACGATAGACCTCGCCTACGAAGTCGATTAGTGCATTGTCCTTATGTATACCTCGAGTTGCCTCTATTTTCTCTTTATTTTCTTTTCATGACACGTACCATACTTGTCAGCAAAGTCTTTGAAGGTGATGATTGGGTTGTTCGGGTTGATTTGGGTAGCGTTGCCGACAATAGGTAGACCTGGGGGCGAGGGTATAGGTGTTATTGACGCCATCCTCTTCGATAGCTAATGTGTTACTATGCTTGTTTCCGAATGTCTTGAAGTTTTCCTTTTCCTTCGAGATATGACAACAGGGAGATAGACGCTGATATATGATTTTCCCAGCTTGTATTTAATGGGCGCTTGGTTGGCGTCTGATATCTGCTATAGATAGGCCTACGACTCGGCCGATACGATGCACAGTCGGCGCAATGCTAGAGTCCGTATTAGTGTGAGCAGTGATGCCGGGGTTCGCGTGTTACGCAGCACCGGGAGCTATGATGTAGAAATATTGGAGACAAGTCTGACGAGCCGAGGACGAGATCTATCTACCTGGTGAGTTACATAATGAGCCCTTGGTACAGGATACATACTTGTTGGTTACACTTTACTTGGGTGGAGTTATAAGGCTGAAGAGCCGAGGCAACTCGAATCAACCCTGTCTATGTAAGACACCTGCTGAGAGTGGGAGCGTAATATCGGCACACAAAGGCCGATAAACAAGACGAAGATAGATTGTGTCAATTATGCGTAATAGGTAGACAAAGACGGCCCACTCGGGAGAGCCGAGGATACCAAATGCCAGTCTTGGTATACTCTATATTGGTTGCTATTCACGTGTTAAGAAACCAGATAGGACAGGTAGCGAGGAAGCAATATGAGATAGTTCGGTCAACATCATTCATGCCGTAGTTCGGTCGACAGTAATTCGGCCTTCCGACTCTTGATGTCTTAACAGCGAATACTCTGCCGCCGGCGGGGACTACTGTGTCCGTTTTCGTCATTTGTCGCAGAAACTGTATCCGCCGGTCTAATTGAAGACCCATCAACCCGTTCCACAACACTAACCTTGCATGAAATTCTTGGCGGGCCAGCTCATACAAGCGTATTACGCAGTACGGAACGTTGCCGTCATCTGTTTGTACATATGGTTGGGTGGATAGCTGGCACTTCATGGATTGGTCCTAACTACTCTGTATCCGGTACAAACGCAGCAGGAATATACGTATAGAAGGGACTATAAATGGCGGCTACTGCACAGTTTAGACTTGGTTAAGAATGCTCTTATGTACCTAGTTTAGTTGAACTTGGGACGACTACTTTGTAGTCGGACAGAACTATGAAGTCAGTCCCGGCATTTTTAAAACAATCACACTATAAACAAACAACATCGCGCTCTCAAAAATTTGAGTAGTATATTGTCATCTCCGTTGAGCTTTTTGCCTACCTCCCCTCCCTCTCATACCCAAAACGAATACATATTATTAACGAAACCGATACCGATACCGATCATGATTCAGACTAGTCGATCGAACCCTGGTAGATCTACGCTACTACAGTACAAGCTAGTTTTTCTTAGTAAGAGAGCGGAGGCATTTCGGTACTGGTTCCTTTTTTCTTTTTTTCCTCGCTCAGGCCGACAACTTCTGTTTTCTGGTACCAACGGTATCCGACCAGTGCATCTTGGCTGTTAGTATTCTGCAAGGGTGTTAGCCATTAGGAAACGCCCTCCCTGCTTTAGTGATGCTGTAGGTAACCCGATTATGCGCCTCTTCCTTCTACCATGTGAAGCGGATTCCTATCTACCGGCATGATGAATGTCCTTAGCTCCTACATCGTGCGACGATTGGCGGGAATTGATGCACGGTCATACGATGTTATATCTATAAGTAGCTCTATCAGTAGCTCTATCAGTAGCTATGCATATGCATTTTGTGCTTCATATGAAGTATAACAGCCAATTGTTCTCAGGGAGATCTGTCACTATAGATCTGTCACTATAAGTATTGGGGGGTTGAGGCATAGGTACAAACCGGCAAAGCTACCGAGCTAGATTCAACCTATGTTTGTTGCGCCTTTACATGTTCTCCTCCAAATCTCTTTGCGGAAATCCATGCATGGTCAATACCTGTCTGTCTCATACCATCAGATAGTTGCCTATTTTATATCATATAAAGAGTCGCCAGGCTTACGATGACACCTGTCATCATAGAGTACCTAGGTACTCACCCATAGACGCTAGGTAGTTATGTAGGCAAGTGAGTACTTACATACACCAACTGCATATGAGTATGTAAGCGGGGTTGCCCCTGAGAAGCCATTAACCAACAACATATTAATAATAGCTTCTCGGTAGGCATATTGCTGGTACCCAATATTCAAAAGTCACGGTCCCATACCTACTTAAGGTTTAGTTTAGTAGTATTGAAAAAGTGAATGTACCTCTCTTGACCTTCCAATGTTAACAGGGGCGAACGTGCGTGCCAAGTGATCGCCAAGTGGTTAGCTATGTCTAAGCCTCCAGAGTGCCGGACTTGGTTTAACTTAAGTAGTTTAGCTTTATCAACTTACTGCGAAGCTAGAATATTCTAGGCTAGTTTCTAGTTTAGGGTCAATCGCTAAGGCTTTTGCTCGGTTGTTGCTGAGCGGCCGGATACTCTTTAAAACAAATCCGCCACTATGCGAGAGGTAGATGAGTGCGGTAAGGTAGAAAGGCAAAGATACAATTATTTCTTTTAGTTTTGAAAAGTCATCCATGTAACTGACGTTACGGATGTTTCCATGACCTTCGCCCCCAACAGGCGACTACAGAGTATTAGACCTTAATACACACACCTTCATATTGAGAAGGACTCATAAGCACAGTATTTGGATCATCGCTCTTGGCAACTAAACTAATCTCTTGAAGGATGTGCCCTATTATTATTACTAGAGGAACTGCTCATTGTTTCTTAATGGGCTACTCTGAAGAAGCTGTGCTATCAACGTTCAAGTTGACGGCTGGCTTCTTCATCCGTAGATTGCGATCCAATCTCATCGGCGAACGAGTGGACCTATACGACTTCTCGCCCTTTTTGACGCTCAGGGAAAGAGTTTCGTTAACCGAAACGATGTTGTAAGCGGCTGGCTGTATCGCCTTGATAATTATCTATTAATTGCCGGCCCCTGATCTTGAGAACTCGGTGTTCATAATTCGGCTTCGGGGTTATGATGAGCTCTTGCATCTCGTTAGCCGTATCGGCTCTACTGCCTAGCCTGAGTTTCACAATGCACGACTATATTCCATATTTTAAGTACTGCGACGGGCTTTTGTTGTTTCCGTTTCAATGCCTTCCCTTCTCATGTCGTCGGGAGCGTAGCATCGGCGGAGCGCAGATAGCCCGAATGAACTAGGCAGGAAGAACGAGGCCTCTTATGGAAGATATACTGCTGCCCATTACTTCTGCTTGCTGTCCATAATGGAGTTGATTACTGATGAGATGGCTCTGATGAAATAAGCGGTGATGACGGTGCTCGATATTGAGGACATTATTAACTTCACGTTTTCAACACCCGAACTAGAACCTACGCGATGGCAGATTTCGTGTATAGGTGTACTAACACCAACTACTTAGCTACCGGGTTCTGACACTCAAGGCATAAGCCCCTTGGTTTGGTAATGTCTAAATTGTAAGATCCGTTGTGGCTTGCATAATGAATTCGTCTAAGTGATACCTAGGTATGAAATATATAGATACTAGTATGTCGTGGTATGGCGCAAATCTACATCCCTTATTGAACCGTCTTCGAGATGTATATGAGCATCAGCGCGTTAGAGGGTGAGGTAACCTAATAACATATAGCTTGAAAGCTCATGTAAACGCCTCGAGACTCTCCATCAGCATAAATCGCGTGTTTCGATGCATATGGCAGATGAGCATGCCCATATCGTCTAAATCCCGCCTGAATCCCAAAACTAATTCTCACCATCATGATCTCCCCCGCTATTAAGGCGTCTATCCGCCCTCAACTCCCTTACAGAAACCCCTCCACCGCCTTCCAGAAGCCCTCCGGATCCTCACACATCGGCAAATGCCCCGTCTCCGGCACAACAGCAAGCTCAACCCCCTCCGCCCCCACCAACCCCCTAAACCCCTCCATGGCCTTCACCAGCGCGCCCTTCCCATCCCCCTCCCCAACCACAAACAACCCCGGCACCGCGCACCCGCCCAGCCGCGGCCGCAGGTCGTAGTCCCAGAGCGCCTGGCACCCGTGCCGGAACCCCTGCACGTCGTTGGCGGCCACCATGTCCCGGATCCACGCGACCGTGTCGGCCCTCTGCATCGTGGCGGGGTGGAACCACCGCTCCACCGTCTGCCCCGCGAGCCTCGCGATGCCCGGCGTCCCGTCGGGGAGGTCGGCCTCCTCGGCGACGGCGATGCGCTCCTTCCAGGCGGCGGTGTTCGCGGCGCTCGAGGACGCGTTGAAGTCGCACGCGACGAACTTCTCTAGCTTCGCCGGGTGCGTGAGCGCGAAGTTGAGGGTCGTGGCGCCGCCCATGGAGACGCCGACGAGGGCCGCGAGGCGTGGGATGCGCAGCGCGGAGAGCAGGGTGGCGAGCTCGTCGGCGAGGATGGGGAGGGTTGATGGGGAGGAGGCCGCGTGCCGGCCGCGTGCGTCGTAGCGCAGGACGCGGTACTGTGGGCGCTGCTTTAATAGGATGGCCACGAAGGGGTCCCACATGTGCAGTGAAGTTAGCAGCGAGTTGCAGAAGGCGATGGTCGGTGCCGCTGGGTCCGGGTTGCCTTCTAGGCGGTACGGGATCGGCAGGCCGTCGGGGGCTGCGACGCGCGACTCGATGACGGGCGAGGGGCTGTTCGTGGTGGATATCACGCCGTCTGGGGATGTGAATGCGGCGGCGGCGGCGGGCAGTTGGGATAGGCTGTGTAGGTCCCGCGAGCCGGGGCCGAAGACGTAGAAGAGGGAGTAGACCCGTCGCGAGGACATGGTGCCGTACTTCGCGTACAGCTCCTTGGTGCGCGGCGTCGAGATGGCGGCTTGGTACTCTGGGCCGCCGACGCCGTGGTTCTTGGCGTAGTCGTGTAGGGCGAGGAAGCGCGTGGGCACGCCCTTCTCTAGACTCGATATCTTGAAGAGCCGCGAGCGCAGCCAGCCCGGGACCTTGGACAGCAGGTTGATGTGCTCCTCGCCGTACCACTTTTGGATTTCCTCCACCGAGTTGTCCGGCTCCTTAGGCGTCAGTTGGACGGCCACGAGCTCGAGGCCCTCGGCCTCTTCGTCGGTCAGCTGTTCGATGGGCGTGAACAGCGGGGATTGCTGGCTGAGCACGCGGTCCCAGAAATAGCGCTTGACGTCGACCTGGCCGATGGTCTCGGCCTCTCGCTGAGACCTGTTGTCCCGGAGACTAGTGTAGGTCTCAGTCTCTAGGTGGGACATGACTGTGACGTCGTAGGCGGCTAAGAAGGTGGGTTCCTGACCGTCCTTGGCCCGGTACCGAAGCCCGTTGGTGAATATCTGCGGCAGTTTCAGCCGGGTCGGGCCATGCTCGTTGTTATACCACTCATGGAACTGTTCGAGCGGTAGCCCCGGCTCGGGCTGCATGGTCACATATAGACTCCCCGGGCCAGCCATCATGTCCCTGTTATGTCCCTGTTAGGTAGGTGCTTTACGTCGTGTCCCGACAGAATGGTATTCAATGCAATAAGCTTACACCTTAGAGTATAAGAGGTGTTTTGAGTTTTAGTGTTTTAGATTTTGGCTGAGAGGTTTGATATTGTTAGAAATATAGGGGGTAAATTAGGCCCTATAATTAAGCCCTGTAAGGATCTAACCAGAAGGGGGGGTCCCTTCTGCTTCAAGGGGTTCCACCCCCCTACCTATTTTGTATGCTAGAGAAAAATCTCTTCGAACAACAGGAACACACACACCAGAATAATACACCAATCAATCTGATCAATCTAGAAGGCTTATTTCTAACAATTAAGAGTCTCATACGCTTCTCGAGCTTCAACCAACAGCCATCTACAACGAAATAATAGCCGAATCGATTGATCAAGATGGCTATAAACAATCCTACTCTTCTGTTTATCAATGGAATCAAGAGTTCCTAGCGAAGGCATCACAACTAAGGATCAGGGAGTTCGTCCAACGCGAAAACAGGATCCCTTAGATCACGAAGGACCCTTTAGGATCACGAAGCCTTCAAGACCTGACTTCGCAGACTACTCTCTAAGGATCCCTTGGATCACGAAGTCGTCAAGACCTGACTTCGTAGAATATTCTCGAAGGATCCTTTAGATCACAAGGCCTTCAAGGCCTCACTTCACAGACTACTCTCTAACTAACAAGATTATAGAAACTAGAGACGTTATTTTCGACCTAGAAGCCCTACAATACGACCTTCTGAAGGCAGAACCAACCGTTCTGAAAGCCTGCTACAGAACGCTCGAACGGATGAACCCACCGACTCAATCCCTATGGATTTATATGAGAAAACGGGAGAAACCACGCCTTTGCTAGCAGACGCGAGCATCGGAGATACACCTATCGAAAAGATAGAAGCTTTGCTAGCAGTAGCGAAGAGATCACGCCTTTGCTAGCAAGTGCCGGCATAGGAGACACGCCTATAAAAGAGATAGGAGATACACCTATCAAAAAGATAGAAGAAGGAGACTAGGACCTAGGAACACCTAAATCGGCTGTTAGAGGACTTGATCGCTCCTTGTTAGACCTGCCGCAAGGACCCTACCCTACTTCCTTGCGTGAGGCAATGCCAAAGGCTATCCTACATGCTTCCATCAGACCAACTGGTCAAGAAGTCAACCCCTTCGAAGACCTACAGGATCAGGAATCCGATCCCTATATTGGAGTGATGCCTCGTGAGAGCTGCTGGGAGGCCACGTTCAATTTTGGACGCTTAAGCACCGCGACGGGAACGCACAATAAGTTGATCAAGGCTACAAAGGCCAGTGATGAGACGCCTCTATTGCCGTCCTGACTCCTGAAGAGGATTTAGGCAACAAGAGGAGAGCGGCTGACCTATCAAGGAAGCTGGTAACAAGGCTGAAAAGGCTACCGATTAATCGGAAGACCTACTGCCACCACCAAGATCCCACGAGGATTTGGAGATTCACCTGATAAATGACCTATTTATCGAGGCTAAGAAGGCTTATCTAGCCAGCTACGAGGAATTGAAGTTCTGGGTAGAGGTTAACCTCACCAAAACAGAAGAAAAGCTTCCCTTTTTGACTCCTGAAGAAGAAAAAGAACAAGAAGAGACCCTGTGACTAGGCAGGAAGGCAGTGAAGACTGCGTTTACTTACTACACCTACTTTGACCAGAAGGTTTACTTTGACTAGAAGGCCTACCCTGATCAGAAGGTCTACCCGTTGAAGAATTCAGCTATCTTAGACTCAGGGAGTAGCCTACACGTAGTTAACCAGATAAGTCGATTCATCAACGCTTCAGCGGCTAACCAAGAAGACTATTTATATGCTGGAGATTCTATCCTTCCAATCCTAGCCTACAGAGACGTAAATATCAGGGCTCAAGGATCAGAAGAATCGGGGGTGATGAAGCTATACAATGTAGCCTATGTTGAAGAAATCGCTGCTAATCTGGTGTCTCTAAGGGTGCTTAATAAGCAAGGAATCTGGTGGGATAACCAACCTACAAGCCTACAAGCCTACAAGCAACACCCTACACCGCCCTAACGGGTCGATCCCCTGCAAACTTCAAGACCGATTCAACGAGTTTACCTACCTCTAACGATCGAACAACAACCCTCCAACGAACGAGAGGAGACCTACGCTTCTACCCTAGCCGGAAGGTCAAGACCCTGATGGCTATTGCAGCTAGAGATCTATATGAAGATGCCTCCAGGCTACAGGAAGCCTACAGGAAGCATCCAACCGCCCTACGGCTCCTCAAGGCGTTATACGGCCTATAGGAGTCACCGCTTTTGTGGCAGAAAGAACTGACAGGCTCGCTAAAAGAGTGATTAAGGACCGCAGAGAGTTTATTGTGGCCCTCACAAGCCTCCTACATCGAGAAAATCAACAGGCTAGGCAGACCTACTACCGAATCGAAGACTCCTATAAGGATACAAGAATATCTGCTATACAGCGAGATCGCCAGCGAAGCCTAGATACACTCCTATCAGAAGATCGGTTCGAACCTATATGCCGCCGCGATAACTCGACCCGACGTTGCCTTCGAAGCCTCTAGGCTAGCCCTAAACACCACGCCGCTGCCGATAGAGTGATCTCCTACCAATACGAGACAAGGCACTACGCCCACCGATTCCTCCTTTGCCGATAATACCCTAGACCGCAAGACTTCACAAGCCTACGTGATGACCCCGTTCGGGGGTGTGATAGGATGGAGAGGCTACGAAATAAGACACCGTTATCACAACGATCGAGGCAGGGCTTCTAGCCCTATCCTAGGCTTCAAAGGAAAGCCTATTTATAAATCAACCTCAACGGCCGAGGCAGAGCTTCTAGCCTTATCTCAGGCTTCAAAAGAAGGCCTATTCATAAGCCGGCTCCTCAAGGAACTAGGCCTTAGGCTAAGAAAGAGAAATATATATAACGATCCAGTACGATAACTAACAAACGATAGAACTGATGAACAAGGAAATAGCAGTCTTGAAGACTTGCCTACGAACAATATAATTGGTGATAGCCTCACCAAGAGCTTTGAAAGAAAAGAAATAGGAAGCCTTCTTAGGGCAACTAAACCTAATCAATATAGCAGAAAGACTGCAGGCAAGGCAACTGAAGGAGGCTACTAACGAGGATCTAGAAGCCTTAGAAAAGAGCCTTGAAGGAGGGGAGTCAACAGGCTATTAGGCTAGGCCTACAGCCTTCAGATCGATCCTACAGCCTTCAATTCGATCAATACAGGCTAGAACTGACGTACGGCCTTCAAATCGTTCAAAAACGCAATAAAAGGGCTAGGGCTAGGTCAGCACACTGTTAGACCGCCTACCTATTCAGGCATACACCTATTATTCTGCCATGCCGTCAAATCGATCAAATAGCCTAGAACTGACCTACGGCCTTCAAATCGATCAAAAACGCAATAAAAGATTAACAGGAGAGGTCAGCACACTCTTAGACCGCCTACCTGTTTGGGTGCCAACCAGTTATTCTGCCGCCCTACCATCTACACCACCAATCTCACACTATAAACACCACCAAAACGCCACCAATACCAGTTATATAAGATCACGAGGGCTTCATTGTAACAACAATTGATAGCCTTGGGGGTGTAATAGCAACACGGAAGACACCTATTGGTTGCTACTCCGATTATACGGATCGATTCCTATTTAGGGCGTTATTTTTGAATTTTGGAGGCTATTTAAAGGCACTTTGAAGGCATCAACACCTTCAAAACTATCACCAGACGAGATTGGGGCTTATTTTAGGCTTCATATATTGGTCAGGGCAATGCCCTAGGGGCCTGGCCCTGCGGGGGTGTGTTAGAAATATAGGGGGTAAATTAGGCCCTATAATTAAGCCCTGTAAGGATCTAACCAGAAGGGGGGGTCCCTTCTGCTTCAAGGGGTTCCACCCCCCTACCTATTTTGTATGCTAGAGAAAAATCTCTTCGAACAACAGGAACACACACACCAGAATAATACACCAATCAATCTGATCAATCTAGAAGGCTTATTTCTAACAGATATCCTTAGGATTTGATATGTATAAAATCATGAGTGGGACACAATCATTGACAGCGGGGTTCTGTCAATATGCTTTTCCTCTTATCCGCGAGAAAAGGCGCGGGTAAATGCTTTCCCTCAAATTGAGCACCGTTCTGAGTTCCACAAACCTCTATACACTCGACATTGTGCGGATAGTGTTTAGTCGTACAAACTAGATCGCTGTACCAATTGTCTAACCTCTTGCTCTAGCGAGACACGGCATAGAACAGAAGCACGGAGTGAGATGACTGCCCAGTGCATCTGCCGCCCGTACAATCCAGCTCCGAGACCCGACAAACGGCATTGCGCTTCGGCAATTCCCGGCGCTAGATCGATCGCGGGCGCCTCGGAGGGTTGTAATCGATCTTCAATTATTTGCATAAATCGCTGTGCAGAAGCAAATTTAATATCATTCTTCTTGACTTTCGACTGAGCTTTCTTATCATATATTGGCCCTTTCAGCTAGCTAACCGCTCTCACGGGGGTACCTGTTTGTTTTTTGCGTTTGTTGTCATCGTTGTGATACTGTATCCTTGCGCTGTAGGTTTTCGGGACCATGAACCGATAGGCCTCTAGTGGTAATTTATAGGCGGGAGGGTAACATCGTACTAGGTACCCTGAGGCACTTTGAGGCTGATTCCGAGACATTCTCAAGATACGTAGTAAACCTTGTACTTTTGATGGATCGATTTGACTTGTCATTTATACTTTTAAAACCCTGGGCTTGGCTTAGGGGTTAGCACCGCTGCTGCCTAGGTCCGACGCGGTATTAGCCTGGATGCGTACTCATTCTGTAAACTAGGTAGTTTACAACAACAGCTTTAAGGATATTTGCCCACTATGTCAACCATAACCAGAAGATTAAACAATCTAGTTCCGCTACCCAGGGTATGAAGGTCCAACCAACGTTCTTTTTTCCCTTTCTATGGTTGATACTATTAACGGGACTAAGCAAAAATGCGCCCAACACGCTACTGCCCTTACAGCTTGCAAAATCATAGCCAATAATGCTATCAATGGCTACCTCGCATCAGACCGCGAAGGACACTACCAAGTCGCCCGAGAGGATGACGTACTTACTGAACAGGAATACTAGTTCTTTGCCAGCAATCCAGGTAGCCAACCTTACCCTATAGTCCCTAGCTTCCGGGACTGGGAATTTCTGCACAACAGCCTCCTAGCTGATTGACCTGAAGCAACATCGTCAGAGGGCAACATTCCTGACACCCGCCTTCGTAGGTGTATCGTGTGACGCGGGTCTACAGCAAATCGCGAAGCACATGTGATTCCCCAGCCAGAACGAGAATGGCACGACGACAACGGCATGTGGATATACGGGAACATAAGCAGGCCGGATATCAACAAACCTGAAAATACTGTCACCCTACGACATGACATACACGACGTATACGATAGCGATTGGTTTGGATTCGTACCCAAACTGGACGGTACCTACCGTGTCTATGTGTTCTCTCTTGCTCCACCAGGACGTGAGTTCGCAGAGGCTTATCACAACGTTCCCGTTTCGCTTCAAGGCGTTGCATCGGAGTACCTGTTCACTCGTTTCGCCCGTTCTGTTTTGCAACTCGTTAAGGGGCTCCTCCTTGACGGGAAAAGACGGCGTGTTGTTCGTTGTGTCATCACCGAGGATGGGTCTACAAAGAGTAAGAAAACTGAGTGGCTTGAGCCCAACCAGCTACGTAGAGAGTACAGAGGCGGCGACACTGAGAGTGCAAGCTATAAGTGGAGTCGAAAGGACAACTCGCCGGCTAGTAACATACCAAAGGGCGAACCGGAGGACAGTAGTAATCATGAAACGGACGATCCAGCCGAAAATTGGCATGAAAAAAATGCTGCAGTGTGGCAGGACGAAAGGGTCAGAGGCCGGCCTCGGCAACGGCGATACAGTGATCGTGGCATTAACAATAACGAACCTACTAAGGGCAGCAATTCTAAAAGAAAGGAAAGTCCACTATCTCTCTTAACGTCTCTCTTGTTGGTCGATCCTGTTACGGGTTTTGGACAGGAAGCTGGCCCTTCCCCAGGCAGAAATGCAAAAAGACAGAGATGAGAGCATCATTGAACCCTGCGTAGTATTCTTTGCCTGCTCATGGGTAATAAGAATAACAACCACCCTATAGAGACCCGGGAGTGCTTGTTAGAGGCCTGGAAACTAACAAGATTTAATAATAATAGCTTTAACGCTTTATTCTCAACTTATAAACTAGTTTACTACGGCTCATAGGTGGTTGCTAATAGATCTAAATGTCACGATTTATCAAGTCTATATGCACAGATAACATCAGTTCCTAAGCCTTGACCAAGTTGGTAGACATAGAAATCTCTCGCGTAGCATCTAGATCCCGCTGCAACTCGGCTATCTTCTGCTCCATCGCAGCAACACAGTCCGGTCCCAACACCAAGCGGAGGTACCCATCATGCCCGTCTACAATAGCGTTGAGGATAGCCCGCGCGGCCTTGGCGGTATCTCCGCGGAAATAATCATCTAGGCCTGCCTCGTCGAAGTTATTCACCAACGTGATCGCTTTGTCGAGCTCCGTGCCCTTGTATGCTTCATTGACTGGGTCTACGATTCCCCGCGAGGTGAACGTGGTGCGGAAACCGCCCGGCTCGACGATGAGCACCTTGATCCCGAGCTTCTCGCCTACCTCGCCCCCTACCTCGCGGCTGAGCACCTCGTGCATCGCCTCGGAGGCCCATTTACTTGAGGCATACGCACCACGACTGGCGCGGCCTGTGAAGCTATTTCCCTCTCGTTATTAGCTGGAGTGTTGTAGAAGGAACACTAGCGTAGAAAAAAACCCACCCAGCACCACTGCTGATCAACACGATGTGTCCACGGCCACGAGCCCGCATGGCAGGCAGCAAAGTCCGTACGCCACGCATTGGGCCGAAGAAATTAACCTCCATCTGCTGGCGGAGCAGCGGTTCACTATAATGCCCCAGATATTCGCATTAGCCCGAGCCCTTTACACAATAGTTTTTTTCTTTACTCTTCAAGAAACATAAAAGGGGGGAAAGGGGGGAAGGGAGCCAACCTCATATCTTCTATGCCCGCAAGATACCAGTACCCTGCATTGTTGACCAGCACGTCGACACCGCCGAGCTCCTTGTCGGCCGCGGCGAATGCGGCGGCCGAGTCTGGGTGCCCGGGGTCGAGGGTCACCCAGATGCCGCCCCGGGCCGCAAAGTCCGGGTTCGCGGCGTTGGCCTTGGCGATGTCACGCGTCCCACCCCCGACCTTGTGCCCTGCTTGGAGCGCTGCTATGCAAATTGCCTGGCCGATGCCTGATGAGGCGCCTGTGACGAGCCAGGTGAGTCGCTGTGTTGAGGACGACATTGTTGAGTCCTCCTTTTCCCCTCTGCTTTTCAAGAGTTGAGAATTTGACAATACAAAGATCGTTTCCGGTTTTCAATGGCCGACTAGGTAGTGCAATGCTTGATAGCAGCTGAACAGATTCAGCCGTAATCGTAATGCTACTAGTCGAGTTTATAGTAGATGAGCAGACGAGGAGAATATTTATCGCCTATCATACGAGCGGCAATAAGACTATATCCGATCTTAACTCCTACGAAGAAGTTTAAGATGCCTCTCATATTTTGGGTAGGATTCAGAATATCAAAGGTCCCCTGCGGGTTATATAGTCGAGATGGAACTTTTATGCACTTGATTTGTGTATGTGACGGACTTAAGATACCTAAACCCCGACCTTCAACATCATGAAAGACCATTAATAGGTGTAACACGTTGACTACTGAGATAGGGCGTAGAGAAAAAGTAGTAACATCTCGGAAATTAGGTGTTAAGATCGATATTCTGAATAGTGTTGTAAATTATAAAATTCCTAAACGCTAGGACACGTCTTTCTCACGTCAGTTTCGTCTATGAATTTATAATTCCTGCTACCTGGGTCGTTGTTTGATCTAATTTCTGTTTTCGGATATAATATCATAAGCCATAGGCTGAAACTACATGTTATAGTTATGAATAAAGATATCGATCAAGCTTTAATATAGTTAATTTAAATAACTAGAAATTTAGAAGACTTAACTTAGTGACTTGACTGACTTGGCTAACCTAGTTAACCTTGCCAATCTCAATAACTTGATGGTTTAGCTAGGTGAGTCATATCTAGCTATGTCTAGTCAATGAGATCGTTTAAGTCGCTCAATTAAATAAAGTTATAAGTACTAGATTATAGTTGAATTAACTATTTATGATTAGCTTAACCCATCCTTTTATTTGTACATAACCTGTAGCTGCATTACATATAGTCCATAAACCTGGATTTTTTAAAACTGAAAATGGAGCTAAAATCGAATTAGTGGTAAGGGACTAGGTACCACAACCTGGTACGTTATGGTTACTGTTATGAAAGGCTAATGAAGGATCGGGCCGTGCCACCACCCACGTAGAATGTGATAGCAGGCAGCGTTGGTTCATGCATCTTGTGCAATCGGGTATTGTATACATAAATGTGTAGTATAGTAGATTCTGGAGATCAGATGTTAAAACAAATTGGCGACAGGTCGGGTTTCGTCGCTGCTGGTCTCTGAATGAATAGTGCTCTCTGTGCTTCGGATCTGAGATAAGTTGCGCGAACATAAAGACTAGACGGTAAGGTGACAAGACTCTAGTGTTACAAATTCTAATATACTAATCGAAAATCACTAATTAGCTGTTCAAACATTCTAGACCGCTGTATCCAAGCACGAGAAGTGACACTAGAAGTTATTATCATGAACCCATTGATTACTTGTTCTGTTCTATATTATTTGATCCGGATAGTAAGAATTTATATAATTACCTATCTCCTTCGTGTAACCGTAATAAATCGTAAGCTTGCCAGAGGAGACGCGAACTTGCAAGCCTAAGCCTAATCAATACATCCCCCTTACTTCCAAGTTCACACTAGGCGCTGCAGTATGATCAAGAGAAGAATGATTTAGATAAGAAAAAGACAATTATGAAAAGAAAAGCACTGCGTGAAATGTAAAATGGAGAGCAAATCTGCCCGGCGACGAATCGACAAATAAATAACCTCCTACCTCGCTTTCTGTGTTCTACTATTTCGTCTACGTTATTTCCTTCCCATGAAGGAAGTTTTCTTTAGTTTTGTAGAGTCCGAGCTTTTTTTAAATCACCCTTTCCAGCACTAGGATTTTGCTTAAATAAGAATATCGCTTCGCTATATACCGCCACTATTAAGCTCTTTTTAAAAAGCAGCAAGACGGTGTTATTATAAAACGTTTCTAGCTTTGGTGTTTAAAGTGATTAAGCGGAAAAACGCACTATGACTGCCACGTTTTAGTAGCGGAAAGATCTAGATCGATTGGTTATAGTCGGGATCTAAGTTATACTCAGCCTTAAAGGCATTTACAGTCTGCGGATATGGCGTGAATATATCGTTTGCAAAAACAGGGTGGCATTGCAAGGCGCTTTGTTTATATTAAGCTTAAGCGTGTCCAAGTGTAGAAGGGTTTGAAATAGGATAGCGATATCTTTACCTTCAAATGTCATGCAGCGCCGGAATTTGTTTATAGTCATAAAGCTGCAAAGTGGGTCTGGGGGGAAATACGGAAGATATGGAATGGTTATAATACCCCTCAGGGTGCCTACTGCGTGACAGACTCCATCTCTTCTACAACATTACTACCACTTTGCAATCCAACATGCGTAGCAAATACTTATAACAAAATATTTTATAGATGGGAAATACATAATACAATACATTTAAGTTTTAAAGCCCTTAAATTTATCCAGGCTCGGATCAATACCTGGTACCCGGAACCAACCAGGCCAAAATGCCCCGACGATGGTATGTACGTAGCGGCTCGATTCCCGATCCTCCCACCCCCAGCGCCCGTCGCCGGGTCCAGCCCCTGATCCAAGCTCTGCCCCAAGGCAGGGGGAACCCCTGTACTGCTGGAAACAGCGTGCAGGGCCCTAGCGGCTAGGCGGTAGAATTTCCCGACGCAGCTCGCTGGAGCTACGCCGCGAACATTTCAGCTCTGAGCCTCAACGGCCCTGCAGTTCTCTTCCGCGCCAATGGATGGATGCGACGAGCCTCCCTCCCTCCCACCTTTAGTCCTATGTAGGTACCTATTCTGTTCTGTCCTTAATTGAAATCCTACCTGTTGCGTGGCATCTACGCATCGATACATAGCGCCAGCCACATAGTCTCCCACGGTCCCTCCTCGGTACACCTACGTAGTCTACATACTATGTGCGCAGCACGTGTTCATCGCGCAAGCATCGAGGGGCTGCTCCCGACGTACCCGCTTCCCCTCTGCTCGCGAGGAGCGAGTACGCGTATACGCACACGCAGCAGTGAACTAGTCCAGCCGCACTCTTGGCCGCGGCGCCTCGATAAGATTGCCCCTCCCGCCCCCTAGGGTCGCGCGCGCGCGATAACGATGTATATACCACTTCGGTGCCAGGCACGTCGTCGGAGCCCGCAGCACCGCGCTCCCCTTTCGCGCCGCCGTGTGGAGCGCCGCCGGCGCTTGCCCACGTGAAGGGAAGGAAGGGAGGGAAGGACACCCCTGTGCTGCGCGGCTGGCCGGGGTTTATGCGGACTTATTCTGCCCCAATCGTAGGCGGGCTGGAGCCAGGGTCAATCTTGAGGTGCTCGCCGCCGCCTTTGGAGATTTCTAGGGGTCTCGTGATGGCTTCGCGGCTTCGATGGACTACCTACCTAAGGTGTCGTCGGATGATACCTGCTGTAGCTCGGGGGAGCTTCGATGGTGGTCTGGCTCTTTGGCGTCGCATGCGCTGCTGCTACTGCTGGCTAAACATAGTACACGCATGGTAAGCAGACTTTAAGGGTTGCGTGGGGGTAAGCTGCGTCATGGCCTGAGGATTCGCTGCGTCTTATCTTTGCTTCGAGCTATCTGCCTTTTCCTTCGAGGTCTTGCTCGCCCGCATCTTGCGTCGTAACTGCAACAGTGACACGTGATGGATAAATATATCCGTTGTTACCTACACTGGCGTTGTAGGAGCTGCTAGTAGGCATGGAAAATATGGCGGTAGCTAATATGAGCGGATAGGTCGTAACTTTGAATTAGGGACATGTTTTGGTCATACAGGTCCTACGGAGCTTTAGACGTCTTGTCGTGGACGGCGCTTTCGCTGTAGGAATGAGAAAAAGACAAGACGCATGAGTATCAGTTGGTATATTGCTGCTGTCAATTCTATAACCAACTAATGGGGCATACTCTCCCTTCTCCATATGCTAACGATATAGTCAGTTAGCTGAAGTTTTCTCTTAGGGGTTTATATCAAACTATTTTAGACATCCAACATCTGACACAGCCTCCGTCTTATAGCTAAGGAAGGAGTCATTCCCCTCTTCGCATAAAAGCTAGACTTAACTTTTTGCCCACCTTACGTATACGTTTATACTAACATGGAAACTCAGTAAATCAGCCAAGTAAAATATAGAACCTCGCACGTAACACCTAGCAATAAACCAGAAAATACTATGCTTTGATTTATTTGTTTGCTTGCTTACTTGGTATATAAGTTAACCAGTCAACCCTCTCCAACCCTCTGAACACCCCGAGAAGGGACAAAACCCGGCCCAACCACCTAGCTACCGAAGCTATATACAGAATGCCGTAGTTGCTATGTGTGTATGTATATGTTTATCGGGTGGACTGTTTGTATATGTATGTATGTATATGTGTATATATAGATGTATCGTGTCTCTGATGCAATGCGCTTCATAACGTCTACTCGCGTGGCAAACGTAGCGGGGACGCGGGAAGATTCCTCCCTCCCTATCCCATGCTATCCCATCTTATCCGATTGTGTATCGCAGCTGCTGGTGCTTTCTGGATTGAATTGACCTATGCCGAAACCTTAGCTTCATCATCGTCTTCATCTCTCTTTCCTCTTCCCCCTCCCCCGTTCTCTCGACGTGGATGTGGACGTAGACGTAGAGCTAGAAACGTCCTTCCTCTTCCCCTGCCCCTTATCATCAGCCATCTCTCTGTCCCCGTCTTTGTCCTTCTCCCTGGCCGTGTGCACGGGGCTGCTCGCGCGCGTGGGCATGTAGAAGTCGTACCGGTCCGGGAAGAGGATGATGTTCGCGAGCCGCACGACCTCGGACTCGGCGCGCGAGCTCGAGGACGCGGACGCGGGGGTGGCCGTGCCGTCGTCCATGTCCACGTCCTTCTCGGCGGTCGGCGAGCCCGCCGACTTGCCGCCGCCGAGCGTCCAGGGTGCAAGCCCCATGGCCCGCAGCCCTTCTTCGCCGCCGACCTCGCGGATCTCCTTCTCGCCCAACCGCCCCGTGTGCGGGGCCTCGCTGCCGAGCCCGGTGCCCGTCGAGTCGAAGTCTGGGCCCGGGTGCCCGCGTAGGAAGGCCTTGCGCTGGCGCGCGAGGAACAGCGCGTTCGTCTGCGTCAGTGGGGCCGCGGGCGAGTAGATTAGCATGGATGTGTGGGAGCCTGAGGAAGAAGAGGAGGAGGTGGAGTCGGACTTGTTGTGATTGCTGTTATTGTTGTTGTTGTTGCTATTTTGCTCGGGTTTGGAGTTGGAGCTGTAGTTGGTATTGGAGAACTGGTAGGCCTGGTCCGGGTGCCAGATGATATAGTCGCCGGCCTGCAGCGTCGGCGGCGTCACGAGGCTCTTGTCGAGCTGTAGGTGTGGGTGCCACGCCGCGGTGACGCGCTGCGCGTGCCCCGGCACGGCACCGTGTATTATCGTCGACTGCTCCTCGTCCAGCGCCCAGTTGGACGGGTCGAGGTACGCATCCCACGCCTCGGCGTATTCGTCGTCGTCGTCACCGGCCTCTGGCGGCGGTTCTTTAGGCGAGAAGAAAGGCCGAAGGAGGAAGTACACGGTGGACAGCTTGGAGGAGGGTAGCAGACGGATCATGCCGGGCTCGACGACGGTCAGGGCGAGGATACCCTGGAACATGCGCATCATGGAGCAGGCGCCAGCGCCGTTGTACAGGTCCGACGTAGCGTTGACGCGCCCGGCGGGATCCCAGGCATTGTACGCCTCCCAGTTGCCCCTGAAGATCTCGTCGTAGAGGCCGCAGCGCCCGTACCCGTCTAGCTCCCAGCGCTCCAGGCTACCGTTGTCCACCTGCGCGATAGATGCGTTCGAGGCCGCCGCCGCGGCGGCGATGAGGCTGTCTTCGGGCGACACGGGCGCCGCAGCCACGCCGTTCACGGTGATGATACCGTTGTTGGTGGACTCTATCCTGATGCGGTCTGCATAGGTGATGGGGAATCTCGTGGCCAGACGGTCGTCGTTGTTGCTATTCCATAGTGACATGGCGAAGCGCTGTGCGCGCAGCATGTTGGGGTGTGCACGCGAGCGCACTTGCGCAGGCGTCCAGAAGAAGTCGAAGCAGGTCGGGTCCTGCGCAGGCGGTGGTTTGAAGTCATGCTTTGTTTCTAGATATTTCTTGGTCTCCTCGACCCAACTACTCGCGTCCTCGGGCGGCACAACGCCGCGGATGACGCCGATGCCATGGCGCTTCAAGCTGGCTTCGAAGGGCGTGACTTTGGCGGTGTTGTTGATCTCGGTGAAATCGATTGAGGGGATCAGCTCGGCGCGATGCTCGTCGATGTACTTGATCTCGTCGCGCAGGGCGGTGATCAGGCGGCTCCACGACGCCTCGAGTGCGGCTTCGTGACCAGCTACTAGGCGCTTTTTGAGACTCGCAAATCGTGAGGGCAGAGGCACGGGTTGGGTGCCGTAAAAAGAGAGAACTGGAGGCTCCATGTTGTTCTTGGACGATACCGGCCTTTGTCTGGTTTTTGCTATTCTGCCGTCTCTGTGGTCGCTCGGTCGCGAGCGCTTCGTACCATTTGTCCTGCTGATGCTGGTGGCTTGTTGCGGCGGATGCGGCACCGTGGTGGTATTTTTTGCTGCGTCTGCCGATGTCGACAACAATAGTGGTTGTTGCTGCAAACCCCCTGTCGCTATTGTCGCTATTGTCCCTGTTCCTGCTGTCGCTGCAGTTGTCTTTGTTGTTATCGTCGTCGTTTTCGCCGTTGCAATGGTCGGCAGTGATCGCGCAGATATCGTCGGGGCCAGGTTGGAATGTAAATTTAAATTCAAATTTGAAATCGAATTTGTTGTGGTTGTTGTCGTCGTCGTCGTCGCCGTCGCTGTCGCAGCAGCAGCAGCGGCGGCCATGGCGCTCTCGAGTGACGGGACCGAGGGCGCTGCGCCTGGGCGCTGCACCACGTCTACCTTGGACATCGCTCGCTGCTCAGTCAACCCTTTTCCCTATTGCGCGCCCTGTGTCTTCTGACCTTTTTTACTATAGCGTCTGGCTCGGCCATTCAGATTCCGTTCCCCAGCACTGATCGCGCTGGGGGCAGCGCGGGGTTGCAAGCACTAATAAATACAATACGCATGCAGCATGGCAGAGCAGGGCTAGGTGGCCTAGCACCTTGGGTAGGCAGTCTGCATAGCGCCCTCCAGGCTTGGTAATGGAGAAGCAGCCCGCCCGCGACCCCCCTGCTCGACCCGGCTACCCTGGAAGGTAGGGGGGGAAGTGGGTGAAGTGGGTGAGTGGATGAGTGGATAGTGCTAGCCAGGGTGGGGCCTACAGAAGACATGGGCAGAACATGGGGGATCCCCCCGAGGGGAAATCGATGGGGTCCCCGCTCGTTGCGGCACCCCGGCCCGTGGAGGCTCGATGGCAGCGCATCCTTTGATTGACATGCCGGCGCGCAGCTCCGCCCACCTACAAAACACATAGCCTAGACCTCGATGAGGCAACCATGTCGTGCTGGCGGTCCGTCTCACTAGAGGCCGGCGCGACAAAGAGCAGCGAGAGAGAGGCATCTATCTAGTGATCAGGATTATGGATTCTAGACTCTTAACTGACAACCGACTGCCCAGGCAATCGACACCAGCGACCTAAACTACCTAGTTTAAGTAAGTAGTTCACACAAGTCGAGACAAATAGATAGATTGCCCTTTGCGGTCCAACGTGCCCCCTAGCACCGCCGCCCCCTTCAGAGCAGCCGCCGGCACATAGCGCGTCTCTTTCCATTGGCCGGGAATTTTCACAGCTAATTCTCCGTCAGATGTCAGCCCGGTTCCATAGCACATGCGCCCTGCTGGCATTGTCCACGGAGGTTGCGAATTAGGACGACGCCCAAACAAGCCCCAACAAGGGAACAAGCTCGTCACGCCTTCTCTCTAGCCCTATCATCTCATGTCTTGGGCTGCGAGTACTGTACAGAATACCAGTACAGCGTGCGTACCATACACACACTTGCGTCGCAACGCCTATCAGCAGACATGTGATATGTAAGCAGGAGGCGAAACCCGACAAACCACCTTCTCAGTGTTCTTAGTGTAGGTATTCGTAGGTACGCATATTCCGCCGGCCCATCTCCCGTTTACTAGTGTACGTTACTTGTATGTACGTATATACTCTGGAGTGTTCGGAACATAATACCTTCCCTTCCCTGCCTGTCCTTGTCCTTGTCCTTGTCTGGTCTCGTCACGAAACTAGTAACACGAAACATCGAGATCACTCCTTTTCATGTGGGTATGTCTCGAGATGTCTTTTCAGCCCTTGCCTCCTCGGCCAGCACAACACCAATTCGACGCTCACGGTCAATGTCGCCGAAGCCACCTACCTACATACGCTAAATTCATTAATATGAGATAAGCTACAATACTTACTGAGTAGCACGTCCGTCTCCAAGTTGCACGCTACGGCACGAGGCGCGCCATTCCATCCCATCCCCAATACACGCTAAGTTACACACTAGATCCCAGTCTAGGTTTCGTTTCTGGGTGCGCCGGAAACTAAAGTGAGTAACGTTACCGAAGAGAGGCTAGCTGCGGAAACCCCATTCGCTCATTATTAGGTAACAAAGCCAATAGTCCGCACTACGGGTTTTTCGTAGATATATGTAAGCTTCTGTCATAATTACACAGCGTCGATCGACACCGGCAAGAAGCATTTGCTGGGTACGAGGCTGTCTATTTTTCCTTGGGCCCTTTCCTCAATCTGGCAGAGATTGCCCTTGCGGACTGCCAGGCGGATGTCGGGAAAATGCGCATTGTGCATGACGGGTTGGAGATGGTTGCAGTGCTCTACATTTACCCTTTTCAGGTCAGCCGGCCAATGGTCGCTGATCGCCGCCAGCTGTCGTCAGTTGAAGGCGCTCGAACTAGGCTTTGGCAGCTGCGTGTAAGTCGGTCGTCTCTACTATCCATCGGACGAACACATCGGACGAACAATGCAAGTTGTCCTTAATAGGGGCACAGCCTTTTTACTGTTGCAACTCTGTCTATATTTTCCGTGATGAGTAATTTTAAGAATCATGTTATTTTTATCGAATTATCTCGGAAAATGCCACACATTTGCTAGGTTAGCCTTGTCTTCTACCCGCTATACTTAACGTTGACACGGAGCATCACCACAACCTCCCTAAACCACAAATAGTACCACAACCAAGTTCCAACATCCAGATAACAGGTCTCTAGTCCAAGTCCAACTTCAAGACGCACCAAAGCGCAAGAGCGGATCTACGTTAATAAAAACCTTCCCGCGTCACATGTCATGACACAGACTCGCCATCCAGCACATCACACAGGCAGGTAATATCGAGCACCCCTCTCGCAGACGCCATGCACTGCATCTCCCCTTCGCCCTATCGCCATGAAACCCAACCTACCTCTTCCCATAGCACCCGAGAAACGCACAGGACATCGCTGCCACCTAGCCGCTGCTCTCATTGGCCCGGACGGGATCGGGGCCCAGGTACTTGGCGCCCCCGATCCCGCGAGCTGGCATGAGCTGATAGAGGCTGCCGTGGCCCTTGGGCGGGACCACGAGCAGGTAATCTAAGAACACACCACTGGATGCTGGATGTCGTGCCGCACTAGAAGCCTCTTGCCTGCCGTCAGCGAAGTCCCATATCTCGCCAGTCCTGCCTTAGGTAAGTAGCTAGTCTGCAGACTAAGACCAAGACCGAGACCAAGCTGCTGACACGCACGCCTCCTCAACATCAAACGTGTGCCCTCCCTCCCTCCACCTGGGTGATTGGTGCTCGACTCCCGCTCGGCGTTGCAGTTTGGGTGGAACATTCCATCTATCTGCGCGATATTTATCCCAGGTCTCGAGGGTGAATCCGACGTGGTAGCCCCGTCCTCCAGCAAGATTATGTAGGCGTATGGCACAGAGAACCTCGAGGGCGGAATTAGCCGTGTATACACTATTAATTAGCTACCCCTCTGGATACTGCCTTGGCCCAGTTGCCGCCGTATGCAGTGTCTCAAGCTGATGCATCGTGCTTCAACTGCTCCATCTGGTATCCCCCTATCACGCAATTATTCGCAACCCTCCAAGTCACCATCCAGACATACATAGAGCATCCACCTCGCAGAAATTTCCCATCTCAAAAACCCCCCCATCAATGTGATCTGTAGCTTTCTGTCTTTACTTACACGGGTCTTTAATCAACCCCTTCCGCTCCTCACGCCAGGGAACCCACCACTCACGATGGCGGCTCCTTCCGCGATATCCTTCTGTCTGATAGCAATCTCGAGTTCTCGCAAGGCGCAGTGAGCCGCAATCACTTTGAAGCTCTCAAATTCGCCCGTATTGCGTTTGTTAGGACTGTGACGAACCCCTCCGACAACCCCAACATGTAGACATGCAATGCTCAATTCTAGTGCCGTACATTCTGTCTGGAGGCCAGCGGATTCTTCATAATAGTCGTCGTATACATCGTCTCCGACGCCATCGCGAAGGTCACTTGATAGCTTCGTATCATGCTTTCTAATGAGACCTTCAACCCACTTCGTAATGCGATCAAACTCATCCTTGAGGCGGATAGATGTATCGCGTTGTCGCCGCGTCTGAGTTCCGGACTTATTGAATATCATGCCAGTGAACACTTCAAGCTCCGTTATGCCCTTTGAGGAATGGTCTGAGTAGTCGATGCTGGCTGTCCAGATCGCACCGTCGTACCTAAAGGAGTGTCAACAACCAACTCGCACATAATGACAACTGAATACATACGCCTGACGGATGTTATGCGCTTCGTGTAACGCTCTCTTCCAATCGATATCCTTGAAATTCTCTTTACATTGGTGCATGATATACACAAATATTTCATCCCACAGAGACGGGCCGAAACGGTTAACTTCCAAGTGGATGTCTTCTTTCCAGATCTTCTTCTCGTCAATAGCACGATATAGCTTGCCCAGTATTTTTTCAGATTTGTAAAACAGGTGTCTAGGGCCAGCATCATCATCTTCGTCAGCTTCCGCCGATGGTGCAATAGGTGCTTCAAAGCGGATCTCGGTTTTGTCGACAATGTTGGCAGGGGGTGCGGGAGCCAAACTGCGGTACCGTTAGGAAATCGATTTCAGTCAAGAGCTTTAAACAATCGAGACTTACAAATCGGGCCGATATCTAGTTCTCAAAGATGCCATTCTGTTCAGATTCACCGCTATGCCAGTTTTAGAATAGTCGACCGCCGTCGAATGCATCTCCGCGAGCAATTTGCAGTCATCGTGAACCGTGCCGGCATCATACAAATCAGCGAGAATGATATGACGGACAGCGATAAGTCCTAGCCTATAATCGAGGTCAATGGTGGTCCCTGGCATTAGTTTATCGGATGATAAACATTATATTTTAGCACCTAAGGAGCTTTATACACCTTCATGTAGCCAACCATACAGGTGAAGCCGGATTCATATTAAGGTTAGGTGCTTTAGAATGAAACTCACTGGTCAGTGGCCATAAATTCGACGAAAAAATCAGTCATATCTTCTGCCTTCACATCCCTGCCAATGTCAAGCGGCGAAACACGAGGATAGTCGGCGGGTGGGAATTCACGTGTGCATCCATCAACAGCAACAGGATCCCATATAACGTTGTAAATATCTCCACTGCATCAAGTTATAGTTAGTCGGAGATAAATATGATGCTGGAAGCAAAGCTGGAGAGACTTACTCAAGGTCACCCCCACTGAGTTGACTAGGTAGATCTCGACTGCCTTTTTGGCTGAAGACTATACAATTGGACAGATTGCGGAGAGGGTGTCCACGAGGAGGCACGATCGCTCTGCGAATTTGTATGTCTCCAGGGTGCAGAGCTGGTGATCGAGTAACAATTACGAGACGGTCGTGAAGATTTGGATATGAGGCTCCCTCTTGTTTGTCGAACGTGATAAATACCTCCTCGTCGCCCAAATATCCGAATTCATCCATGACTCCAAATAATGTTACACCTTGCTCAACAGGGATTCGGGACTTGTGTTTAAGAAGGCGAACTTCGCGTAACACCACCGTTTCGACTACAGAGCAGAGAAAAGCGTCCTTCTTGTAGTCGAAGTTTAATTCGTGTAGACGGCGAATGAACTGATAGAACCCCATCTGCTCTGCAACCTTTTGGCGTCTTAGAAACACTACAGTATTGTTGGTAATAGCTGTAATTTTGCGTAGGCGATTAAGTTCTCGATTCTGAGCCTTGGAAAACCAAGAATCGGGGACTTTCATACTGCAAAACATTAGAATCAGTCATCGCCACTTTAAACGTGATATGTTTGTAATTCAAAATTGTAGTAACCCAAAAGGCATAATTTTGACCAAACAGGCCGCGTTATTCTTAAAGATTCACCCTTTTAAGAAGACAACCACGTTGGATAGTACTCACTCCTCGAGGATTTTGATCATCTGGCGATTGAGAACGAGAGGTATTGGCTTGTTCGCAACGTCGCAGATCTCTAAGTTCTGCCTGTCGGGGCTTTGAAACTTGATCATACTCTCCCGCACACACACTTTAATTTAATATTAGTAAATATCTCGTCTAGAAAGGAACTAGATAGCCTTTTGCAGCTCGTTTTTTTTAAGTAAAACAAGAAGATTCCACTCTCGATGGTGGCAGTGGCGTAAGAGAGTTACATTGGATATTACTTACTAGTAATGCCCTCAAGCGTATCGTCAAGACTTAGCATGCCTTTCGCGCCGGCCCATCTGATTTGGAGGCAAGTAGCGGTGCTTGATTTCTGTGGCATCTTAGTATGAACTGCCTCCAGCAAACCCCTCGAAATGGTTCCAACACCATCACTGAAGACACGACTACCATCCCGAGATTTGACATCTGGTATGGAAGTGATAAGGGTGTTTAATTCGTCTAGATTAACCGCTATGGGGGTCTCAGAGAAGGCCTGGCCAATCCGAGCCGCACCTGCAATATGTCAACATACTAGGCGCCTATCAAAAGCACGTTTCTAATCTACTCACTTCGGGAAAGTTAGCAAAACATGCAACATCTCCCACGGATCTTTTATGCAATTAAATACATACCATCTGGCAGGAGAGCGAATGCCCCGGAAGTCTCCGAGTTCAGGTATCACAGTGGCGTAGCTTCGTAGCTGTTTGTCGTCGTCTACAAAACCAGCCATGAACCAGACAGCATGAGATCTAAGAGATGAATGCGAAAACCCTAGGAATTTGTATAACCGCCCAGCGATTAGGAAGCCATCGAGAAGGATTCTCTTGAACCTTGAGTATATCAACCTAAGTGAGACTAGAACTCTTTTGATTAGCAGAAGATACATACTCTTTGGCTAAATTATGATTATAGGAAAGCTAATAAGACGAGAGGAGAAGTTGTTATAATGGTCGTAAGATATCAATAGGTCGTTTGTAGAGCCTGGTAAGAGTAGAATGTAGCTAGTTCCTGTAGTTATCTGATCCTATAGGGCACTAAATCGACCTTAAAAGTACGGCAAATCAAGAGCATGATCATCAATGTAGAACGTGATATAATGCATGTGAGGAGACTCAGCAGAAATTGGCTCACCTTTGGGATTGAAGTAGAGATCTTGGCCGTCCTCATCACAGAACTGTATTCTGGCAAAATAACCTGTGTGGCGGGGGAATTTCCGAAGAACCCGATTCTTGGCCTCTGGCTCAGGACCATTGAAGATGATCCTAGTTGGGGTCACTTGCACTTTGTAGACCATGGTTAGGTTCTGGCGGGCCCGCTGTGAAAAAAGTTCTCTGATAAGGCCTCGTTGTATCTCCTTTTCATTGGCTTCAAGTAGAGACCATATCTCGTCTGGCGTAAAGTTTTTAGCCTCCGTGTAAGGTCCAGGGAATGGAACCTGCGAGAGCAATTCTACGAATATCAAGAGTCAGCATTTGAAATACATAAGAGGTGAGTGAATTAAAAGGTTTGTAAGTACGCGGGGTAAGTTGACGCCTCCATAGAGATTTATTTTGAAAATAGAGAAATGACTTGACTTCTTACTTTTTACGGCAGGAGCTGAGAAGGGAAACCGCGCGATAATGTTTTTAGAACCGGTCTTTTCTGGACCCTCGTTCTTATCAGAGGCTGAGTAAGACTTGTTATGTTGTAATCGCAGGAGCAAGGCTTGGACAGTGTGAGGTAGGAGATAGCCGTTTTGAACCAATGCGTGAAACTGATATAAGATTTCGAACGGGACAGTCTGTGAGCATGCTGTAATGGTAGACCTGAAAGATGCCAACCCATCGGCCATATAGTTGCAACCAAAAGATGCAATACGGACGTTATGGGGCGAGAATTCCAGATACTCGTTCTCGCTCTTCAGTTGTTCTATCTTGGAGGCGTATTCTGCTGGAGAGACGGTTATGCAGTAGATGAGTGACTGGCCGAGAACTTTGCCATGATCTGCATTGTCGTGAGGAATTTTGCTCAAACGCTCCCTCTCCCCAGGCCGAGGGAGGCCTGTGGTCGTATTTATACCTAAGTTCTTAAAAAGACCGAGCGGGTTGTTGGCACTTTGATGAGCAAGTAGAAATATTCTTGGTGGCTCCCAGAGTGTTAGGAATAGAGAGGTTGGTCGGTCAGAAAGGACTACCTCCTGGATTGTTCTGTAGGGGATCTCGACTATACAAAATATCGTTAGCAATAGTTCTTCTAATTGGGTTCACAGGTGCATTAAGAGCTCTGAAAAGACACCAAAGTATTACTTACGTCGTATTTGGCCAAGGCTGTGCGGAAAGGAGACAATCATGGTATGCTTGGCAAATTTTGCGACACCTCCAGTTAAGTGCCATTGGATGTCAGCTGTATAGGTGAGCGTTCCATTTGGATAGTCATAATGGCCACAAGAAACTCCCCGTGCCTCGAAGACGACAGGTCTATGCCTATTAGGCTCTTGAACATCTTCGGTAGGGCGCTTTCTATCCTCCTCTCTCTTTGCTAAGACCTTCAGCAATGTGGAATCAACCCCTCTCTCATTTACCCTACAGTATACGGGCTTGCTCAAGAGCATTAGATGAGCCCTCATCCCGGGGTTACCAGAGAAAGGTGCTCCAGGGACAGATTGCTGGCCATACTGATTTAAAAAGGCCTGACCGTCTTTCCGGTAGAGGAAGGTGAGAATACCGAAAGGCTTTCCACGCGGCTTACCACAGATCCAATCCCGGATTCGTAGTCTCTCTAGAGAAGGGGTCAATTGTGTTGTTAGACTTTCGTCTGTTAGGTGCGGGGGCACATTGGCCATGTAGACTGAGAAGCCATTAGGCTGCTGCTGCGGCGGCGGCGGCGCCATGATTGGCAACTAAGCCAACTCGGCTCGTTTCGGAAGTGCCAATAACCAGGTAGGAAAATAGTGACAAAGTAAACAAGGTATAGAGGTGATGGAATATTGAAGATTTTATGATTTGAAATGGACAAGTGAGTGCCCAAAGGAGAAGTAGAAGAGCGAGCAGGCTCTTTTATTATCGCCTTTTTGAAGTCAGTAGGTGGTTGCAGCAGGCTATCCTATTCACGTACCTGTACTTCCAAGTTCCCACTGCTTTGCCCAGGCAGCCAAGCAAACAATTGATTGACACACGCTTGCGGTGCTTCTTTTATCTAGAGGGGTTGTTGACCAAGAATGCAAGAATACGTGTTTGCATGATATGCCTGAAGAGGGTGGTGGTAGGTGGCGCTGTTGTAGTCAACGAATGGTTGGCGATGAACAACGACGGAGGAGGACATCGGCCGAGGCAGATAAGACAAGATGAGAGAGGTGTCGAGAGAGCTATGAAAGGTGCAGGCATGAGCTATCGATGCGAGGTTGTACAATGTACTGTTATATAAGTACTTAGTACCTGACGTGGGATGAGATGAGGGAGAGCAAGCAAATCACGTCGATCTGCCTCGCCATTATGTCCTGGGGGGTGGGCGGCATGGTGCATACATGCAGCTGTATAAGGAGGTTATACGCACAAGTACGTACCTATAATATACCGTTTGAGCTACCTGCCTCGCACCTTAGGTGTCTCTCGCACTTGTAGGCAGGCTGTGATTGCTATATGCAGTAGATGCCTACCTTATGTTATTGGCTCATATTGCTACACTCCATGCAAGATTGGAACAGTAGGTATACATTCAATGATGTTGCTATTGGCGTGTGCACTGGTGCCGCACTTAGAGAGGTAGGCTATAACGGTTGCATATTGGCGGGGGGCTAAGTATGTACATCTTCAAGCCGCGAGGGTACATATGAAAAGCACCTAATCTGTTAGTTCTCACTAGGTACATATATAATGATGAGTAGGTACCTCCAAGGCTACATCACATGTATGTACCTTGAAGTCGCACCTATCTCTACCACCATCACCATCACTATCGCTACATATCGCCATTGTTATTAGTATAAAAAGGGACGTTTTTTTTTAATTAAAATTAACGATAAACTTAATTGCATTGTCATAGTAGGTAAGGGGCTTGAGGATTGGTTATACTTTTACACTTCTATAAAAAGGAACCAATGCACCCCAAAACTGTACTCAGTAGGTAAGATTCGCTGTGGATGAAAGTCTGGAGTGGTCTAAAAAGTTCACGGCACAGCCACAAACAGAACTGTGGCGTAAAGTGGCTTGATCGCCAGCTCTATATTAGAATTATCTATCTAGATAGAATCTAGATAGGTTCTTACCCTTGCTCATAGTATTTCGCATTCGCTAATGAATATAAGTTAAGAAAGTACTATTGGCACTACCAAATACGGCAGCTAGTATTACTACTTTGAGAAGGCAGAACAGTAAAGTAGCATTAGGAAGATACCTACATATGTAGGAGTCGTTAAGATCCCTCCTTCTAACACATCAACACCATCGTCTAACATGGACCTTGAATACAGGTGCAATGCCAAGGCCTCAAATAGCCCTATCCGTACAGTAATCGTCGATATAGTGTGCGGCACAGGCTCATGATGCAGTCATGCAAACATACCATGTTGCAACCCCCCATTCTAGCTTGGCGATGTTGACGGAGATGACCGCGGATGGTGATTCAAGAACATGTAGTATAAAAACCCCCAACTCGCCTTCACTTTTAACTTCTCAGGACCGGTAACAATAGAACTACAATACAATAAAGCCCACGATACGCCCCTATACCCAAATATCCATTATTTCATCATTATGCGTTCAGCTCTTTCTATCACCGCTCTCTGCGCTGTCACCAGCGCGTCGGCCGCCGCTCTCGATGCCGGGGCCAATATCGAGAACCGCCAGACGAGTCTCGGGACATGGTATCTCGTTGGGTTTACCGCGGAATGCCACCTCCTCTGCTACGCCGACATTGCCATCTTCGGAGCCAAGGATGCCGTTCAGGGATTCCCAGCTTTCGCCGCCCGAGTAAGTAATGATCTCAGCGTTAAACAAACTATTTCATGAATCTCGAATCTAGGAAGACATCAGGTTTGCGCTTCAGGGGAATTCGCCTTAGGGCTATCTGTATTTGAAGAGAACGTTGTAATCCGCACGGCTGCTAACACTTGTCTCTGCAGTGCAGCAATATGGGAGGTTGCCAGAATCCTACCGGAGGATCTGTGGTTGATACCAGCATCTACGATGAGTCCGGCAAATACACGATCACGCAAACTGCTACTATAGGTGGGGTCAACAAGACAGCCAAGGCATCTATTCCGTGGGATGTCTGGGCGAGAGATGCGGCTTACGTCGAGGTTCCTGTGATTTCGGTGTCGTAGTTAAGCTATAGGATTAATAAATGTGGGAGTGGTTTCACTGAACTATAACTATCGACTTGATCATGGATATTTTAGCACCTCGATTAGGTTGTAAATATTGCCTTCGCAAAGCCTTCAACCCATAAAATTACATAGAAGTAAGGGAACTAAATGTATTGATAACCAACAATAGATATTGAGGGGCCAAATTCTAGACCATTCCAACTTGCCGTGTGATCAGTTGTCCTCAATAGGACTTGTGATAAGAGTCGACTTTATCCTGTCCCTCCAGTCCCAAGTGCTACTACTCAGCCTTTAACATCAAAGTTCGTGTTTATCACAGTTGTCTGAAAGTTGCCTCGCCTGACAACACAACACATATTTCAGGCACAACCACGTCGCTTGTGTCGTTGTTTTTCTCACCTACTTCCTCTATGCTGGCTGGGAAACAGAAAGATTAGCTGCAATGGTTTTTTAATCTCGTCCTATAGATTTGTTTTAGTTTTTTTTTTTTTCTTAGATTAGTTTCAACCGTACAAGTTTATGATGCGCTCTCTTATTGTAGTAAGTCGACAGTTCATTTGAATACAACTTACATATTGGAACGAAGCGTGCGATATACACACAACGCACTCTAGAGGACTGGCCACGGCCATGATAATCACTTCTAGAGATCTGAAGCAGTAAAAACAGTAGTCTAGTAAGGCAATCGAAGGAATATTGGTGTAGCAAAACTGCTGCAAATGCTGCGCGGCGACCTAGTCAGTCGATGCCAAAGGCATCCACCTCCATCGCTGCCCATGAGCCCCCCTAATAGAGAACTACCTTCTTCCTAGCTAATAAATAGAAAAACGAAAAATCTAGGGTCTTGATGACCTAATCAACTTGACCCCCCTGCAACAATGTTGCGCGCACCGTCTCAATATACCTATAAATTATGACAACTACCGAGCCTCAAGCATGCTTAGGTATAGTTAAACATGAAAATGGTACCGAGACTATTTATGCTTTTAAATAAACAGTATGATATGAATGAAGGTTAATGATTTACTTCGCTCGCTTTAAACTAGAATTAATAAAATATAAAATATTTTTTCTGTTAAGCATAGTTTGGCTTTTAAAAATTGAAATACAGTTAATAATATAACCAGGCCGATTAGTGTAAGTATAGTTAAAAAACAAAGAGATATGTAGCTTCGTATTTCTTTTCGCCTATAGTAGTGGGATGCCTTTATCTAACACCTTACCCGAAGTGACTTGATGATCTTAACTTAACCAGGACCGTAGGCAGATAAAGTAGCAGCTAAAGGCTAAGCTTTTATTTGCGGAGTATACTTTGATGCGCCTGCTTTTTTATGAGGGCTCAAGCCTCATTCAGGACAATCTGAGAAGGGTTGGGGCGTCAGTGCGTTCGCGAACGTCTAGCGTGAGCAACATACTATAAAGACAATCCTCGGGGGTCGGCTTTGGACATTTAAGTGATAGTAGCCTATACACCGCAATAGATTATATATATCTACAGGCATCTTATTTTCCTACTATGTCGAAGATGCATTTGAAGGCGCGCAGATCATAATCCGGATAGACCTACCATAGTGCTGGAGGTACAGAGTGCAACAGCCGGCCTATCAAGGTTCACTTTTGCGTTAGTGCTGCGTATCGCCGTGCAGAATTTGTTTTACGAGGCAGGGCCACCTTTACGCAGATTGAGGTGTTTGAATGCGGGATGAGCTTGGTCGATTTCGAAAACGGTAGCTCTGCTGGCTAGGGGAAGGGGCCAGAAAATTACTCAAGAGTTGTAGGATTGTTGAACCATGCGTCATTAATATAATATAAGAGAATAGTGCTACGTATAAGGGCTACAGTACCGCCATAATAAGTCAACGGGGGTCTTCGTGCCGAGGGTTCAATATTGCTTTCCTGTAGTATATATAGAAGTGATTGAGTTCAATTACGATTTACAGTACTTGTCAGTTTTTTGGGAGCCATTCAGTCATAATAATCTGTAAGTTTTACCAAGAAGGTTAGAAACAACCTTTCATCCTACTCACAGCTTCAAGGCCTTCAGCAGTTTGGGTATCATAATCTTAATGTGACACAGCAAAGTGGAAGACGAATATACTTCCCACGCACCCTTCCCCTTCGTCAAAACGCATCTCGAAACCCATATGGGCCATATTAAGGCTGGTCGTGTATGTACTTCGTTCTAGTGAGGAATTTCGAGGCTGAAATCAAATTTTGATTTGCCAGCGTCACCAAAAACAACAGGAAGAATATTAATATTTGTAGGCTGGGATAGTGGATCGTCAACAATTGTTAAATTTTGAGGAGAGGTCCTGTAGCCTGGAGTACGATTTCTCGTTCGCTTCTTTTTAACCGGAGTCGTCTGAGTCGCTGTGCGTTTGGTAGCTGCTAGTTTTTGATCTGAATCCCACTCGCACGCTAGGACTTTGAAACGGACATTCGCTGGGCGCGGCGGTCCTTGGGATCTGGATATGCAATGGCAGATATAGTTGTTGCGAATCCACGATAGAGTTTCGTGTACACGTGTGTGTGTTGTGCAAGACTCTGGGTCAACCTCGAAATATGTTCGGCCGCCTTCGCCACTCGCAAACTTCTCCAGGGGCCTACCGGAACCTAGTACTATCTTAATTTTCTAGAATACAGCCCGGGATATAGGGGGTCTAATACTCACTTTGTGATTGACGAGGGTGGTTAGGGGAAGGTGGTGTCTTACGCACGGTTAGATAATCGATGAAGTAGAAAGTCTCTAAGTTTCTGAACAGAGATGCGAATTCGTAGACGTGTCGAGGGTATGGATGTCTCCCGTGATGAGAATGGACTCGCCCACAGTAGCTACAGACTACTGTAACACTCAGAGTCAGTTGTCGCCGTTTTAAGTATAATCTGTCAGTTTTCCCAGACTCTGCAAAGTCCCAAGTGCACGATTTTGGGTTAAAAGGGAAGCTGTGTCTTCCTAGATTAAAAGGAAAATGATTTTGAGAACTGCTTACGGTCATTGTCCCACTCGTGATGGTAACGAACAGCCAGTCGGCGGATTTTAGCGAGCTGGTCGAGATCTAAATGATCCGCCCATTCCCCAAGATACCGAGCTTGTGTTATATTGGGATAGTCGATACAAACGACATCTGAAGATCGATGTAGTAAAATGAGTTGCCCTCCTCGTAGGGTTAAATTGCATGGCTGTGCAAGTACTTTATCGACTAAGGATTTCGCTTCATCGCATGACTCCCGAAGCTGCGCAAGTGTCTTGTTCATAGCAATGTGATATGAGTTATCAGCACACGGAAGAGGAAAGATAGGCTTCAAAGTGGCAGAATAAACAAGATCTTCGGCGCTAACTACTCCCGCGGCCTGACTCTCCGGAAGTGTGACAAGAGATCGACCACTATTGGCTTCTGTGGAAACGTGCCTAGGTATGGCCGGTGTATCGATTGTCTCAACAAGTTTTAGAAAATGGATACCCGGTGTGAAGATAACCTCTTCCCAGATTAAGTGCCGAATGTCATACGGGAACTTCTTAAATATATCAAATCGTTGAAGGCTTCGAGGGACGGCAAAACAGAGCGGCCCTAGCCGTGTTTTGGATGGATGAGCCATTATTACTACCTGAAGGCCTATGATAGGTGATTTTGGGATAGTGGTAGTAATGATGAGGATCGCATTTGCCGGGTCGCAGCAAGACCCTAGCACTGACCACGGAACGAATGAACGGAGGACCAGCCTGAGGAGTATGAACGTCCAAGTCGGATTCGCATACGGGGGATCCACGAGCTGCTCCACAGAGACTACGAGTCTCGGCAGAAGAACGGGATACGAGTGGAGTGGGCGAGGCCGTAGGCTGTATCGGTAGGCAAGCGATTGAAAGGAACTAAAGCACCGTTCCCCAAGAGAAGCCTCCGATGAGAGTAAGAAGATCAGCGTTAGCTGTTTAGGTAGACTCCCGCTCCCAAGTGGTTGCACTGAAGGGCGGTGAACAGACTCGGGTCTGCGATGGACCTTTCTAGGTTGTTATTAAAGAGTGGCCGGGGGAAGGCGGATATCCAGGGGCCAGATTAAGCACGGATAATCGGTAGGTAAAGATGCTGAGACCGGAGATGGTGCGGTAGGCCAAGGGTAAGAATGCGGCCTCAACAGTCCCAGGTAAGGACGCCGGAAGCAGGTAAAGAGGCGAGATACATAAACTTTCCAAGTTGTTCGGCATCAAACATGCCCGTGCCTGTGCCTGTGGGACGTTACCTCTCACACACAGTACCTGTTTACAAGCTAAAGCCACAGGCACCGTTGGGGAGGTAGATGGGTCTAGGGAGGTTTAAGCCGAAACACCCAAGGCAGAGGCTGGGGATGTGTAGGAAATTGCTCGAAGGCCCAATCAGTCGAATGATGAAGTCATGAGACAGGCAAGACACGGGACGATAGTACGAAAACCACCTCCTTGAGGATGTAGCCAGGTAGCTAGACAAGCATATAGACAATAATAGACAATATAGGCGTTCGCTCAACAGGCAATGACTGGGTACATGTATGAAGTGTGGCAGGTCAGGTCCGAACCAGATGAGGCTGATATTGCATATCGATCGTGTGTCTGGCTCGAAAGTTAGGATTTCGATGTGGTGAGGTACTTACATGTGGTAGGTAGCTATAGGTGCCTTACATGACGCTAGGGAGAGATGATGTGGGCATGTGTTCTGTACCTCCTTGGCGAAGGGAAGGTCGAGATAGGCTCCTGGCAAGTACAGCACAGGCGGCGAGTAGGGGAAGGGTACTTCATCGATACCTAACCTAATATGCACCTGCCTCTCCGAACCTGTCGCATCATCGGTTGTCTCTTCGCTGCAGAAGGTGCAACTTGTCGGCTTGATACCTGATGATGGGGTCACCGCTGCTGGCCCGGTTGTGGGTGGCTGGCCAACTCATCGCTTTTCCCTCGAACTCCAAGGGCGGGGCAGGGCAGGAGGAAGCGTGTGTATGCCCGCCAGGTTGTTTTGTTATCTCTACGAGTATCCCGAAACCTACATTTGGTGTTGCATATAATTTCTTCTTTTATTTTTATTTTTTCACATTTGCTTCAGCTTTAAAAACGGTGAGAAAAAGTATATTTATTATACCCACATCCCTACTCCATACATGTAGATCACGCTACTACCTCAGATGCTTATTATGTAATCACTTTCTTCCCTGAGGTACCTACATACATACAGGTACGCAGTACCTGGTAATCTCAGTACAGGCTACATATCTAGCAATTTGCTGGCATCGCATCGACCTACCCCTCATAGATTAGAGAGGTTCTGGTGGTGGGGGAATCTACCTAATTTACCTACCTGGGTGGGTACCTACAGGTATGTACTGTAGCTATCTTAGGTAGTAGGTACTGTGCTGTCGGGAGGTTTAGGTAGATACCTACCTCTACCAGGGGATCCATGTCAGCTTATAGTGGTTGCAGCAGGTGAATTTACCTCTCAAAAGGGCCTAGATCTAGTTCCGTGTCTATATACCCGAAAAAGGCTATATTTTTCAAGTATTGTGATCTCTTATACCATCGTCCATTACATGTCAGGTATTTGTTCGGATAGCTCACAACTACTTAGGTATTTACATGCAGCAACCTGTACCTTATCATTCGACTCGACGATATGAGTCGTCAGCTGCTAGAATGCGGTCGGGTCAAATTGGTGAGACCTGATGTCTGAGCACCTCATCATTACGTTTGCCTTTAGAGCTCAATATCCACCTGCTCGCTCTCAAACTTTCCCTTCAACGCGGCCTCGTCGGCTCCCGCGCTCCTCAATGACTCGGCCGAGATGTCCTCCTTCTTCGACGCCCACACGCTTTTCCATTGGCCTTTGCAGACAACCTTCACCTTGCCTTGGAGTTGCTCTAGAGGTACCATAGGCCTTTTGAGCAGCACCTCTCGCTCCTCCGTCTGGTCGGGCTCGATCGTGACATAGGCATCGTCCCCGGGGGGCATGAGTCGTCGCACCTGGATCGTGGGGAGGTCGATCGGCGCGTCTTGTCCCTCTGGTGTAAAATATAGGAGACCGAGCTGCACCGCCAGGGGATCGAGGGGCGAGTCCCATGTAAACACCGTTACGGGGCTCGAATGTGTGTTGGTGACACCAATCGTCAGCTTGGGAGGTGATGAGCTCGTCTGCCGAACCGACACCTTGAGCGCTGGGATGACTGTGTCGGACATGTCGACTTGTTGTGACGCGATAGATGGTGATGCGCCTACGTCGAAGGGTGACCAGATATTCCAGAATACGACGAGAACGACGACGGCAGCAACCACAGCAAGGACCCGGCCTCGCGAACGTGAAGACTGCTGAGAAACCATGAACGGTGCTAGGCAGCGTCGACTTGTCAGTTGTGTTAGTGGAGTGGCCGATGTGGAGAGTTGTGATCCCGATTCAATAGGTAAGTGGGTATTCTGCCTTCGATGTCGTAATTCCCGACTAGCAGAGGTATTGTTACTGTTGAATTGCTCAATTTTGTTGAGGCTTCACCAGTAGTGTTTCGAGTAATAGTAGAGGAAGAGTAGATGGAAGATATTTCTGGCGAAGTTAGATCATTATCTGGAGCTTGAACGACTGAGCCGTACGACACACTCATGTTGTCTGTACTTAGGCACCACTAAAGGAGGCTTGGCGATGCTACCCCATACCTGTCTTTATCGTGTCCAGCTTCTCCATTCGGCTCCTAGCCTACCTCGCTATTATCTACCGGCTTCGCATTTGTACTGCGTATGTCGTGTACACCACTACTATTTAAGAAGGCAGTTCTGTCGAGACTCTTGGCTTGATGAGATTGACTCGGATTGCTTAGCGTTGAATGATTTAGATACTACTACCGCCATGTACACGCCGGTATATGAATGCATCGCAAATGCCCAGCACCCAGAAAACACCTGGGTGCTGCTTGGCGCGCAATCCATGAAGTCGATCTCACCTGTAGATGGCCATTAGACATCAAATCGACACCTCGAGAGCTGGGCATTGAAACCAGTGTCCTTCCTCAGAAGAATAGGTGTCTAAACACAATCTAACATCGCCTCAAACTCTATACTATTAGATGAACTAGATATCGATGTGATCATCTATTAGGACGAATATGTCACACATGCTTCTACGTAATACTAAGTAGCGAATAGTATCAGGTCACGATATGTTTGCTACTAGATAGGAGTCATAAATAACAGGTGTAGCTGATAACTAAAATAAGATGAATACCTTACTTAGGTCTCGTTAGCAGAAGATGGGCTACTAGTTCGGGGACTTGTTTCTCGCGACACGATGTGTTGTACTGCGAGACTGAAGGCGCTCTAAGTCCTCAGACAATCTTAAGACTGATGTAAATAGCTGTTGAGCCTCTGGCTACGGTGCCGACAAGGATTCGGCCAAGGGCAATTCGTCGCTATGACATAACACTATTGTACATACAGCACCAAAGTTAGCTTTTAGAGGAATCAAGTATGCATAGATCTGCGTTCTGACCTTGGACTGCTCGCTGGATCAACGCCCGAGAGACTTTAGAGCTTATAGGGTAGTCAACAAATAGAAAGTCACGATCGATAAATGCCAAGTTCTTCCTTCACTAACACCATATGGGTATCAACATCACGAAACACTGAAAGTCGGGCGCTGATCTTCAGTATTCCATCCACTATATCATCTAATGCCCTTCCGGTACCAGTACGGAAATTGTACATCGTGCAATATTGTTATTGTACCTTTCCAAAAACCTGAAGCCTTTCAGTCACAAGAGGAATCTGTCTCAATGTGCCCAGAGATAGCCATGCTAATAAGCACAAATACCAAGCTATTGCTCTATTTTATAGTTGGCAACGATCTTAAGGGCTTGGCTTAATATTGAAGCAAGCTAGACTATGTCCTTAAAGGAGAACGTCGTTCCCAAGTTCAATTTGGTCCCAGTTCACTCTCATCGTCACCATCAATATCACTCTGCGAGCGGCGAGTGTCACAGTCAGGACTAGCAGGCCGTCGTCCTCTATGAGGCCACCTACTTGATTTCGGTCGCCGGCACTGAGGACTACAGCGAGCACGGTTATGACTTCATCCAGAGCCTCTCTGCTAAGCAGAACCTGAACCACGCCGATACTTATACTCTTTTCGTCCATTGTAAGTTTTCCCTCAAACGGAATAAGGGCCTCAGGGAAATAGGAGAACACTCGTTAGCCTAGTTTCTCATGAGCTGTTTACGCCAGCTGCTAGGCGTATCGCAAGGCACTTGAGTGCTAGTAAAGAGAGTGATGATGGATCTTAGATATCAAAAACGTGGTTCTTTGTTCATATGAATTAAAGCTGTATATAAATCATGATTACTCCTCGCTCGCGTTCGGGCTTTCGGCGCACGAGGATGTCGTATAAATGCCATTTTCGTCTAGAATAATTCTAGACTATAATCATGCATTGTCGCTAACTGTCTCACCAGGATTCTACACGGTAATAGAAGAGGCAATTGACGGGATCTACGAATATTCCGTATATACCCTGTGACATCCCGTTTGAGGTCTGCGATGATGTTGATGACTTGCACGGATTTAGCAAGGTGGTTTTCTTGAGACTCCGAAGATCGCACAAATCGTGTGTAGCTCATGGTTGACTCTCTTCTAGCCAATGCCTCGTGTGAACTAGAAGTTCCTTGCTTCTCGGCCGCATTTCAAGAATCCGTTCTATCTCCGTAAGCGCTTGTGTAATCATTCTCGGTCTTCGCGGGATTGGTATGACGGACGAAATGCGGAGTGGGTGGTTAATGTGCGGGGGTCGAAGAAGTAGCCAGGATAACAAAACACCGCGCCTTTCTCTTATCGTTTCGAATAAGCGTGAAAGGGCAAATGAAGTGTTTTGGTTAGTCCACATGGCCTAACACATATTAAGCCATCGCCATGCAAGATCCCACTATGCTGATTCGCGTATCAGGCGCTTTGGTGGTCGGTTACATTCTCCAACGGCTTCTCCGCTCTCTTCTTTCGCCCTTGCGGGCCGTGCCCGGGCCGTTCCTCGCGCGATGTAGTGATCTGTGGTATCTATGGCATGTGAAAAGGGGGCACTGGGAGATACAGAACATAGAATTGCACCGGAAGCACGGCAAGTCACTCCCCGCCCGCCTTGAGGAACTCTACCAGACTAATAAGTCTTACAATAGGGCCCGTCGTTCGTTACGGCCCTAATCGCTACAGCTTCAGCGACCCCGGCGCCTTAGGTGATATCTATGGCCACGGCACACGCTTTGCTAAGTCCTCTTGGTATGATGCGTGGGTGCCTCCTGACGGTTGGAATCTCTTCGGTGATCGATCGATTCAGCGCCACGCGAACACGCGACGGCAGCTTCAGAGCACGTACTCGATGACTTCGCTGGTCTCTTACGAGCCATATGTCGATCAATGCTCTGAGATCTTCTCCCGACGTCTATCTGAGATGAGCACGACGGGCACGCCCGTGGATATGGGGCATTGGCTCCAATGCTACGCATTCGACGTCATCGGGCAGATCACGTACGGGAAGCGCATCGGGTTTCTGGACCGCGGCGTTGATGTTCAGGGGATTATGAGCGCGATTGAGAGTGGGCTAGCTTATGGGACGTTTGTTGGGATCTACGCTCGCTTCCATCGCGTAGCGTTTGCCTTGGTCAACTTCTTGGCGGGGAAGAAAGGTGCGGGAAGAGAATATATCGTGGGACTCTCGAAGACCAGGGTCGCAGAAGAGCAGAAAAAGAGGAAGGCTATAGTACTACACGATGAGGCTGTCGTGGGAGCTGAGCCTTTCGTCGCTAAGTTCTTGGCCAAGTACGAACAAGACCCCGAAAAGTTCACCATGCAACATGTCTTGGCGGGCTGCACGGCGAATATGGCAGCTGGGTCTGATACTACTGGTATTAGTCTCTCGGCCATTCTCTACTATCTACTTAGACATCCAAAATGCTTGCAGCAACTGCGTAGAGAGATCGCAGAGTTCCAGGAGCAGGGGTCACTGTCTAATTCTTTCAGCTTTAAAGAAACACAACAGATGCCTTATCTCCAGGCTGTGATCAAGGAGACATTACGAATACACCCTGCAACAGGTCTACCAATGGAGCGAGTTGTACCGCAAGGCGGCGCAACTATTAGTGGTCGCTTCTTCCCGGAGGGTGTAAGTGTCCCTGAATTTTGACCTCGAAGGTGAATGTTGGTTGCTGAGCCCAATTTGTAGACTATCGTCGGTGTCAACTCTTGGGTTGTTCATAGAAACACTCAGATTTTCGGCGAAGATGCCGACGAGTTCAGCCCGGAGAGATGGTTGGTAAACGATGGAGACAAGCTTGCGGCGATGAATCGTCAATGGATACCTGTAAGTCCTGATCTCGCAAGAATCCTCTATTTTTCATGTAACTGATATATCGTCTTCTTTGTAGTTTGGCATGGGATCTAGGACCTGTATCGGCCGCCATATCTCAACACTTGAGATAAGCAAGTTGATACCGCGGATTGTTCGAGACTTTGACTTCGAGCTCTCTTCTGGAAATGCTAAGAATTTATGGACTACTCAAAATCACTGGTTTGTAAAGCCTCGAGAATTTCAGGTCAAGGTTATGGACCGCGAGCCAGAACATCGTCATAGCGAAAACAAGGGCTGATAAAGTAAAAATGAGTCGTACTTAGAAAAAAACACAAGGTTTACGAGGTACACTAGTGTTGTCAAGTGTAAGGTGTTCGACTGCGAGAAGTAATTAGCCCAAATGGGCAGAAGTGAACAGATTGGCGGCGCCAGATTCCATGTGTTTACTCCGCACGGGCCGTATTCCGGCCTATGTAAGGTGGCTAGCAAATTAACTAGCTGAAGAATTAATATCAGACCAACTCTATTAATAGATGGGATGGTGAAATATCCGACCGAGTTAGGCAACCAAGTGAGACATCTCCAATGCTAGATAGACTACGGTATAAGTAAGGCTCTATTCTTGCATATGTGTAAAGCGTTGGCAACGTCTATCGAGGTTACACCCTATCTAGGTAGCTCAAAGCTACCGTGGGTGCCTGGTCCGACTCTGTCCGCTCCCCCTTATTGGTCAAAAATTCATCAAAGTCAGTGTGTACCTCGACACCCTTTTTGACCGAGCTCAAGATGGCTGCCTGAAAGAATATTTTATAATCGTAACGAATAGCAAGAGATTGCCTGTTCTCCACCTCGCGATTTGTTGCCCAAGATCCAAGATCTGATCGCCCGGAAGACGAGGATCTGCGCCGAGCCAGCCTGCAGCGGGTTTAGCGGAAAGCCATGCATAACGAAGGCGGGAAGACCAGTTGCTGCATAAGTATATTTTCGGTGAGGCTAAAGTATAGGATAAGCTGTTCTTAAGATGTCCGTATATTCGAGATTTCCATGTTGCTGCACTTTCCGGTCTCCGAAAATAGTACTAGTTGCTTATCCTAGAGCGACGCGAGAATGGAGGAGTATTTATTTTCTGAGTACCTGGCTACGCTAAGGGCTTTCCCGGAGCCGACTAGCTATCTCGAGATTCTCAATTATTCGGTATATATCAACTGAAATTATCGCGCACTATGTGACTAACGGAGCTGCTTGAACAGGACCCTCGGCATTGCTCTGCAAAGACACGGCCTCTAAGTCGTGAGGATTTTGAGGACTTTCTAGATCGAAAGGTATAGATAGGTTTCTCAAACTTTTAGAACCTCTACCATGCTGCAGAGCTATAAGGCCCTTGTAGACTGATAATATGCGGCAACATAGGGCTCGTTCTTACCGGCAGGTGGGGATGCTAACTCATCGTTCTTGAATGGTATCCGACTTGTGTGAGTCTCACGGAGAACCATTGTTCCAATTCACGTTTTCGCTAATAGGTCATGTTGGAACACCTAGTGTTCAGCCCGATGTCCAAGCACCAGAAACATTCGTATCGGATGTAGTATCTCTGGAGCTCAACAAATATGAATCTCTTATTCGCAAGATGGATTTGCCTTTTCAAGGTCTTGAGGCATCCACGGCTGTTGGGCCATTCTTCTGGTGGTCGTTAGATAAGGAGTCAGCGAACCCAAAGCTACGTAAGGATGCCGCCTTGGCCGGTCTGCATTGCGCCCTATATTACTCACACAAGTTGAGTGTAGGTTTCGTGTTCCGGAAATCAGACACGCAGTGGAAAGGAACTAGTAGGGGCTGGGAGATGATGTTAACTTACTGCTTCCAAAGCAGGATCACCTCTGGCTATGTGAAGGGGACTGAATCTGCAGAAATCAAACAGCTGCTCCGACACCTGACTGCTTGTTCTCGACCGGTAACCCACCCGCTTTTACTCCCGGTTCTCCTCATCCACGATCTCTCAGCGAAGAATGACCAAGACCAAAGAACAGGTCGCGAGAACGTGCGAAGGCTAGAAGGCGCACTTAGTCAGAGATATCAAATGAATGGTGCCATTGGCTATGGGCCTGACACTGAAATTGATCTCGACTCCTTAAATCGACAATTAACGGAGTGTCAATGTAGAGTGCTGCAGAAGAAACCCCAGGCTTGGCTCAATGCGGTCCATAGAGCAGAGAAGGCAGCTCATGCTTTCTGGGAAATGCTTCAGCGCCATACCCAAGGAGCCACACCTGACCCTAGACTACGAGAGCTTCATCGAACCCTGCTGGGTCGTTTAGACTTCTTAGCAGGTAGGCTTGAAAGCCTCGATATTTATGCTAACGTATCTTTAGAAAGGTTAAAGGGCCAACGAGAAGTGGTAAGTAAATACTTTGAACTTTGTAGCAATTGCTACTGTATTGAGAACACAAGATCAAACAAAATCTAACTCTTGCTAGATGCTCAGTATTCTAGATCAGAGAGAGTCGCGACTCAGTCTTAGGATTGCAGCCCAACAACACCGCCTAGCCGACGCGAGCAAGCGAGACAGCACATCAATGAAGACGCTGACATTCTTCGGTTCTCTCTTTCTTCCAGGGACGTTTATTTCGTCTCTTTTTAGCATGTCCTTCTTTGACTTTAGGCAAGGTAAGTAAAGCATTCGAAAAGCATCGGCTCCGCCACTTCTCCTGCTCTAGTGCTAAATTGACATATTTACAGATTTGAGGAATTCAACATCTAGGAATCTCTGGCTTTACTTCGTGCTTATGGTCCCTCTGACCATATTCTTTGTTAGCATTTGGTGGTGGGTCGACCAGGCCCGTTGCAAGCAGATAGACGAGGAGGACGAAGATGAAGACGGGGTGAACATGCAAGCCCTTGAAAGCCACATTATGAGGGACATTCAGAAGAGAACAGGGGCGCGACTTTCGTGGAAAGTTAATCGCCGGTGACACGGTCATAATTCAATACACACAGTTACAGTTAAAACCCTCAAAAGTATGACATATTTTACGCGCACTAGGGATACCTATCGGGCCACATGTTGGAACATACCCTAATAATAAACGGCCTCGGGGTTTTGCCGACACCGTAATTTAACCAAGCCTAGACCTCTTTTCAGTATATCCTGAGCTAAAAGCTGTACCATTTCTAAACATGCCCCCGATGAGTATACCAATGAATGAATGCAGACCCAAGACCCCCCTCTTCGTCGTGAACGATTTGGAAAGTGATGAACATCTGTCACATGAACAGGATGCTCATTCAAAATATAGACAAGAAAGTTTCATGACGTCGTAATCGAAAAAACCGACTCGTGGGTCCTAGTGCCGACTAGAAACTGAGCTCGCCGATGAACTGCCTCGATCCAAAGTCTGTCCAGCTATGGCCTGTTTCGGGCCATGATATCCGTGTAATTCATCAAATATCTCATTCACCGTTCCCAGCGGCCCGGCCGTCGCACTGCTGTCCCCACGGGCACGGTTCTGGCCAGAAAGGTCGCTGTTTCTCCTCATGTGCCCCGGCCGCGTAATGCTGTTCGATCGCCGCTGTGGCTCCGCGTTGCTGCTCTCAATTATAAAAGATTCCGGTCCCACGCCGCGTGCCTCCAACTCGCTCGCGTCGCTGGGCTGCCTGCTATGCATGTACGAGTCTACGCTCACGGTTTGCGACATGCGCGCGTTGGCGTTGTCGTGGCGTGGGTACGAATCGAGACTCGCCTTGCGGCCGTCCGGCGGGATGGACGACGCGTAGTTGAACTGCGTGCTCCACAGCGGAGGCGATGAAGAATCGGAGCTGGCGAAGTTGGGCGTGTCGAGCAGCGAGGGGTCGGCGGTTCCGTTCGTGGCTGACCTGGACCGCTGCTGTGGCGACGGCATCATAAACGGGAGCCGATGCGAGGGGTCGATGTCGGTGGTCGAGTCGATTTCGGAGATGGAGGGCTGTACGAAGCCCGACTTATGAGAGCGATGCGGGCTATTTGACCCTTCGCGTTTGGAATCCGATAACTTCTCGGCAGATTCGTCAACCTTCTTCTCGGTCTTCTTGAGCTGCAAGATTACAAAAATAGCCACGACTACAACAATAATCAGCACCACAATGACGCCGGCGATTATTCCACCCAACGCGCCGGAGGAAAGTCCTCCATGACCTCCACCGCTGTCGCTTGTTTGAACAGCAGCTATCTTTGAGACAGTGCTCGGGACGAATTGCGCAACGCCAACAGCCGTCGCGGAGCTGCCGGATGTATTTGGTCCATCTGTGATGACTGTCGTGCTCGTAACTACAGTGATTGTCGTGTGGCCTCTTGAATCCGTCGTCGTCTTCGTTTCAGAGACTGGTAGAGTCTTTGGGGTCTTTTCGTAACAGATATTATCACCGCACACTTGGCTATCTCGACAGCAACCGCCCCCAAGTGAGACAGGGCAACCAAACCAACTTGCCGGACATGACAGAGAAGTAGTCACTCCTACAGGGGGAATACAGCCGCCGCCGTCATCGCAAATCAAGTTAACTGGACAGCATGTACCTATCGCACCCATTAGTTATGTTAAACCATTTCGTTCCTCACAAGGCCGAACTTTCAAAGCTCAAACACTCAAGCTAGTAATGACCATCCCGAGTCCTCTCCCATTATACATAGAATCAACTTACCCGCACCAAGGGTCAATGGACAGTTGTAATATCCAACTGTCCCACCACACGAGGTTGGCCCAGCTGTCGTAGCAAAGCACGATGACGTGCCGCACTCGAAATTATTTGGACAGCACTATAACATTCGGCGTCAGCTATCGTCATCTTAAGCATGAACAAGCTTTAAGGTATACTCGTTGCCCGAAAAGGAGTACTTACCCCACCGCCGACTGAAGCTGGGCATAACGACCAGCCCCCTATTTGGCAGACGGCTTTCCTCTTTGTAAGTAAGTGTTGACTCGGGCTCTTGGTAATCCAGTGAACCTCATATTCGTCATCGATCTCTCGGTTCGCCGAGGCTGGCTGTGCTAACAGCGCCGATACCAGTAATCCTGCGCACCCTAAACACTGCCAAAGACCTTGCATGGTGTGGTCTCGATGCCGCGACGGCTTGATGATGCGCGAAACATATAACTAACTTATTCAAGAATGAACAGTGCCAGAGCCCAATATGAGAGAAAGTGAAGCTGATGCTTATACGGTGTTCAAGTATTGGGATTCCTGATTTGGAATGGAACTTCCATGCTCAGCTAATATTATCAAGCTTATTCGGCGAGGTTGCTTGGGCAGATATCACGACACCGAGTAGTGTACCTGAGAGGCACCAAGACACCGTCGCACCAAGTATAACTTGTTAAGAAATGAGATGCGACAGAGGAAAATGCACAACTAGGCTCTCGCGAGATGATCGAGAAGAAGGACATATCTGCCCTGAAAGGGAACGATCGAGACAGCCCATAATACTCTATCTACTTGTCAGGCTGGGGCCTTATGGGACCGAGGGACTGGATCTGTTATCTAGTATCTCCAAGACCTCCACATAGCGTGCGCCGCAGGCAAGGATGGGATGTGTTCTTACGATGACACTTTTACGCAGTAGTGTAAAGGGCATTCACTGAGAATAGTACCCTTGGCCTATGGGAAAGCGAAAGAACAGTCACGGCATCACCTCAGAGAGCCACAGCAGGCCGAGTAGCCAATGGGAACGGCGCTCAGAGATATTTATACTACCTAAGCTGAGGGTGGCTGCATGTTGGCGGCGCTGGTTTGCGACCCCAAGTGTGGTGCTGACCCCGCCGTCAGCAATCTCACCACCTGGTGATTGGGCGGAAGGGCGATCTAGCGACGAGCGACCCGTAGAATATCGACGGCCAGAGCGAGTGGGCGTGGCCAGGTAGCATTGAGGCGTATGTTGGAAGTGCTGCCGGCGTCCTGTCGGCTTGCGTTGACTGGTCGGGTGGTTGTGGTTCTCACACCCATATGAAGTAGCCTGCTTGTGATTACGAGCCCTATGGTACGATGCACTGCAAGACATCGGGTGGGGGGCACATCTTGGGCCAAGAATCCTGTGTGACTTTTCGAGAAGAAGAGTATGGTCCTTTTCCTGGCGAGTTGATTTGTTAGAAGATGTGGACTTGTACGACAATGGTCAAGGTATGGGGTAATGGTCTTGGAAGTTGGGTTGCTTGTCAGATTTTAGCAAAATCGGACGGAATTGTCATCTATCTATAACTATAGTTACTAGCTGTTATAGTGCTTCGGGTCAAGCGGGCTTCGAAGCACTTTACTGTCAGATTATCTTGGCTTCAACTATATAGGTTTAGGTTCGAGATATCGAAGCTCAACTCACCAATAGTTTGTAGGGATCGTGGACTGCATATATGACATGAGCGTCGCCCAGGTCTTTTATCAAGAAGAATAGCTAGTGGCTCGGTATGGACCAGAAGGCCACTATATATAAAATGCCGACGTCCCATCGTCCCGTAGAAGAAAGGAGCAATGCAACTCTTGGTTCATGTATAAACAATATCCTTGATTTGGCAACCAAATAGTGCCCCCAACCGCGCCACGATATGAATATTGAACTGTCAACGATCGATTGATTGAATGCAAACCGCAATGTCTCCTTGCACCCTCGATTCCGAAGCCTTGCCCAAACCGTCGCGCAACCCGATTTATTTATTATTACCTATCACGCCTACCCAAATAGCCGAGTAGAATTCGGGCTTACTTCTAGGAATCTCTCGCCCCCTGGCGGCATCTCGGAAGCGAATTAGATAAACCTTGATTGTCAACCTCACACAACATGAATTACGGAAGGTGATCTGAAGACCCGAACGAGCAAACGCGCACAAGGTCTCCAAGGGCCGTTACGAAGTAGGTATTCTGTATGACCCATGCCATTTCTGGGGTCTAGAAAAGATCGGCCCAACGCGCGCAGCTCTCCTGGTCCGCTCGTATTAGTAACGCCGCTACCAAATTTGGGGGGGGTTTCTTGATAGTGCACCTAATGTCCGCGCCGTCCGTTTGAACCTGTTGCTTAACTCGAATCGTCGATGGGGTCTTACCGTCTTACTTTCTATTTTGTGCTGCCTACGGTACAAAGCAGGTGCACGGCCCGACTATTGGATGAGTGATTATAAGCACCCTGACAATGTATTTGGAGTTGGTCTAATCTAGGTGCTATCGAGTCTTTTGCATAAGTACTATTGATGTCTCCCGTTACAGTCCCCGTACGGACCTTACCCCGGATTGTCAACTCTTCTTTAGCGTTGTAATAGCTAAGTACGGCATGGGTATATCGAATATTCCTCATTTTAGAGAGCTTTCATTTCTATAAGGAGAGCTGTCTATTTAGTTAGGTATTTGAGTATGTAGGTAGGTCACGCCCCCCAAGAGAATTCAACCCCGCAAGCTGATCCCCTCATTATTCAATGCTTGACCCCTGACTCCTCCACTATCAGGTCGGCTCCTGTACCTGGTCACCAGCCGGTTGCACTGGCCCAGAGCTGCTCCGACTTTTACTGCGTAAGAGAGTGAGCCACGAGGGCGAAGCTAAGCACGTATAGGACCGTACCTAGTACGGCATAGGTAAGGTTTACTTTCTTCCCCATGCCCCATGTTCGGAAGACGACCCGAAACGGGACAAGAATGACCAGGATTCCAAGACTGGGCACGGTAAACGTTTTACCCATCCATCATCTCCTTGCCGCCATGACGATGTGGTCTGTTGTCTTAACCTATCTACAGCTTACCTATTCCTTTGCTTTTTTTTCCCACTCACCGAGAATAAATGAATTTGGATGAGGAGATCCTGATTCAGAATCCACACAACGCTATCATCCCACAATTATACCTGCACTGAAAACCCGAGTTGGTTAGGGTGGTAGCTGTCATAAGTTGGGATGTTTGTGGATCTACGCCCTGACGGTTAGCAAGATGCTATTGTACACGAAGTTTGCGCCGCCCAAAGCTCCAAAAAGGCGATCCAGAGCAGGTCAGTCAGACTCAGATGCGGCGGCATTGTCAATATTATGTTTAACAAGTGTTGCTTGGACTTCACGTCTACCACTTGTCCTCTCCCCCTTTAAATCTAAAGAACTAACCAATAGTCGTGTGATTTTATAGGTTGTGCTTATTGGTATGTTTGGCCATGAAAACTTGCATAATTCGCTGATAATATAGATATCAACTAATACATAATCTTAGTAAAGAAAAAGTACGAGCATCTCCAATATTCAATCCCCAAATTTCAAAATGAGGGGTTACATGCTGACGGGTTTTGTGGATCTTAAAGAAGAAGAAATGCGATGAGAAGCGCCCACAGTGCTCGCGATGCGCAGAGCGTGGCGTGGAGTGTGCCTACGAGGCAATAAAACCTCGCCAGAGAAAGAAGAGGGATTCGCAATCGAGCTTCAAAATAGACACATCATTAGAATGTGTGCCTTTGAGTGAGATAGACGACTGGGAAGAGCAGGTGGTAACGCCCTGCGAATCCGAGTACCGCAGTCCTCTTGAGAGCATATTGGTCATGTCGCCATCATCACATATACTCGCCGACACAATCGATGATCTAAGTTCTCCTTCGGGCGAGACTGTAATCGACGATAACCAATACCATAACCAGCTCATCGTTCGAAGGGAATCCTATGCTAGAGTCTTGTCTTCTGCGCGGTCCCTACCGCCAGAGCTTGCTATGATTGCACCATGTCCCGTCGCATCCCCTACACTGGAGTTTTGCATGCCAGCATTCTCAGAGTTCTCCGACCGCCCAAATCGACGCGCTTTAGTGGATCATTTCTGTAACGTGTTGTCGCATCTAATCGTCTTTCGAGAGGAGTCGGGCAATCCATTTCAACAGCTGGTTCTTCCACTCTCCCACAGCAGTTTACCCGTTATGAATGCCATATATGCTTTGGCGAGTGCTCATTTAGAGTATCGTGGCGTTCAAAACTCGGAAAAGTCGATATACTTCCATAACCAAGCCATTCAAGGGCTATCGAGGGTTATCGAAAGCCAGGTAAAAGTCAATAAGAACGAGTTATTGGCTGCCATCATGCTCCTCGTCTACTACGAAGTGGTAAGCACCCCAAATATAATCGAATATTCGAAAGAAAAACTAACAAGTAATTTCTTATTAGCTCGTGCAACGAGGTCGAACGAGTATTATTGATAGACACCTCAAAGGGGCCTTCGCTATTATGTGTCTAAATCAAGATTTATTGACTCCTGTTGGCCTATTCTTGGAACGCGTACGTTGTCCTTGTCACTAGCTTCATATTTCGATATCCGGCTCGTATATGGCACTGACAAGATTCTAGGCGTTCGGGTTCTACGATGTCATCACAGCATTGTCGTTAGGAACACCTCCATTATCAACAGCTCCAAGTGCAGGGAGTCTGGTACCAGTGCCACCACCTGACGCTCCACCCGCGTCTCCTTTAACCAACGTCGACACCTTACTGGGCATGGCCACGACACTGTGGCCTATAATGCATCGCCTATCTAACCTCTTATTCACGAGGAAGGAGTTAATGAGCGCTCAACGAATGAGACAGTCATCCAAAGTTGCCGTCCTTCGAACGGAATTGGAAACGACGTCTCAAGCGATCGAAGCTGCACTGACGCAGTGGAAGCCCTGTCTACCGCCAAATATCGCGATCCGGGATGATAATGTACTGGTCGTGAAAGGCGAAGAGGGAGATGAGATTCCCGAGATGTCACGGCTCCAATCAATATTACACAACGCCCTAGCGTACCGTCATAGTGCGTTCGTCTACCTATATCGCACAATCTACGGATACTCGCCGAAGAATAAGCTAGTACAACAACACTCGCACACGGCACTGCACCACTGCGTTGAGACGACGACTGCCCGGGGCCCCATGGGTGCTTTACTCTGGCCACTCTTCGCTGCAGCCTGCGAGGCGATCAGCACCGAAGACAGGGAGCTTGCGAAGAAGGCCTTTAGCGCGATTGAACAGCGGCAAGGCATGACGAATATTCAAGAAGCGTGGAAGGTTATCCAAGAAGTATGGAAAAGGCTTGACGTACTCGACGAAGACTTCACGATGGAGCCGAATTTTGACGTCTGGAGGAATGTCTGTGCCGACATGGGGGTGACTATTGTATTTGGGTGATGTGATGTGATACCCTAGTAACTAATAATTAAATGATCAAACAAGGAAAAAAAGAAAAAAAAAACCCCTTCCCGCGTGTAGAGAATGCTATTCTAGAACACTCTTCTACTTATGAGAGAGAAGACGAGACTATAGTATCTTGCAATCTACCTTGCAATCGAACCTAGATGAATTGGGTAATTCGAGACGACGTGATTATTAATGATGAAACTAGATAGCTAGCTACCTTGGGTGCCTATACGTAGTCAGCAAGAAACTTAACAGCTCCTCGATAGCGACTTTATCTGAGAAAATGGGCTTCAGCCGGGTGTCGTCGGGTTCGACGTGGGATCATAGCCAAGGCAAGCATTGCTGACCAGCAGCAAGAGGCGTGTCGTAACCCCTCGCCCTAAATGGCCATCTAAAGGAAGATATATATATATATCTCTAAGAACTTTATCGGCTCCGAGAATTGCTCGCTCCCCTTTTCTCGAATAAATTGCTCGAACCATGCTTCGTTCATCCTGTTCTCGGTAATAGTGTGAGTGGATCTCAGCCCGTTTGGTCTGAGAGTACGACTCGGGATTATCTACAGGCGCAGTTCGCGACTTATCCCTTGCTTGTTAATCTCGGTTCTCTGTTTCCCTGTTATCCCAGATGCCAATCGATCTTTGCTTTTCGTCATGGTCGCTGAGAGATTAGACAGACGTACGCTGGCTTCTTATCTCGTGCCTACCAGTGGCACTTCGTTCGCTTGCTCCCGAGATTGGGTCTCGGATGGCAACGTAGAATACCAACAGAGCGGTACATAGCACTGTTTAGCCTCTTCCTGATCTCTGCTGCTGTGCCCCCGCACTCTTCTAGAATATGGGGTAGAAACATGTAGCTAACCACTGCTCGCTCGCTCTAGGAGTCTATGCGTAGATAACAGTCTAGCTACTTACATAGGTAGTATACAGGTAGTATATACTACGTATTGTCATCATCCGTTGCCATACATAGTACGTAGCACAGACTACAGTATAAAACAGCTAGACTAGCTGCTTAGTCTTTAGTGTGTACTACCGGTAGTCTAAGTGGTTTAGTCCGACACGGGCTAGTCTAGTTGATCCCATTCTTGAATGGTGATGTTATGTACTCTACCTACCCTCCGTAGCACGTAATGTAGCGTCGATCTTTGGTCGTTATCTCCCCCAGACTAGTTTACGGTCAGGTATTTATTTAGCATAGAATGACATGCCACCCGACCGTTGCAACGGCCGACCCAGACGTTCCGGTTGTGTGCTATTATACCTAGACTGCCGTGGACGCCGGGAAAAGCTGCAGTCCCCCACACGGTCCCATACAGGTACAAGCTGTAAGTGCCTGTACGTGGGCTTGAGCGACATCGTAGGGTGGTATAGATACCTATCTACATGCCTACATGCCTACAGAGTAGGTACATGCCTACATACATGCCTACCCAGACAGAGCAGAGCCTACCGCAGACCTACATACCTACATACCTACGGTAGCGGTGATAGGTAAAGAACCCCACAGGAAATCCCGATCCTACCAAGAGCCCAGGGTCGCTGTCCAGGGCCACGACAGCCTGTGAGAATCCACAAAAACCCCCGCCGCCCGCCAGTGGTGCCCAGGCTGACTGTGGGCTCATCATGGACTATTCTTCCCAGGATGATGCTTTAGTCTAGCATGAGTGACGGCCGCTCTCCTCTGGCTTCGTGTCGATCTCCTTCAACCGCGATCAACGAGGAAGACGAAGAGGAAGACAAAAGACGACGACAGCGACGAAGAAAGCAAAAGCCGCCGCCGCTGCTTCTGGTGGTGCTGCTGCTGCTGCTGCCGCTGCTGCTGACAAAGTCGAGACGACGGGGTCGTTGGTCGACGAGGCCGCTGAGGACCCGACGCCCATCATGGCGACCCTCGTCCACGCCCACGACGAGGCAACGTTGCCAGCGCCCAAGCAGATCCGCTTCATCAACAACCAAGGCCAGCCGCCCACGAAACGCCGGAGAATTAACGCCGCCTGTCTCACCTGTCGCAAGAGGAAGACTCGTTGTGCCGGCGAGCATCCAACCTGCTCCACCTGCGACAAGAATGGCCATGTCTGTCTAGGTTATTCCGATACCGTCGATAAGAGGAAAGATATAGGCGGGAGAGCTCCCGGCTCCAGTCTGGACGGCAGCCAGGCCGACCACAACGACGACGCCGATGACTACTTTGACACCGATCCAGAGGCCGACCCGAGACAACAGTTGAAAGACAGCAGCCGGAATGGGTGCCGACAATCTGAGACCACCGATAGAGCATCCGTCGGGTCGAGCCGCACATCCGACACGCCACAGGACTATGCCACGCCGGCCCTACCCCTGAAGTCCGAGTCCATAGATTGGGAAGATGTGCATTCCCAAAAGTCCCAGGCCACGCCGCGGCGCGAACCGCTGACCACACGACCGACGAACCCGCGACAATCGTCCTTCTCGACCGACGATGGCCGCAGTCCCAGCAGCCGGTCCCCCGTGCTGCACCACAGCGATAGCGGCCACCGGGTCCCCTATTTCCGCTATTTCGGCCCGACGGCCATTGTCCCCGGCTTCAAGCAGATGGTGGTCAAGGTGCGTGGCCGACGGCGCAGCTCCATGTCGGCCACGTCGCCCAGCACCGGCTCCTCTGTGCAGGCTGGGTTGCTGTCCACCTCGGTGCCAGACATCGACCTGGGCAACATCGAAGATATTCCCTTTTATGATGTCAATGACCCCAAGCCCGTGCACCCGCTGATCCTCAACCTCGTCGAAACTTTCTTCGTCCGTCTCGGCAGCAACTATCCTTTCCTCCGCCGCAACAAGTTCCCTCACCTTGTCAGAGAGAAACGGGTCGAGCCTATTCTGGTGGATGCTGTCTGTGCCCTGGCTGCACGCTTCTCCGACGTTGCCTTGTTTCAAAGGTGGAACGACGGAAAGCTGGCCAAGTCTGAGCATGGCCAAGCGTACGCCCAGCGTGCGAAGGCTGCTACCGTAGACACGTTTGCGTGTCCATCAGTTGCCGCTGTCCAGGCATGCCTGCTGATGGCGTACGACGGGTTCGGTGCGGATCAGGACAGTGCACTCTGGATGTATCTCGGTATTGCTATCCGTATGGCCGTCGATCTAGGCCTGCCGAGGGAAGATGGCGTCAAGTACCAAGGTGTCGAAGACCTCTACTATGCACGCTGGCACGACAGGCAACCCGAAACTTTCACTGATGGAGCCCGTCAGGACGGCGAAGAGCGCTCACTAACTCCCGGGGAGCGGAAGGAAATTGAGCAAGAGCGTATCGATACTTTCTGGGCTGTCTTTTTCCTCGACCGGGCCATCTCGTCCGGTACAGGGCGGCCCGTAACTTTGAGGGACGAAGACTTCGATTTAACTCTCCCAAAGCCCAACTTTAACCAATCTTCCGGATGGCCGAACCCGTATGCTGCACTTCTGCATATAATTCATCTGTACGGGCGAGTATCAGATGTCTTGAATAATATCAAACAACCAAAAGACTTGACCAAGGACAAGCTTCACAGGCTTGTTGTCATGGAGAACGAGCTAACAAAACTGCATCAGAGAATGGATTCGCGGCTTCGATTCGACGCCAACAACTTCCAGGCGCATGTGAAGAAAGGAAACGGCACAACCTTCATTCTGCTTCACTTTTGGTTCCACGCCCTCATTATCGTCCTCCATCAGCCGACACTACTTACATCGCAAGGAACCATCGACCGTAAGCACCAATTGAAGGCTCACAGCCGAGAACTATCCATGTCAAGCGCCAAGACCATTGCTGACATTCTTGCCTTTGCCGAATTGCTGGACCCGAGATGCTTTATCGGCAATCCCTTCACATCCCAGCCCATCTATATCGCAGCATGTGCCTTTCTTCTCGAGTCGAAGGCCAACTCGTCTCAACCCGACTCGAGAAACCCATCGCCATCGCCGGGGTTGAGAACTCAGACACTCAGAGGAGTCGACCAGAATAACGCGTCTTCTAAGCACCTGCTCCTGGCGTCGGCAGCTCTGCAGAACTACCAACTATGCTACAAGGCCCTCAAGCAGATGCACGCGTATTGGGGCGGCGTCCGTTACATCCTCAACGTACTCGACCAGAAATCCCACGGGGAATGGGACTGCGAGACGTTCACTACAGAAGAATATGAGAGCACGAAACGCATCAGACAGGGCAGCCTTTCCCAACGGTTCGTCAAGAACTTTGACTTTCCGAGCTCTCCCATGCCCGAGAGCGGCCCGCCTCTCGCATGGTCTCTCACGGGCACAACCAATTCGCCCAACTCCAGCCTCACCCTTTTCTTCCAGAACCCTGTCGCGGGAATGGCACAAGCTCAACAGCAACAACAGCAGCCTCCCCCACAGCAGCAAAACTTACAGCATCAACAGCATAATTCGGCCCCCGCGACGGCGCCTACACCACCCGGCAACATGATCTACGATCCCATCCGCCAGAGCCTCCCCGAAACCCCCATGTACCCGCCTGCCTATCCACAACCCAACACATCGGCCTTGCGAGACTCGGTGCGGGTCCAGCCCTCGACAGCTCGAAACCATTCGCAACTACGATACGAGAGTCTCAACCAAGACGACGCAACCAAGCTTCCTCAGGGCCAAGACGCCAAGCTAGCCATCAACTCAGTCAACTCACAAGGACCTAACGCCGTGCCCTACGCGGCGAACGCGCAGTCCTCCGGCTACGAACAGCCGGGCTATCTTTCCGGGACGTCGCCCTCGAGCACGCAGAGCCAGACCTTTGGCAACAACAGCAGCAATGGCAACAACCACACGACGACGCCGCTCGCGACCTCGGGCTACACGGGCGACGGCGGGCCCTCGGCCTTCGCGTCGAGCGGCAGCGGGCTCGCGGCCAGCGGGTACTCGTATGTGGGCGGCGGCCCGGGCGGAGGTGGAGCGTCTGACCTGCATCTGCTTACGTACGACAACGAGACGGACATCGGGCAGCACCTCACGAGCTTCGAGCACACCGAGATGATGAGCTGGTTCGGCGACTACTTCCCTAATGACGTGTTTGGACTGTATCCCGGCGAGTCCAACATGTGATAGACGGACGGACGAACGAACTACCAAAATACTAAAATGAATCCAATCAACCAATCTGCCAAACCATGACGAACGAACGAACGACTTAACGGCCTAGCCTTGTTTTTCTTTTGACTTTATTTGCGGAGTCGAGCGATTGCTTGTCATGCTAGCGATGTATTTTACCGGTCATTTCCAACACGTCGGGCCTACTCCCCCGACTTTCTTCTTCTTTATCTTCATCTTTCACCAACTGCTACCATTTGTAATCAGATTTTTCTCCACTGCGCCATGAGACTATACTACCTCATTTGGCCTGCTTTGTTTTGTCTCACGATGAACGCGCAACGGTGCCGGCCGCTATGACGACGACGAAACCCACAGACCAGGGACTTCGGAAACCCCTTCTTTTTTTCTCCGGTTCCGCCCCTGGCTCGTTTTGATTTGATACCCTCTACACAAACGCCACAGTCACCACCGGCAAGCTTCTTTTTTTATTTTTTTTCTTCTGAAGAGTCAGTTAGTTAGGTAGTTGGCGTAAGAAAGGGGGGAAGCCCGAGCCCACGGCGGGCGCCGGGCGGCAGCACTTTGCATCCATCATGCGGAGCATATATACACACATAAAGTCTGTTTGTTCCTCGCTCCCGCTTTCAGCGGGAGACGAGATCATCTGTCTGTCTAGGTAGGAGGGGGCACAAAAGGGAAAAAAACGGGAGACGGTTGGCGAGGCTCTTTGAATTCGCTCTGTTATGCGCTGCGTACTGCTTGCTTCCATTCATGTGTTTCTTGTTCCTGCGCGCTGCTCACTCTACGACGCACGAGGCAGCCGGCCCGTGTTGTCGAGTTCTTTTTCCCGCTCGACGGTGCGCTATAGCGCATCTTGGTCGGGCGGTTTCGTTGTATATATTCGCATCCTGCTAGCAGCAGCAGCAGCGCGTTTGTTTTCGCCTGGTTTGGGCGTTAGGGGAGCAAGCAAGCTAGCACTAGATCTCTGCTTCACGGGCGACCGCAAGCCGTTGCCGGGGACGAGAGCGCATTAGGCTTTTTTATTTGATTGATTGATAGGGGGGTTTTGGTTTGGCGAGCTTGGTTGGTTGGTTGGTTGGGGTGGTTGTTCGATAAAATTTACAGTGATGCGGCGGAGAGAACCTGTCTTTGTTCGAGACGCGAGACTATGGAATTTGCTATAGAGAATGTCTGTTGAATCTTACGGTGCTACCCCTTGCGTGAGAGCGGTTGTGATTAGGTGGTTATGTCCATGAACCTGCTTGGTCTTACACTCTCATAGAGTATTTCGCTTGGACGAGAAGAGTCTATACTATTTACGAGCTGAGGATAAAAGAAACCAGAGCATCCATCCATCTATTTGGCCCTAATTCATAACCTAGAGTGACATACCATATATCGACGACTTCGTCTGGACTTGGCTAGCACAAATACTCTCTATCTCCTTTCATTATCTAGGTAGATGATCACATCCAGACCCGGCATTGGGGATTTATGAGGCATTCCCAATTTTCTCTTCAAACATCGTCTACAGTAACCGACTACCTTAGATAGTAAACATACGCGCTGGCATCCTCATATTGCAAGTTTATAAATAAGTGGTAAGTAGTCTAGATAGTCTATTGCACCCCACAATGCTGTCTCTATCAATGTTTTATTTCATATCCGTCTACAGACAAAGGAGACGGGTGTAAACTTTTTTATACAATTCAGACCAGTTAGTAGTCCGATTTAAGTAGACAATACACGATAGTGCCTATGCGTCTGCTATTGTAGTTCTGCGAAGCGAGGTACCTGGCCCTGGCTGTCCATATATGTATGAGGCGGGGGAATTCTACTCCAGGCATTCAATCTCTCGCACTGATCCCCCAACAAAGCAGCGCATCGTCGCTACGATTTTAGGGACCACTACATTAGTATGCTCCTAGGAGCTATGATAACTTGAGCACTCCGGGACTATGTGCTTATCGACCGCCCATCGCTATACCTTCAAACAATGTTTTCGCGCTGTTATTCATGATATGCCCACCAGAAATTCTGCATGCTACATCTGATTGGAGGGTGCTAGGTGCCTGGAAATAATGAAATCATCGTCATCAACGACTATCAATGAGGGACTTCCTTCGGGTCTAGTTCTGTGCAGGTGCCACCACCGGTGGCGGCGGTGGTGGTGGAGGCGATTCTGAGCCGGGAATAGGTTGCACAGTTTGCCCAGGGGCAGGGGCCTTCGCCGAGGCAGGGATTGTCATGGGCCCTTTAGGAACAGTGATCCGATCCGGCAATGACTGGCCCAGTATCACTTTCTCGACCTCTTCCTTGCTCAAAGTCTCGTAATCGACAAGTGCTTTGGCTAGCAGGTTAAGCTCTTTACGGTGATCAGTCAGTAACTTCCGTGCACGCTCATAGGCTTCGTTCACGGTTCGTTGGACCTCGGCTTCGACTAAAGCCTTTGTTTCGCTGCTGAGACTGTCGTATCGACTGCCGTACTCCATATTTCCGAGTTTCGCTGACATTCCTAGTGTGGCAACCATATCGAATGCTACTTGAGTGGCACGCTGGAGATCCTAAACCAGAGAGTTAGTATCATGTACGAAGTAGGGCAAGGAAGAATGGACCTACCGATGAAGCGCCACTAGTAACCTGGTTCGGGCCGTACACAATTTCTTCCGCAAGCTTTCCTCCCAAGGCGATATCAATTTGAGCCAGATAATTGTCCACGGTGTATGAATATTTGTCCATCTCAGGTAGCGAAGCGGTGTGACCTAGAGTGTGGCCACGAGCTAGAATTGTGACCTTGTACAATGTCATACTGGAACCCTTGGTCAAAAGGTTGACGAGGGCGTGGCCGGCCTCGTGATAGGCCGTCATTTCCTTTTCCTTGGCGGTGATAACCATACTCCTCCTCTCAGCACCTATGATGACCTTGTCTTTAGCCCAATCAAAATCCATCCTTCCGACGGACTTGGCTTTGTTTTTACTGGCATGGACCGCAGCCTGGTTCACGATGTTCTCAAGCTCAGCACCCGATAGGCCGGATGTGGTTTGAGCGATAGCCTTCAAATCGACATCTTTTTCTGCCTTGATCTTCTTGGCATGGTGTTGCAGAATGGCCAGACGGCCACGGACATCGGGGAGGGGAACGGTAACATGTCGGTCGAATCGTCCTGGGCGAGTGAGGGCCTTGTCCAGTAGCTCGGGGAAGTTGGTAGCTCCGATGATGATAACATTAGCGCTCTGATCAAACCCGTCTAATTCGGTGAGAAGCTGGTTCAGTGTCTGCTTGACAAAGGCAGCATCGCGCGAATTCCGTCGGCCGCCAATGGCATCCAATTCATCAATAAATACGATGGATGGGGACTTGGATTTAGCAGCAGCAAAGAGTTCTCGGACACGTTTAGCGCCAACACCGACGTACACCTCGTCGAACTCGCTACCAGACATGTAGTAAAATGGGACACCGGCCTCGCCAGCGACGGCTCTTGCGAGGAGGGTCTTTCCTGTGCCAGGAGGGCCGACTAAGAGGATACCCTTAGGCAGCTTTCCTCCGAGCTGGGAGAACTTCTCGGGATTGCGCAGGAACTCAACCATCTCTTGTAGCTCTTCCTTGGCCTCGTCGGCACCGTGAACGTCAGAGAAACGAGCCTTTTGTTGCTCAGCCTTCACCTCACTATCTACCTTGCCACCGGGTCGCTTCAAAACACTCAGACCCTCGATGACCATGGTGATTAACACCAGAGTGACGTACGTGACGAGACAGAACCAGAGAAGAAACTTGAACCATCGGAAGATGCTGCTCCCAACAGCCTCATCAACGACGACGTGAAGTGGTCCTTCTTTAGTGCCGGTGGCTTGAGCACCTTGGTCCTTTGCGATTGCGATGGTACCTCCGCGGGAACGAGCAGCGAGGGCCTGGGTGACAGCTTGAATCTGAGTGGGGGTGAGATTACCGGGTAAGTTCTTAACGGTTTCACTAATATCCTGGGAATGACCTCCCTGGCCAGCGCTAGGTGCCAACATGACAAGGGCCTTATGGTACGCATCGGTGGCGGCAATGTTACTGGCAAAGCGACCGGACTGGTACCTCTCGATGATGATGGCAGGCATGTTTGCCTTCAGGAGAGCCTGGTAGAAAGCATTCTGGGCGGTGGCGCTGCTAGGGTTCCTGTTTGCAGACTCTTCCATATGGGCGAGAAGGTTCCTCGACAACCCGCCAGTCTGGAAAGATCTTCGTTGGAAGGGGGATGTCCCAAAAGACGGGCGGGGAATTCCACAGAGACCAGCAGATGAAGTAGACATGGACCGGAGAAGTAGGCGCTGGGGGTATACCTGGGGGTATAGGCGGTGGACGAGGGGGCTCGATGCCCACAATGCAGCGCGCGGCATGGCAGATATAGACGAACGTATATCGAAGGGAGTCGGGATGGCTTCTCGCGAAGAAAGGGTCGGTGCGAGCGCGGCGTTGTTGCGGGCATCTCGCAAGAACTCGGGCAGTTCAAACCTCGACGAGCCATCAACAGGCACAGATTGGGCCGCCGGTTCCGTTGTCTCTACAATAGCGCCGGCATGCCTTGCACGAAGGGGGGAGTGCGAGGGCACGGGCGAGGTCGGATGTCGCGGGTTGCGAGAAAACGGCGCATGGAAGGGAATGGCCAAGGTGTTCGCAATGGACGGCCACAGCTCAGCAGCCGTGGCAGCAACACTTGCGAAGGCAGGTATCTGCAGCGCCATTTTTGTAACCATTGCAGCTTCAGCCTAGACGAGGGAATTCTTTCTCCAAGATGGGTTAAGCCCTGTAGGGCCAGCCAGAACGGCCAGTGTGCTGGTGGTTGCGGTTTATCCGATGGCGGTGATAATTTGGTCACTTTATGTGGCAACAACGGAGGGCGAGATTTGAGGTGGCATGAAGACCGTAAGATCAATCAAGTACGAATATTAGTAGGTCGAAAAATGAGATCGAGGCCGGTACGCGTATGCACAGTCCTGTACCGATCCAAAGAAGAGGAAGAAAAAGAAAGGTTGAGATTGGTCAGAAGGCATCAAGAGCTGCACTGGAGGAGATTGATGGTAGCCGCAATCCTCCCTCGCTTTGGTACTGGATTATGGCAAGGCGGGCAAGAGAGTACTAAACCTGAATCAAGCCTGGCAGTTGTGAGCACCCGCACGCCAGCTGTCATGCGTATCAGGTGTCTCCTAGGTAGTTCCACACAGTTACCGGTGTGCAGCGATACATACGTTGTACTCTGTACTATCTAGTGCCGCACAGTAAATCTATCATATGCAACACTGGTTTAGTGAGCGGCAATAGCGAATACAACTTCTCGAGCACCTACTTTAGTTTTTATCGTTACGGGCTATGCAATAGGTGACTGCCTACCAATATGGGAGTGGCCATGTTTGTCTGGGCCGATAGTAACCTTCTTGGATCTAGGTAGGAGCGGCGTTATGAGTAGCTGTTCGGTTCGGGAGGTATAACAGCTTCTAAAATATAACTTGTAAATAGATAAATGCTTGATAGTAGGTACTTAGCAACACCAACTTTATAAATGAACTCACTATTGTAAATCATCCGTAGACCATAAATATTAAGTACCAAGCTAGTTTAACAGCAGTAATTAATGAACCTTCAGGTTCTGAGTATCGTGAAATCTTTACACCCACACACTCTCTCTATCTCTCTATCACTTTCCGATGTTCTAGTCCCTGAAGAATGCTGCCTCCGCCACCTTCTAGTTCTCCCTTGTCAACCCTTGGCGAATCGCCAGGACGCTGTCCACTATCACTGCATCTATGCCTTCGTTCACTTGGACCTAAAGAACCGTCTGGTTAGCATCATATATATATATGTATGTGTGTGTGTATATGTGTGTGTATGACGATAGCCAAGGGGGAGGGGAGCCGCCGCATATGATTCAAGACTTACCTTCACCAACTCCGGGTTATTATTCTGCACCCCGTAGCTAACACACACAAGCCCCGACTGCTTAACAACCTTGACCAGGCGCGGGCAGTGCACGAACGGGGTCGCATTACTCACAATGCCGAGGAGGTTCCAGCGGCTGGCGAAGCGGATGGCCTCCTGCAGGCTGCTGGCGCGGATGTCGCTGACCGCCTCGGCGCCGGCGTCGGTGAGGAACATGATGGGGATGCTGGGCTGCTTGAAGCTCAGGCACAGGCAGATGTCGGGGTTGAAGCTGCTGAAGAGCACGTGCCGCCGCCCGCCCGCGAGCTCGTACACCTTGGCGAGCACCGTGTCGCAGAACGAGTTGAGCTCGATCGCGTACGTGTCCATGTAGTGCTGCTCGCTCTCCAGCAGCATCGGGTACTTCATCTCGATGTTGAACCCCACGCTCTCGGGCACCTTGCGGAACAGCTCCTCCAGCGTCGCGAAGGGCGCCTGCACGAAGTTGCCCCGCGTGTTGGCCTTGAAGCCGGCCTTCTTGTAGTTGAGAGTGTACTTCATCCGCTCGTCGAGGGAGGTGTCTTTGCTTTTGTTCGAGTAGTCCACTGAGAGGGAGCGCTGCTTTGGCCCGCCCTCCCCTCGGCGGCTTCCATTGGGGTTGGGCTGTCTTTCTGGCGAGCCTCTTTGCGACCGGCCATTCGATCCATCGTTGATGTGAAGGAACTGTTCCAGGGTGAGTGTGTGTACCGGTGCGTCAATTCCTGTTTCGCTAACTAGGAAGTCGTGGTATATGACGGGAACATGGTCTTTAGTCAGCTGGACATCGAATTCTACGTATTGTGCTCCTAAATTCGCGGCGGCGATGAAGGAAGAGACTGTGTTTTCTCCTAGCTGTAATGATTTGTTGGCTAAGAAGTTCTTGCCGAGCCCGCGGTGACCAATTACCATGGTCGAGGCGAGCTTCTTCCAGTAGGTTTGTTGCGAGTTAATCTCCATATTGGGGTGATGGAAAGGTGTAATGACGAGGAAGTTGAAATTGACTGCGCCAATGACCTCGAGATTGGAGCCCATGATGGGCACGCAGACATCACCCTGTAAGTTCATTCGGCTTGTACCGAGGCTTGGGCGAACAGAAGACAGTAGCGCTACAGCGCGGCCGATCTTGTTATCCTTGTTCCCGGAATAAGTTGGAACGATGTCGAAGAGCATCTTCACCTTCGACGCATCTGAAGTGTGAAATAGAATTGGCTCGGTTGAAATATTATCGTGTACCGGTAAGTCAATCGTCGTCGGCTCTCCGTGGGCTCCCTGTGCTGAGATGACTACAGAAAGAGCTGTGTCTAGCTGGTTGGTATGTGCTTCTGCTAATGGGACGCGATCCAACTTAACAGGCTCAACGTCTTTCCGCATGTCCATCGAGCCTAGGCTCACCATGACTAGGCATTCATCTTTGAGATATCGGTGACCGAAAGACTTGACAGGATCGGCAATTCTGGTACTCCCGTCTGATCTTCGATCTTCGAGTGATGAAAATTCCGGCGGGGGCGACGAGTTTGTAGACGACGATTCACTACCTCCTAGAGTATTCGTATTTAGAGATACGAGAGGCGCAGGACTATAGGGGGCAAGGAGCTCGGTAACGCCCAAATGGCCACGCAAAGTTGCATGTTCCTTTGCCGTCCAGCCAAACGAGTCAGGCGTTGAAACATCGATTCCAGCCTCCACAAGAAGTTTGGCTACAGGGAGATGACCGTCGACGGCTGCGATGTGAAGAGCATTCCAAGCGAAGGATTTCTCGGTCAAGTTCAAATTGGCCTTTTTCTCAAATGACCCTTCTATCAGAATCTGAGCGCATTCAGTGTGGCCGAATCGAGAAGCGATATGAAGTGCTGTTTCACCAGTTCTGTCCTGCCAATTAATATCCACCCCGGCGTCAACAAGCATCTTCACTATGCGGACGAAATTCGAGCGAGTGGCCATAGCCAAGACAGCACCGGATTGAGAGACTGGCTTCAGGTGGATATTATCCTGGCCTGACAGACTCTCTCCCTTTAGCAGGGCTCTCGTGGTAAGAGGGTGGCCGCCAAGGACTGCGAGATGTAAAGGCACGTTCCCATCGTTGTCCTGCCACTCATGCGCATCTATAGCGTTCTCGATATCGAAGTGTCCCCATTCTCTCATCTTTTGCATAATCATTTCGCACAATAGAAGGCACCCGTATTGTGCTGCGTAGTGCAGGGGTATACGGCCCTGTGAATCCTTGGCAATTAACACGGAACGCTGTTCCGGCTGAACATGCGCAAGAATGTGACCAAGAAGCATGGCACCCTTGTCATTCTGGTTTGATGTAGAAGATGCCTCTAGATAGCTATCTTTGGGGCCTGTCTCGCCGCCTGGCGTTTGAGTTGGCGTGACGTAGTGACTATCGTAATGAGGATGCACAGGGGGACCCGTGGCATTCGGTTCTAGGTCACCGGCTACGGAGGATGATTGGGTCCGCCCAATATATATCACCAAGCGATGAATACAATTGCGCCCGTTCAAATCATCGGAATCGTAAAGAGACTGGAGCTGTGGGATAAGATAGGCAATGCAGGCCTTCGACTGGGATGAGATAGAACGCTGTAGTAGGTTTAGCAACATAGTCTGTGACGCTTGTGTGGAAGCCTCGAGTTTGTGTTCCGATAAGGTCTTTTCCAGTGTCCCCACGTCGTCTTGACGAATCGCAGTGTCGAGGGAGTCAAGCACTGCTTGTGGGATACTCGGCAAGGCCTTGGATGTCATCCTCCCAAGTGATCGGAGTGATCTAGAGGATTTATCGGACCTGTTATCATCAAAGTTCTGGGCATCTCCGAGAATAGAAAGCCACTTGTTTATCTCGTTAATGAGTCGTGCGATTGTGGTGTCTTTCGCGAAAGGCTTGGGGTCAACCACAGTGGTGATGTATTGATCCTGCGTTGGTGCTGCTTGGGGCACCTTCTTGTCCAGTTTCTTGGTAATCTTGACAAACCCTCTCCGGTTGATCTCACCAAACCACTGTAGGTTTCTAAGTTGATTCCGTAGATCAAGGAGAGCGCTCATCAACTCCTCGGACTCGTGGTCGTCGAGCTCGGCCAACAGCTCTAGACTCCGGCCATATCGGTCTTGTAGAAGCTTGAGGCGACGGTGCGCCTCGGAAAACTTTTTGTTGTAGAAGGAGTCGACATCTTCCAGATTACGATCCAGAGCAAAGAGGAACTCTATAGTTTGTGGTCAGGGGACACGCCAGGATCTATCAGATCCTAATTTAAGGGGGTATCACACCTGCTATATCCACATCCTTTCCAGCCTTAGCCGTCTCTGCCTCTGCCTTGATCAATTTTTTCAAGCCCTTGTAGTTGATATAGGCAGAAGCCCACTCTGGGACTTGGTTCCGGGGGAGGCTGTGATGCTGTATGAGCGCTATAAGGCCAGGAGATAAGATATTTGGGGGGATGGGGGTGGAATAGAGGTACCTTCTACCAAACTTCATCTCGTATATGTGACGGTCTCAGACTTGTTGTCGATACGAGAAATAGCAGGTGTTCAACGAAGACCTACTCCACGAATATCTCGGCTTATCCTTATGCAGAGATAGTAAAAACAACAGCCGATTTGTATTGTGAGGAGATATGTTTTTCACATGAACTCTATCGACGGCAGGTCTCGGTGTCTCGGATTGATATGCACCTAGAAATCGTAGCAGTGGAGTTTAAAGAATGCAAAACTAAGACAGGTTAGCGTGATTTAGAGCCGGTGGGAGGACTGTAAGTAAGACTGATTTTGATTTGGGAATTAAGAAGATGAAGTGGATTCACGTGGTGAAACTCTGATATCATGGTAGGTACTGACCGATATAGCGCACTCAAGGTTGTGGTGCAGAAAGAATAAAAAAAGTAGGTAAATAGGAGACGGATGGGAAACTTACCCTACGTAGTAGCTACCTATGTAATGGTGGTAGGTAGGTAGCTATCTACATAAAGATAACCCGCCCTGTTTATGCGGTTGTAGTTGTTTAGGTGTAAGTGAATGTTCGCATATAGATAAGAATCGCTGGGAATTAGATTGTGTGGTGTAGTATGTACAGTGTTTGTAAAACTTCAAGCTATGATAGAGTCACAATCATAACCACAATCACAAATTCATGCACACAAACATGTCAGAGTGAGAAGGCAATAGCGTGCAAGCAAGTCTCTGGTTGAACACAAGTATGTGTATGTCCGTAGTCTACGTAGCCATATTATCAAATGGGAAACCTCCGTACGCGGCGAGACCTTTTTAAGCTTTGCTTCTTACCTAGGTATGCATGGAACAGCTCTCAGTGCTATAGACAGCCCAGAGCGGAATAGCCAACAGAACGGCCCCCTGGCGGATCGTGTCGGCAGTCAGGGCCCCTGATTGGCCAATTAGCGTTCGCTCAGGGCTGGTAATGCCGCACAAGCAAGCCCCGGCGGGTGGCCGACTTTCACCGCTGGTGTAGCACGTGCCGGGTTTGAGCGCAGATTCGTCACGTCACGTTCTGCATCCCCACGCCTGCCTGCGCCTGCCTGCCTGCCCCCCGGTTGACAAAACGCGCACTGACTGCCTGCAAGTGCCTGCAGCCAGGACCCTGCAGATCAGTCAAGCCTTAAAGCTGCACCAGCTCAAGCCCAGCCTAAGCGCCTTTGTCCCGTGTCTGTTCCACGTACGCATAGATATTTCATATCGCATGAACATAGTCCACTCTACGTAGTAACTACGGTGGGCAGTTAGGACCTGGACTACCCATGGCGTTGCATCAAAAATAAAGATATTGCGGAAGCTATGGCTTCCTGTACTTGACTATTGATGCTTATACGAAACCATAACACACCTGGCAGAGTAAGGGACATGGTTAGGTGAATGTGTTGGGGATATAACTTTAATTCGTAGGTAAAGCATAGCTAGGTATATAGGTAGGTGTTTGTATTTACACTGTATCTAAGGTATGTATGTGTTTACCTATGTTCTATGGAACAGGAAGCAAGTATCTGCGACATCTATTACTTTTGTACACTTTATATTTTTACACCCATCCAAGCCGCCCATGCTATCCTATACACGCTATCATAGCCCTACACGTTGGAGACGTGGGCCTTTTTAACGTTCGGCCGCCTTGCCCCATGCTTGTATGAAATCCTTTGTCGAATCCAGTCTCAAGTTATCTGTCCCGTCCTTTTTACGTTTGGCCGCCTTTCCCCAGGCTTGTAGAAAATCCTTTGCTGTATCCAGTCTCGAGTTATCTGTCCTAAGCGGCGTGGGGCTCTCTAGGGAGGGTGGTGCTTTGTAGGTAGTATAGTCGTTGTATGGTAACCCTATTCGAGACTGAACTCCCAGCCAGTGTTCGTTATAGGTTCTGTAAACGTAGCCTACTAAGCTCTTGAAGGGTATTTTGTAGTAATTACGATAATAGTGTATGGCTTGCCTCTGTTTCAGGAATGTCAGATGGGTGAAAAGGAGTGCTCTTATAACGTTTTCAACAGCCTGAGCTCGCTGCTCTAGTTGCTTAAATAGGCGGCTGAGTGCTTGCTCTTCATCAACTGACGAAGAGGCCACATCGGGAGTAAAAAATGACACCAACGCCCGCCGATCCAGCTTCCAGGAACCGGCTTGCTCTAAATACCATACTAGGGCCGGATCTGGAACCCCCCGGAGTAACTGGGACGTGATGTCTTCTCTCTTTAAGTCATCATATACGTCTATGTGGCTGAGCGCTGTATGCAGAGCGAGGCGTTGCGCCTGGAAATCCCAACTAGTGACCTGCTCAGAAAGTAGTATAGAAGTCGGGTCAATGTCATAGCCGGTCTTGACGTGGATAATATGGGCCTGCAAAGCGGCAATAAGATTCCGACTTCTCTCCTCGAGGTCATTGCATCTTCTTTCGAGAGAGATAAGTCTTGCTATTCTAGTATAGGGCCCTTCAGGCACCGCTGACGTTTGGTTTAACTCCAGAGGTGGTGGCTGCGACATCTCTCGTGCTTCCAGCCGCATGTCTAGACGACTAATCAGTAATTTGATCGGTGCTACTACCGCTGCGTAGTTCTGATAGGATTGGCCGAATATTTCACCATAAGGAAGCCAGGAGATATCGATGATTTGGTCTAGACTCCGTAAGAGTTCCCGGGCAACCGCTGTCGTGTTGTCGTCGATGGTCACGGATAAGTATATCGCGAAGAATTTAAAAGATTTGGCGATGCCGATAAGTAGTTTTCGTGCGCTGGAAAAGTTGGCTGTAGCCAAAAGCCCCCTAAATAGCTCTTGTAATGTAGAAATTGGTATGGACGAACCAAGTCGTATAGACGCCACAAAGGTCATACATGCAATACCTACGTCCTCGTGGTAGAGCCAGCCTCTAATGAGATGATCAAAGGTAGTATCGGTTCTTTTTTTTGTTATAGCGTATCCCGAGAAAGCGGAAAGATCTAGACCTTGTTCCTTCACTCCCCTCATCCTTTGGACAATCTCACGCATTCCCTCCCGCCCACCAGACCCTCGGTAGTGGTTTAGCAAACAGACTATAGTCTGGTCCGTAGCTGACCATCTCGTTTGGTCCAGGTAGGAATCAATAACAACTTGGGCGAGATCTGGTCGACGAATCCGATGGAACCCGGCGAAGAGGGTGTTATAAGTATGAATGGTCGGGGGTACGCCGGCCGTAAACAAGTTACAGCATATCCTCCCCACGGTTTCGCGCGACGAGACGGGCTGGTTAAATACGCGGCGTATCGCATCATGCAGAAGGGTTCGCACACGTGAGCTGTAGTTGATATCGGAGGTTGGAAACAGATAGCTGGGGTATTCCTGTCCGTGCCTGAGATTCTCGACGTCCTTCAAAATTGCATCCCCGGCATTGTCTGGTATGTTTGCCGTATCTTCGGGTCGCTGGCCTGGGTATTTTTGAGTGTGTTCGACTAGCTCGTCGATAAGGTGTACGACGGTTGCGGTCATACCTGCTAGTTGCTGGTGGTTACCGGGCTCTTGAAGCTCGATAGTAGGGTCTCTCTCTTCGAGAACTATGGCGGCTTCGACCTCGGCCCAGTCAACCTGGTCGTGGAGCCACGACGGGGGTGGGATGGACTGGTACGCCATGGAGTAGATAGACTTGAGCTCGTCCATAAGCGGACTAACCCTCTCGTTCCCAGCCCAATTCGTCATATACATTGGCTGTTTCCTCGGAGCAGAGTCCCCCCCGTCTAGCGCACCATCCTCGCTTCCTAGGGCTCTCAGCGAGCCCTGGATATCCAATCGCCTCGAGGAAGCTCTGATACGGTCCAATTCTTCATCGAGGACTCGTCGTCTCTCATTCTTTCGGCGGGCGTCGAGAACGGCAGCGGTGCCCAGGATGGTGGTGTAGCAGGCAGTAAAAACATCGGCGACGGCGACCTTCCGCTTCGGGGCGGCGCTGGCCGACCGTCGGATGAAGGCGTTGGTCGAGTGTAAACAGATTCGACAGCGGCAGGACGACTGCACCTGAGCAGCACGGGACCACAAAGTCTGCATAGCTCGGGCATATCGCCAAGGCTATGGGCAGTACCAGCAAACCGATCTAGGGGCCATATCGACTAATTGGCCATTGTGAAATATCGGGTTGCTGGTGGCGGTTGAGTATTATCGGGTTGGTGGGTGGTATATTTATGTACTCTGCAGTCTCATGTATTTCTTATCAAGGTGGTGCAAGCACGAGATCAGCTCAGGTCTCCGATGATTTGATGGCCCGCTCTTTCGGCGGGGTGTCTGTGCCTGTATCTAAAGATTCTGTGGCTTGGCTGCTCGTGCCACCTGCCAAAGCTATCCACCAACACTGGCGCTCTGTAGGTTCCTTAGGGCCTAGAAATACCTAGGGGTATGACTACCATGTACCTTAGGTACCTTAGGTACCTACCTAGGTAACTAGGTACATCTGTAGGTTTATATCTACATAATCCCTAATCACCTGGGCAGGTATTTACACTGCATCAGCTGCGTTGCCCACTACCAACACATCTGATTCCTTGTACCTCTAATCCAACGTCATAATGTATGCACTCACTCTAACGGCGGAGTTGAATGGGTATGTTATTCCTCTGGCGCCCTCTCGATCTGAAATCAGGTAACAAACCGCTCGGCTCGGCTCTGCTCTAACAAGCAACGACAAGCACAGGGTGACCAACCTGCGGCCGAAGGATACCGAGGCGAGTCCTTTCTGGTATACATTCATGGTGCAGTGCACATCCTGTCGAGAGACGCATCCAAATGCAATCTCAGTCAGCCGGTTTGTAGGTGTCCGCCGAAGCCAAAACCCCCTTTCTTTCACTTTTATACCAAATATCTGATATCTGCTGCAGGAAGTAAATGAGTTGAGTGGTAGCAGGGGTGAAGCAAACTTCGTATGGAAATGCAAAAACTGCAAGGTCCGTCCAAACGCATTTCGAGCTCTCTCCGTCTTATGATAGCCTGATATGACTACTAGAGAGAGTCTTCTTGCTCGATAAAAATCGCGCCAAAGTCATACGAACAGAGCGAACCACCGAAGCGGGAGACCATCATCGAGTTTGACTGCAGAGGACTAGAGTTTACGTCCTTCTCGCCAGATGTAGAGTACCCCCTAAGCCTCGCCTCCCCCGACCCCCCCCTTTCGCCTCTGTCTATTCATGTACGGAAGCTCATTTTAAATAACGTTAGGGTGAGTGGCTGGCCGAAGGTACCGAGTCTGGTACCAAGTTTGAAGGCATCGAGCTGCAGGATGGCGAGTGGTTTGATTACGATGAGAAGGCCAACGAAGAGGTCAGCATCAAGGATCTGAAATGGGAAATTAGGAGAGCATAGTCCCGTAGCCTTGACAGCTCTCTTGATCAATAGAAGCCCGCAATATAGGTGAATCGAGGCCCGAATAACGAAGGAATGTATGCTTCTATGATAGGGTTATAATTTTCTAGATGCCACCTCCTTGTCCGTAAGTGTTGAGGATAAGTAAATACATAACTACTCATCAAATGGTATCTATCATTATTTTTAGGACTAATGAGGAAACAGGGCGAATATATAGAACAAGTACGATATAATCAAAATTAATAGTTAATTACCTAGTAAGTGGTATTGTCCATAACCTATCTAGGTACCTACTTAGGGATTACCTATCGATCTACAGAGTTGCTGGTATAGTGGGGCCGGTCCAGGTAGGTACCTAAGTAAACGAGGCCCGGCACTGTAAGGTACCTGTACCTATTAGAAGCTCCGTAACCAATTAGATGCCCAAACTAAAACCCAACCTTGAATTCCATCTTTTCCAGACCTCTCTGCTCCATCCTCAGCCTCGACACTTATAGGTACCACGCCGTTGCCTCTCTTCAATTGAACGCGACGAGACAACAAGACCGCCCACCATGAGTGTAAGATCCCCTCCTACCACCCTTATCTGCCCACCTATCAGTCCATAGCTAACTCTTATTTTAGTTCATGCCCATCAACCCGCGGCCGATGCTGCAAGAACTGTACGTCCCCTGCTCTAAGCGAAGACGTCTACGTCCACGTCCCTCGCCCACCACGCTCCCTACACGCTCGACATGAGCTACCCCCTACCGCAACGCCACAGACGTACTAACAGACTGTGATACAGCGTCAACAAGGACATCGTCGTGCGGCTCAAGTGGGGCGAGACCGAGTACAAGGGCCGCCTGGTGTCCATCGACGGCTACTTCAACATCCAGTTAACCAACGCGCAAGAGTACATCGACCAGAAGTTCACGAGCGACCTCGGCCAGATCCTGATCCGCTGCAACAACGTGCTGTGGATCAAGCGCGCCGACCAGGCGGATGTGAAGATGGAAGGGTAGCGAGTAACGGCATGTGGACATATGAACGAATCACAATATTGAGTTTAGAGGGCGAAGGGTCGTGGGATCGACACGCTTTGGTATGGAGTGCCGGCAGAGGGTGGCGTGGGAGATGATACCCCGAGGAACACGGAATGAAAACGAAAACTTTGAGTGGAAAAGTGCGGTGCGCACGTGAGATGAATGGACCTAAGCCTGTCGACGGGAGGATGTTTGGATGAAGGAAGAAATAGGTTGGTCGACAATACATGGAACACCATAATCGGGGACATATCTACGCCTTTATTTTCTCGATACATCGAAACGCACCGACCTACCAATTAACCCCGGCAGGCAACGCCTAGCATTTGGCACGAACAGTCCACACCAAACATGAGATAGAGGATAAGGTGTTGGTCATGAAAAAGTTGTCTTGATTCGTCGTCTTTCTAGACCTGGCAGCAATAACGGCGCAGTGGAAAGGGGGTAGATAGACAGCATGTCCGTTTCGTTTACGCTGCCACCTACCTATTCATAGAATTCAATCCCATGGAGCATTTCGATTCTATGCAAGTAGCTGAGAAGCCCATCCAAATCCCTGAGACCGTAGAAGTTTATGATGCCGTTGTTCATAGTCGTCGCCTCAAAAGCCGAGGTCCGTACCATCACGCCTTTTTTATGTCCTTTCCATATATGCCACGTCTATTCGTGAGTCATCACATCCTCGCCGCGGTATTTGCGTACGTATGGCGGATTTTGCCCGTCCCATTCACATCACATCAAACATGCTACCCTCCGACTGCTGCAGAGGTCCGAGCCCCCAACCTTAATCCTCTCCGTCTCCGAAACCCATCTGTACGCCTCGACCATCCACTCGTACCACACCTTCGCGTCGTCCGTCTGGCGCCACATGGTGACCTCCAGCTCGGAGTCGGACGGGAAGTAAAGGGGTTGCTGTAAGCGCGTTAGCAACACCGCACCAACTAAAGCTAAATCAGGCACTCAAAGACTCACCTTCAGGGGGAAGAAGATCGGAAACCACGAGACCATGTCCTTGCTCTTGCGGTCGATATTCTCGGGCAGCGTGCTGAGCTCCACCAGCGCGGGGTTCTCAAAGTCGACCGAGATCTCGGACGCGTACAGCACGGCCTCGAAGTAGCCCGCGAGCCCGTGCACGACGCCGCGCGAGCGGCACACGAAGGTGAGATGGCACTGGCGCGCGTTGTGGTCGTTCGCGCCCACGCCCCCCGCCATGCTGCCCCCTCCGCCGCCCACCACGCCGCCGGCCCGCCGCGCCGCGATGGCGGCCACGGTGGCCGGCGGCAGGGGGTGCTCGAACTCCCAGGCGAGCTGGAAGCGGGGGTGGTCGGGGACGCGCGCGGCGGCGACGAAGTCGAGCGCGAAGAGGCGCACGACCCAGGGCGTGTCGAAGGCGTCTGCGCTGCTGCTGCTGCTGTCGCGCGAGGCGACGTCCGCGTAGAGGCGGGGCGTCGCGATGGGGGTCGCGTGCGCGGTGTAGGAGCGCGGGATCGAGATCCCCGTGCCCGGCGCGAGCACGTGCTGGATGCCGTCGAGGCACTCGGGGGAGAGCTCGTTGTCGCCGAAGGAGCCGAGGAGCTCGGAGACGAGGATGTCGACCTTGCCGTGCGCGGGAGGGGAGGAGGAGGGGGAGGAGATCACGGGCCCTTGCCAGGCGCGCATGTCCGTCTTTACGACGGTCACGCGCCCGCCCCAGATCGTCTGGTTCTGCCGCAGCAGGTATACGTATGCGTTGGGGTTCTTCTCCACGGCGTATACCTTGACGGGGACGCCGGTGGTCTCGCTGGCCTGCAGGGCGCGCGTCACGAGGGGGCCGCGGCCGGAACCGGCGACGGCGATGACGACGGCGCCGTCCGAGGGGGAGGAGGTGGGTTTATTGAGCAGGGCCCAGTCGCGCAGCGCCTCCTCGATGGCCATCTCGTACTGGTTGTACTTGACCGGGTCGCCCTCGAAGACCTCGTACGTCACGCTCTCGAGGTTGTCCGAGAGCGGCTGCAGCGGCGACTGCAGCCAGTCCTGGAAGCTCGTCAGCGTGCTCAGCTCTAGCTCCGTGTACGGCTCCTGCTGGCGCTCGAGGTGGCGCAGGTACGCGAGGTAGGCGTTGTGGCCCTGGACTCTGTGGTTGGGCTTGGCGGGCTTTGTCGTGGCAGCTTCTCCCAAGGTCGGGAATTCGGATGCTGAGGAGGTGTCGACTGGCTGGTCCGCTGTGGGACTATCTTGGAGCTCTGGGCCTACGTCGCAGAGGAGGAAATAGGGCGCGTGCTTCAGTCGCATGTATGTGTAGATTAACTCCTGATGGGCCCGGCCGAGAGATGGGTGGCCGGCCTTGTTGGTTTGGAAGGTTGAAGGACTGTATGTCAGATATTGGAGGGGCTCGGAGAACCATCTTGTTTGCAAATCCGTTTGAGGAAGTACACGGGGTATTCTCAAGGCTTCACTCAGAGGAGTCAGTTACAACAGGTATATCAAAATGACAAAGACGGGCTAGATAAGTGCGCTTACCAACGAAAAGTCTTGAGTCGTACTCGCATACTGTACGTATCACATGCCACGAGTCCCAAGAAGTGAAAATATCAATCTCCTTAGCAGAGTGCGATTTGTCCTCAGCTCCATTCGAAATGGATAGCTGGGCCACCTTCTCTTCCAGACCAGGCTCGCGATACATGGGTAGATGTATGATGAGGCTGATGCGAGTGCCGATCAAGAGTGCCTCCTGTATAGCCCTAGCATATTGCGCAATACCTTGACCATTGCCGACTTGTGCGCTGTCCCGCCTAGGGCCTGGCACGATGATGCTACGCACACCACAGAAGTTGGCATAATCCACCTCGAGGTTCAGCACCTGTCTTGAGATGCTGGCAATAGCGCTGTTTGACGAGCATAGATCGATCCAAGGGCTAGCATAGCCGATGAAACCACTCGTATGCGCCTCGGGGAAGAGCGTGGTATCCTCAGGGGTCAGGGGGGTCACAATGGGATCTATACGTGACCCGGCCTTCTGCTCGCCGTTGGCTTGCGACAGGCTGTCCTCCACGAGTTTCACTATGCGCTCGTGAAAGTGAGCGTTGGTGAGGGGCGTGGTGACAAATTGGAACTGTGGGTTTGTTAGACTGGTTTGCTGCGGGGATATAGAACATAAAAACCACTTACACCGGAATTCAATACTTGGCCATACTGGAGGTGGTTGAGGGTTTCAACCCTTGCTGAGTCGTGTTGGCCGAGATGAAATGCCGGGCGAATCTCATCAGAGCTGTCGCTGTTGCGACTTGAGTATTCGTCGGCCATCTTGAACTTTTGTCCAAGGAGGCACCTAAAAAATACCACAGGTCTTATAACGTCTTGCAGGGCTTGATATATGAAAAGGGTGGTCTAAAGAAGAGTAAAGTGGGACCAAGTATTTGGCAACGAGCGAAAGATATACGGACGAGACAGGAAATGTTTTCACACAAAAAGAATCACGCATCAAGCATCAAGCCTCAAACATGTGGCGGGAAGGAAAGGTCAAACCAAACCCAAACCTGTGATACCTCTCTCCTACGCTTCCGTCACTTGTGTTGTGAGATGTAGGCTATCTATCTATCTACCAACCACTAACATGGATGGGGTTGTTGGGAAAAAAAAAAGACAAAAAAAAAACATTTGGTTTAGTCATGGCTAGACCCTGGCTGGACTAACTAATACCTACTATAAGCCTTTCATGCGCTGTCTACCTTATCAGTACTACCTTAGGTAACAATCGCGGCTAATAGTAAGGCTTGAAATCCCCAAAACACCTCAGCTACGATTCACGGCACCTATCTCAGTAGGCATGCATAGGTTACTGTAGGCTTCCGCTCAGGTGGTTTTTACAATTTCAACGGCCCAGATGTTTGGAGTTGTGGGGATCTCGGGAAGATAGGCACATACAGGGGGGTGCCCCACGTCGCTTGTACCTTACTTTGCTAAGAACCTAGAAAAGATACCTACAGGTGCTTGGTACTGGAGGTATCTAGGCAGGTACCTACCCAAGGAGCTAGCCACATTGCTTTGCCCCTCAATTTAGGTAGCTTTCCGTGATCTACCTACCTGGTAGAGGTAATCTGCGACATCGATATCGGGTGCCTCCTCTTCCTACCTAATACTCTACCAAATAACCAAAGCATCTGCCCAAAATGAACCGGCGCATGGTATGTAGAGCACGTATTGCTACTGCTTGTTTGAAAAATTACTGATGGTTCCCCTCCTTTCTCCTTTAGCTCACCAAAGACGATGAGGCCACTACCGACGAGGTCGAGGTTCGCCGCGAGGACCAAGACAAGATCAATAAATTCAGTCGCCTGCACCAACGCGAGCTTCTTTACGAAGAAGAGCTCAAATCCAAGAATGTACGAACCGCCCAACACCGCACGTAAACGATCAAGAGGCTAACCGACCGCTCAATCACCGCAGAAAGAGAAAGAGGAGCTGGACGACGTGACGCTGGAGCTCGAGCTTGCCGACGAGGACGAGAAAGTGCCGTAAGCCGATATCTCCAACACGTATCTACCCGATTGCTATTTATCAGATTCCGGGCAACAGCTAATAGGCCCTCTCTTTTCTAACATGCAGATACAAAATCGGCGATGCATTCTTTCACATCCCCCTATCCGATGCCCAGGAAATGCTGGCGTTGTCAACGTCGCGAATAGAGGAGGAAGTCTCCGAACTAGAGGAAAAGATGGGAACAATAAAGGAGGAAATGCAGGAGCTAAAAGTTCAGCTATATGCCAGGTTTGGAAGAAGTATCAATCTTGAGACCTAATTACGACGAACGCATATGAGCGAGTTTGAAGAAGAAACCCTGCGTACTATGAGAAAATGTGTGAACACATGTGGGCAACAATAGTGTCCAAAGAGACAACAATAACAACAATAACGACAATGGAACATAACCTCCACGGTATTATGTGTTTGTGTGTGTGCATCACATTGATCGGACTAAGATAGGTATTATGCCAGTCACAGATCCAAAAGGTGCACACGGTCTCGGCAACATCACAAACACTGCTTATATATGAGCAGAGTAGATCCGGGTTGAGAACATAGAGAGTTGTGTAACTATTATGCAACCGAGGCTGAGATATGCAAGGGCGAGAGTCGCTGTTCTTATCTTGATATCCAGTTGCCTTGCAGTTACACAGGGGTCTTCCAGCTGCCAAAGGAATAAAAAGCTACCTAGGTAGTTGTCCATAGATGTTCTACATATGATATTGTGAACTCTCGGGCGCGTATACTCCACTCAAACATGTGAGCATATGTTCATGTATGCCCTGCAAGACTCCAGTGCAAGGCCATGATGTGAGAGCTAACTGGGGGTTTTGCCTGCCTTTCCTCAAGCTAACAATCACGCCACACTTGCTAATAAATTATTTGAGTTTCCAATATCACCTAACTGAGACAATTATTAAGAACAGCACCATAACTAGATACTGCTTAGTTAAGTGGGTGCAGCAGTACAAGTGCAAAAACAAGCTTTTGACATTAAACACTCCGTTAAGATTTCCTTTGCTAACTTCCAATTGTTTATTAAAACTGGAGTTTATTAAGGGCCAGGGGGAGACATGTGCTCGGTATTGTTCAAGGTGTTAATTCCACGTGGATTTCATGCGTCGCTTCTGTATTGCGTAGGTGGCGTCGCATTGGTAGGACTAGGTATACAAATAGTCTAAGCAGCACGCCAGGTTTCATTTATAAAGATTCACCTACCTTAAGTTCTCTAATATGCCGCGGAAGTAGGGCTGTAAATAGGTACATCGTATCTACAACCCAATAAGTAAGCTGCTTATTCTATACTTACTATATGACGTAGTTATATGACGCTAGCAGGATTTAGGATTAGCATGCATGGTTGGATCTGCCAGGAACAAAGATCAATTTCCACATGAGCGCATACTGATGTCATAGGCGCAATCCTCTATCTAAATGTTTACAGAGCTATCTAGTTAGATAGACCCTAGATACACTATGGCTTACCTTGTTGATCCCACTCGTGACAATTGGTTTCATTTATATATATATGTTAAATTGCATGCATATAGAAATCGGCCTTGGATTCCATCTAGTCTCTGTACCCAAACCCCTCATTGGGAGTCCACTAACAACTCGGATCATCACCCAGGTAATTTGTCTAGCAATGAGACATTCCGGAGTCCCTGCCTAGAATCTCAATACTACAGGGGTCGGTCTCATAAAAACGATCTCTTTTTGGAAAATTTTATTGTAAAAATAAGGTCAAGCTCTTAAATTCATCATGGCTCTACAACGACTGTTGCTGGCCAGTCTCTTCGCGGCCCAAGTTCTAGGCGCAGCGCATCCTGTCATTACACCAGCACCAAGTTTAGAAGATCGCGAGCAGGCGCTTGCGCGCCGCGATATCGACCCAGGGAGCTACATCAACAGCGTCATAAGTGGCCTAGGGAGTGATGTCTCGAGCTACGTTGCCTCCGGCGTCCCTCAGTTCTTCCAAGACTTCCCGATTGGTGAAGACGTAGAAAAGGCGCTTAACATCGACGACGATGACCTCAAAGCAACACCGACTCAGGCTCTCAATATACCTGGGTACGCAAATTGGACAGATGCGGGCTGGAGTGTTCGAATACACGGAAACATATACAAACAGCCCAATATCAGCGAGTCGAAGCTCGACGATCTAGCCAATGATTTCCTCATCGGCACCGATATTGACAGCCTCCCAGCAAACCAACAAGACCAAGCACGGAATTTTACAGCTTCTATATATGTCGTTCAGCAGCAGAATGTCAGCGTCGCCGTCAACTTTCAAAACAACGTCAATGTTAGTCCAAATGCGAGTGGCGGTGTGATCAACGCTAAAGGTGGTGCGCAATCCATTGATTTGCCATACAACACCACTTCTGAAGGCGATTTCGATGCGTGGGTGACTCTTCAGAACACCACTGGATCGAATAGAGGTCACCTGATTGCCGGAAATGCCACTAACCAAATACAAGCACTCAATGTGGTATGTACTCTTTGCCCTCTTCCTCAATTCGATAGATCTCCTATTAACACCTCGAATAGTATACCAACGGGACGACTATCGGTAATGCTACTGCCTACTTAGTCCCCCCTACTGGCTTCACCATTGTCTCGGATATCGATGATATCCTCCGTGTCACCAAGATCTATGATCCAAAGGAGGGGCTTCTTAACTCGTTCGCACGACCGTTCGTGGCGTGGGAGAATATGCCCGAAATCTACGCCAACTGGTCAGCGACAATTAACAACTTTCACTTCCACTACCTCACAACAACTCCAGAACAGGTGACGAGAAATTATATGGAGTTTATCTACAAAACGTACCCGCTTGGCTCTTTTGATACGAGACCACTCAACTTTTCTGACGTCTCTGCTACGCTATCGATCCGTAAAGCTCTCTTAGATAAAATCTTTCAAACTTTCCCGCAGCGGAAGTTTGTACTCGTGGGTGATACCACGAACTCAGATGTGATGAAGGACTACCCACAGCTGGTAAAAGACTATCCCGGTCAGGTCCAGTGTATCTTCCTCCGGAACACTACCGCTACCGACAGCACGGATCTGTTCCCTTACGACACTTCGGGCTTCGAGGGCATCGATCAGAAACAGTACATGTTCTTCGTCCACGCCGATGACCTGAAAGGGGTCGACATCGAGGGTGGCAATTGTTACAATTCCGCCGTGGTGCAAAATGTGACGTTTGGTTATCAGGGAAGGGGTTTTGGGAATGATGCCAATAGTATAGTTAGCTGGAGCTGGACGGTACTTTGCGCTAGTCTTTTAGTGACATTTGGTCAGTTTTTGATATAGAAAGAGGCTGGGATGGAATATGAGGATACGAGTTTAATAGTTACGATAACTCCAGTTAGACTTACATTAATAATATTTTTAACTTACGCAATCGGTATGCTGTGTCCTACAACTCAACTATATACTTGTTACGACAAAAATGAATTGTACAAGTTGGGGTATATTTCAAGGTGAGAGAGATCAAGAGTTAAATAGCACGCCACGTCAAAACCATGTTTACCCGCCGTTCTCCAGGGTATGACGGCTCCCCCCTTGCCACCCACGTGGTATCCATGACCCCAACAACTTTCGCCAACGACGGCAAGTGAATAATTCGAAACGTCGTACCAACGAAGAGCATAACTATCTCGCAAAGGCGCTGGTGAACTAAAAATTATATATCCTATTTTGTGTATTGCAGGTGGTGTTAGGGACATAGGTAAGCTATTATCAGCACTCGACTAATATATCCTCGTTAGCAAATTAGCAAATAAATAAAAGGTCACAAGTAAGTGCATAATAAATGGTGAAGAGGACCTATATATACCCTTCTTATTATATGGGTTTCGAGTTCCGAAGCTTATAGCTATTCTTCACAACACCCTTTCAAGCAGTACCCTAAGTACGTAAACATCACACAATATGAACCGTTGTTAGGCACACACAAACACGCACAGGGTGAAGAGGCAATCAGCATAGAAACCAGCTTACCTTTCAACTCATACGCGCACAGCGTGCCAGCCGCTCGGAAATTCGCCATCGTCTACCACGCTCCTAGCTATCGGCCCCTACGAGACGCGTGACTACAAGATCATCTAGCAGGGACGTCTGCAGGCGTGTCAGGGAGATACACACGATTTGGAACGGCTTGTACTCGGTCCAGCTAGATTTTATGTCTTCGGAGGATCCGGGATCTAGGAGGACGGCCTTGGTTGCTGGGAAGGTTTAGGATGGCGCTGTGTGGGATGTTGCACTTGTAGGGGAGGAGCTCCGTCGTTGTGATGTGCGTGAGAGGGGTTGTGGGATGTATAGAAGGGCGGGAGGAGAGAGTATGCCTTTAGAAGGTGAGACATTGACGGACATGTAGTTTCGCGGATGCCTTGTATGCTGGCTGTTAGATACGAGTAGTGCTTAGAGTCTAGAAGGGTCGTGTTGTTTGATAATAAATCTGCTTATAAGTATCACCTGCTTTGCTAGGAAAGCTGCTTGACTATCAGAGACATGTATCCGCTGATAAAGAAAAATAGGCTACTGAACTGTGCAGGACTTCTTAACGATGATACACAGCCAAATATGTCAAAGCTTAAACTCTAGGGAAAGCATGATACTGCTCCGCCAATCTAGACATCTGTGGAAACAGGAACTTAGTCGCTTAACGTGTATAAATATCGAGAGGGTCGTTCTAATCAGCACCTTGTATTTTACAACTTTTCACCTGACTTACTTCTACTCGCCGTGCCGATTACATCGTCTACGTACAAACTAGCAATCTAGTCGACTGCATATTATAATATGCCAAACGTAAGAGTCCAGAGCGCCATTCCCGGGATAATAGGGGATATCACATCATTCACGGTCCTCACGGAAGCCTATGAGATATCATATAATACTGAGAGTACTGCGTCGGCGGTCCCAGAAAACACAGCGTCTGACAATGCGCCGGGAACTCCAGAGGATATTCCTCGATCTCGCACGCCAGTGAACACAGTCCCGGGCAGAATCAAATCTATCCTGCACAATGCGGAGGCCGCCGATTACGGCGTCTTGCATTTCTCCGACGCCGAGGGCCAGCAGATGATCGGGGTGTACGCCCCGTTAGAGATAGAACAACAGACACAGGACGCGATAACGGATGTGATGAGAACTGAATTCGGCGAACGGCTGCAGATCGTCGGGCAGCGGCCTGAATTTCCCGGGGCTGGTATCGCCCTGGTATGGCTCATACAACCACTAACTGGTAGGGTAGTTTCGGGATCGGAGTAGATTCTTCAGCGTTTATTACGTTACACAAGCTAGACGTGGTAATTTCGAGACGCTTCCCTGAAGATGATTCGGGTTAGGATACCAAACTAGACGCTATTCGACTTTTCAAGTCTCACGAGCTTGTGGTCATGGGTTGATCAGGAGGTTGGCGGTAAACACAACAATCCCTTGTATGCGGTGCTGCATAGTGCGAATTTATGAAAATATTGATTATCATCCTGTATGAGTAGCCTCTTGTTTACACAGGGAGCGCCTATTTTTGTTAGTCAGTAGCACAAGAGTTTCGGGTTGTCTCAATACTAAACTGATATTAACTGTATTCAAATGATTAAATCATCTTGAAACATAAACATCCGAAAGCTCCGAGTAAATATCCAATGTGTTGACCCGTGTTTCCCCTTCTTGCTGCTCCGAACTAAGACCACTTTGTCTTCAGACACCCGAGTTAGTATTCCTCTGGCATTGACGTCTGTCGTGAATCTATTATATTAGACCGACTTGTGGTTACCGTCACATTATCATCACCTGCGAAATGTCTAACAATGCCCGCCAAGATGATGCAGCGTCGGTTCCATCCCGGGGCAGTACTCGGCCATCTACGATGTCGCACGTCCAACCCGGAAGTTCCAGTCAATGGGATCACAACCTGAACACCCCTACCATGAGCAACGAGGAGGTAAAAACCTTTAGAAATATATTCGAAAGGGTTTTGTTGCCGGCGATCACCAAGATACTTGGCGAACATAATATTGGGGGTCAAGTCCTTTTTCATAGGAGGAGATCCATTAGCGTCGTTACTCGGGGGGAGATGCCATCGGATCTCAAGCAGCAGATCCAACATGCCGTGAGTGCAGATCTCCCTAGGCATCTTGGCACCAAGATCTCCCTCGAGTTTAGCGTGGGGGAAGTGATCCGTACCGGTCATTAAACACTTGTGGAGATCGGAGATCGTCTCATCGCTCGTCGGCAGAAGACAATACATGTATGTAGCTGAGGCAGCAACTCTTCCGGTTTGGATTCTTAGTCACTCTCACGAAATGCTTTGGAAGCGCCGTAGAAGCAATAGACCGCTCGTTGTGGCCTCGGCATTAGCCCTTACACATTGGTGCATTGTGTGAACTGCGTCTCTCAAACGACTAACGTGGCCGTAGTGTACCTAGAGCTTAGTCTGGCACCGCACAACATCTGATCGTATGAGTTTACTCAACCTACTCACTCGCTTCGAGGCACAGTAAGTCCTAGATGCTAGCCAAGTGAGCTCACATCACACGTCGTGGCCCTGTTAGAACCGAGTAGTAACTCGTTCTTCTAAAACTAAAATATGAAACCAGAAAGTGATTGGAACTTGGCGTCAGCGTAGTAGAAATAATCCATGAGCAGTCGGACAGCGAGATATAGAGTGGGCTGGAGTCTTCCAACCGGTTGGGTTACCGAGAGAGATACTAATCGAAAAGACAGCGGGAGGATGAAGCGATGTGACGTGTTGGAGTTGGCACCTCTTGTTGAAAGGGCTAAATCTGTCATAATCCGAGCTAGAAGAAGCAAGATTGTGTGAAGCCTTGATACCGTTTCATCCTTCAGCATCTGGGGTCATCGCCTGGGCTCTCCACTGTCTGGGGATTCAACCAAGGCAGCCAAAGGCATTAACATCCTGAAGGGCCCGCGCTTTTCCTAAACGACACCGGGAAACCCTAAATAGAGACCTACAGCCAACCTCGGAACTACGGGCAGTGGTATTATTATTATATCTGCAGCGTGCTCGTGTATGTATACGCGATGCGATGCGGGCCACGTGCGACTCAAGTTGACAAATTCACTAGAGCCATATCCTTGTCCCATGACTCGCTGTATGGTCGCTATATGGGGCCGTTTCAAGCCAACAGAATGCCAGCAAATGGATAGGCAGCTATTGATAAGTGGCCTCGATTGCGGTGATTACTCAGGCTTAAGCTCGGAGTAAGTTGTGGTTGTGATAGGCAGAAGAAATAGCACCGCCGCTTGAATCGGCTATAACTAAAATGTTTTCTGGGTGTCCAGTCGAGCCGATTGGCTGGACGAAGACACTAGACTTAGAAGAGGACGAAGGCAAGCCATTGCCGACAGGATGTCCCGCCGTTACGACGACATCCGAACTTCTACACTAATGCCATCCCGTCTTACGTTCCCCACCGCCCATGGAGCTAGAGCTGTCGTGGTGTAATGTCGGACCGCCGCGTTCCACCCGTAGCCCAATGTGGTTATTCGACCATACTAGCAAAACGTTCCCGCAGCTTGGCGCCGGGTAGAGGGAGTACTTCGAGTAACCTAGCAGACCAGGTACGCTATCTAATCGCCTCAGGGTTTCGACAACTACGCTACGTCTCTCGAGACTTCAAGACACTCCCCGTATTAACAACCAAGTTGATGGATGCGCTGTGAGGGACTCTGAGTTGTGGGCTGTTGGGCCGAGGAGCGCAGCTCTCCCAAGCTTCGAAACAGGGGAAGCTTCAAGCCTGTACTAGGTATATGTTGGTAGCGTACGCTGTGCCCTTGCGAGACTGGCGCGAAACCCCGGTCTTGGTGGGTTCGGGTTGTGCGTCTAATTTCCTCTTGTGTGTTTTTCCTAGGCGTCTCGATCCGGGGGTCGCCTAGTATAATCTATTGAAGCATAGTCAACCTGACAGTACAGATAGACTATTCCTGTTTTGCGCGCCATGACACGCGACTGACCACCTATAGAGCGTCACGTTCTCGTGATTTTAGTGTATGTAGGTATCTCTGTCGTGGATGTGATCCACTACGAGGCGGAATTGTCTGCATGAGGTGCGGCCCTTGCAGACGTTGACAGGCCCATCCTGGCCTCCCGACCCAGCGGTTCCATCTCCGGAATGGAAAGAGAAGGGTCTACATACTTAAAGGAAGTCATGTCTGCCATCATGTTATTTAGCACCCCTGCCTGTAGCTTCCTGTCAGTAAAGTTTGTTTCCGAGTAGATATCTTCGTAGGTCCCCCGGGCATTGTCCGTCGAGGCGGACTGTGATGTTTCACTTCTAAGGTTACTATGAGCCTCGCACTTTTTGTGTGGATTGGGGAGGCATGGCATCATCAAGTCTCTTACACATTCAATATCCCAAGGTCATCCATTACTTGTCCTATTTCTAGGGGGCTAACACACTCTTTTTCCTATTCATTGTTGTTTCGGTACACAACTGAGTTCAATTAGTGTTGGCTATTGATCAGATTGATTAAAGGCATCGTGCCTTTAACCCTTCTTATTATCGGGACATTCTAGGACTATACTTCGTCATGATTTCTCTCTTCCTAGCATTAAAATCCTCCCCGTTGTTGCGACCGTTCCCCGCCAGGTTCCCCCAGATCTGCCGAACAGGACTCGTTGTCCGCTACGCCATTGTCTTCGACGATGTACAAATTACCGATCGTTCCTCATTCCTAGCTGATATGATGGATAGTGCCAATTTATTTCGTGAGCTCCCACCACCGACTTTCACGGTGATAACTCAGTGAAGGATATGTTATCTTCAGAAAGACGTGGTCGCAGTTGGGGTCCCAGGGAGTGCGCTGGTCGTCGTGGGCACCTGAGTTTGAGGCTGCTGATCGGCCCTGTACATCACAGCCCAGTAGGGTTGGTCATTGTCTGGAAGGACGACCTCGACCTCCATCAAAGTATAAGTCACCACGCCCCCTTCAGCTAGGGGGACATATATCTCTCGCAAGTATCCCATCATAAAGGCTTGGGATGCCGCCGGTTCGAGATCTCGACCCTTAGCCTAAAAATTTAACGATCCGTCAGCACTGATGACCACCTAAGATATTTGTTCTCTTACTCACGGCACATTCCGCGCAAGCACTTCCGTTCAAATATACCCAATTTGGGCATTCGTGTGAGAGAAAGTATTTGCAGCGGAATTTATAAAAGCCACCGCCCCCACTCATTTCCAGGAAAAATGCTCTGAATATTTCTTAAAATAAGGTGTGTTGTTTGAACAGGAATGCGAATTCGTTCGTCTGAAGTATAAGATAGATCAATGCGACTGTCCGCTGACAGCCAAGCGGCGGTGTATAAGTTAAGGACAAGAAGAACGTCCAATCAGCAAAGCTAGTTATCACGCTCTTGATATCTATCAATGAGGCGACGGAGAGAAAAGCAAAGAGATCAACCCAGGGTTTAGACGGGAGCATGCTGATATACAGAGTACTGACTGGGACAATATTAGGGGCGCAAGTCAGTGTAAACAGTGCCAAACCCGATCCTTCAGGAACGGAGTGTACTCAGGATGGGTTCCACACGCGAAGTGGTATCATCAGAGGGGTGTGTCTGGATCAATCACAAGCTTTCTGGAATATGTAGGTAACACTATAAGTATAACTCAAGCACCTAAGCGGCTACTATTTACAAGAACGGGAAACCCCTGCTACACGTTGCGTTGCCTGCTTGCCTGGTAAGATCCATGTGACAAGACAGGGGCCGGCAGAGCATGTGGAGCCTTCGCGTGGTCCCTGTGAGAGGGTATGAAGTCATGTCTGGGTGTTTCTTTTTTTTCTCTTGCAGAATCGTAGAACAAGTCAAGTGTGGGTGTGAATGACATCGAGAAATAGCCCCAGGGCACCTTTAAGCCACATTATTTATGTTCGGTACCGCGTGATGCATGAGCCGGAACTGCAGCAGCCGGCAGTCATAAAAAGCATTTTTGAAGATCCTGTCTTGGTGGCCCAAAATCGAAACACTGCCAGACCAGGAACTGAAGAAACAAGGGTCGTATATTACTATATTAGGATGTCTATATGCAGGTCTGTGAGCACATACGTACATCCAGATATGCATAGTTAGCTCCCATGCATGCATAGGCACGCTTAAGGCTGTGTAAGTTGCAATGAACAGCGACCTACAAAGTAGGTAGCGTGTTGGAATTTGGTCTTCAGTCACGGCTGTACCGGCTCTTCAGCCAACCACTTTGCGTGTCCACTTGTTCTCGCGCGTACCTTGTTACGGGGTACCTAGCACCTAAAAACCATCTCTAATATCCTATGAATGTATATACATATAGCCGAGCCACTGTAGTCTTTTGCTGGCCACGACGGGCCATTCTCTATTACTAAAGATAGTCAATAGAATCGGTAGTCTGGTTCTCCATCCTACGAGGACAAATCGCTTAGACGAAGTAGAAGCTATCACTAATACATATATACCAGTCTTCGCTAGTTGTGAAGAAGGTGATGGGCAGTCAGGTTCTTTCTTTGGAGCTCGGAAGGTAATCTTGAAGACAAGGTGCCGAAGTCGCTGCCCGAGGAGACCCTTTAACTCGACATGTATAATGCCTAGTCTCACTGTAATGTAATATGTAAGTTTGTCCCCGTATCCATGTTCAAAACTGCGCAAATTCGATCCTTGTAATCACTAATATCAGTGATGGGGCCGGGCCATCATATTACCCATGGATGAATGAGGCTGAAAGGAAAATAGTATGCCGGTCGCTTCGTCGATCTTTTCTCCGTTGGGTGACTTCCATGTATAAACATCACATACCTATCTCATAGACCTATTGTTCTATTTCCCTCTCGCCTGATATTTTACCTCTAAGCACCTGGAAAGGAAGCAAACAAAGAGATAAAGATGCGGACAGGGTACCACAACAGCGAGCGGGCCCTTACTCCACGGTGCGAGCCACAGTTTACGCATTTAAGAACAGGATCGCTGTGACAAAACCCCCTTCCGCAGACCGGGAACAAGGGGCCCCCTGTACGTCCGCCAATGGAGTGTACCACACCCACCAAATCTACGCAAAGCCATTTACACAGAGCTCTTGCATTCATTCCCGAGATCCTAGGCATATATGCAGGCAGCAATGACACAGCGGCTCGTACAAGTAGGTATATATATCTAAACATTTGCTATACCTGACATAAAAATTGTCGCATGATAATGCTACTTGGGTAATTTTCTTATCCTCATATAGGTTACAATCAGCAGCGTATGATTGCACTTATTGATACAATCTAGTTGGCTCTTTTCTCTCGGTGAAGATGACCACGACGTCCATGCTGTAAGAGCAAATGACGACACGAGCCCCCCACGCCGTGTTCAGCCGCAGGCTGCTGAGTCGCCCAAGCCGCCCGCTTAGCAGAGGTATAAGTTAAGACCGAGTTACATGCTAAAGGAACTGTGAAAGTCAGAACAAAGGCCCTGGCTTTCCTGTGCTTATTAATTAACGAATTAAAAGAACGACGAAAGTGTTATGGTTAGCTTTTGCGTCGGAGCAAGCGCAAAGTCTTCTAAGTGAGCATGGTGGAGAGTGAATTGACTTATTAGTCTACCATAGAAGAGGATTACATACTTATACTACCACAGTTAAATAATCGGTTACTATGTACATACTATTTAAGATAATAATATGGTAGTTCTAAACGTACCTATTGTGCAGGATACTAGCAGAATAAAATGACCATGTCACAAAACTGAAAAGACACTTGGAGTTGTTCATAAAGGTGTTCATGTGAACTTGTTTCTTGCCTAGCGGTATGGTACCCAATATAAGTTACATGCAGTCATGACTAAACTGAGAACGGCACGCGACGAAGTTAAACTTCTAAGACGTGATGACTTGAAGATCTATTAGCACATGAACAAATGGTGTTGGAAAGATGTTGAGTTCCAAGGTGTAGTTTCTTTCCGAGGTTCGTGTGGTAATACCTAGAGGTAACGTTGTTTTTCGGAAATACCCCCCTCATAAATGAATGCCACCAAGGTTTTCCTGCTCCAAAGGCTGTTTTATACTCTGATCGCTGATCCTAACCCCCATAGGTACTACTGACACTAGTTAGATGATGTGCTCTGCCTACAACAACTGACCGGGAAGCAGTACAAGTAAGCTCCTGATATTCAAAGTGCTAAATTCCGATTTAGTCATATGTACGCACTCTCTATTATTTCCTACACATAGGTGCCGAAAGTGCGTAACCACAAGGTCTTGGATCTACGGCGATTGGTGGTAGCTTTGGCTTTATTTATCTATTCTGTTACTTGAATGTAACCCATGGGATTAGGGTCTTAATCAATATATCATATGCTTAAGCCCTGCCACACCATCCACCGGTACTCCCTCCGGCTGTGCCGATTATTCTACCAACGGGTGAATAATGCTGATCCAACCCTCCATCTAAGAAAGTTTTATGCTGTACAACTCGGTTAGTGCCGCGATTTGACGTTCTCTTCCAAACCACGTGTATACTCAAACGGCCCTGGCTGCGGCTACTCCTCGGCGTAGCTTAATATTAGAATAATTTATTCTATTGGGCTACGGAAGGCCAGCAATGGTTTACCGTCTACGAAATCTTAAAGAGGACCTTCTGCTAATATCTAATATCCATGTGCTTCGACGCACAACGGATTCTAAGCGTTAATAATGATAGTACTCTTCTGGTTTCAAAGTTTTGATGGCAAGCAATGACCAGCGTAAAAGGCTATAAGTACCTCTGATACGAATGCCTGCGCGACAAAACTTAGTGGAATAGACGTTTTAAGGGAAAGTGATGGATTACAGTTTCAAGGGAGGAGTAGAACGGTACGTGCCTAACTATTATAAAGATAGAAACGGAACGATAACGGCAGGAACTGATAGTGACAGTCAACGGGATAGAGGTACGAATATACGCTAGGGGGTGGCCACGAGCTAGAGAGTGGTACGACTGCCTACTGTATAACGCCCCTGTCCCAACCATCTTATTCTAGCGTACCCATTTCCTGTTTGCTATTTAGCAGAAAGACCTAGGGCAACCCCAAATAAATCGTCGTAAAGGGCGGCATATATTCTTCTAATTCTCCGGCATCGTTGGCACCCACACTAGATACGATGGGTGCATAAGGGCTGCCTTCCGCTCCCCACTCGGGGCATGGATGGGTATGCTGATAGGTACACTGGTTGCGAGGAAAGAGGGTCATCACCAAAATTTGATGACCTACGACTCAGTAAATCTAGCATGTGAAAAGATTGTCTTGATAACCTATACAATGGTTGGCGAGTATGATGTGTCACAAGACTCATTGGTACTTCATCCACCATTTATCTTTAAGCATAGATAGATATTCGACTTATCAAGATTGACAAACATAGTCATATTGTGTTTCTCTCAAGTTTTCTGTTGATCTTGGAGCGTGGGATGACACATCAGAAGTTCTAAAATATCATCCGCCTGCCTCGTATGGGTCTGGTCGAAGTCAACTTGAACCCAACATGATGCGAGCTGATTTTATTTCACTTGGTTGCAGGATTCGGTTCTGTGATCCCTTTATGCCTCCACCAGGGATAGAACAACGTCTCATTTTATATTCACCCCAAGTTAAATGCCGAGCATGTTTCATGAAGCATTGTTACGATTGAAAAGTTCCAAGTCAAAGCTTTACCCAAGTCTTCTTACATGATATTAGATGTAAAGTGGACACACTTACAACTCTCCTTTGTGGTATCTCAGTGTAGCCGTAGGCCTCGATGGGAGTATAGCTAGATAGAAAAGATGAAGCATGGTACTTCTTTTAGATATCGTCACAGCACAAAAAAAGAATATCCTCAAATATCGAAATAAACCGGATAAACCAACTGATAGACTAATATACTGGCCAGTTTATACACAGGAAGGCTGGTTGTTGCTAAATGTATCGATACCATCTCCGAGGGAGACAGGTACATGACCACACCATGAAGTAATCGAAATAAAACACAAGAACAAAATAGTTGCCTTGGCAGTTAGGTGAAGCTATCCAGGGTATGCAATAGGCCATGTATCTAAGATGATGAACCTATTTAAACCACCATCAACAACCTGTAGTGTACTCTAATAATTATACCCAAAGGCAAATCAGCACGTATTATCTTGACGGGTGAGTTATCAGTAATACCTCTCAAGTATTGGATTTGCTATGGAGCTTTCTGTGAAATTTCTGCATTTCTCTAACATGGTGTGCTGCTGCATTGAAATACCTACCTAAGTAGGTAGTTATTGACTAGGTAGGTGTGTGGTGTGTGGGCCTTACCAGGGGGGGCCGGCGCTCTATCGAGAATCATCTAATACCTTTTTATCGTAGTCGGCACGTGAGACGCGGTATGCCATGACATCCATTTGATTACCATCTATGAAACGTAATAAAAACAATTGATTCAATAGTTGCTTAGACTTTTATTAGACGCCTCATCTACGGCTTCAAGCCCATCATACCATCAGCATTAACCTACACAGGATAATCTTCAGGGTAAAGGAAAGTAAAATCACCAGCGTACCGAAGTCCTTCGTCTTCCTTTCCTTAGTAGGCGTTTCATGTAATAGATGAAGAAAATCGATTAATGATACATTTGATAGACATGTTGGTTGTGCAGTTTTGTGCTAGGATGCGGGTGCTGGAATTTGGTAGCTCCGAACCGAGTTGGCTGAAACAATACCTAATTCGGCCTTGTTCCTGGGTTATAAGTAGAGTCAAAACAACAGGGTTTGAGTGGCATCGAATAAATATATACATATAGCTATCTACCTTCATGAAGACCAAGCACACAATTTCGATATTTTAGATTTCAAGCCGAGTGGGAATGCCTCGTTTGAAACGAGCGCTGATCTATGTAATGATGACGAGATGGCAACCGAGATTTTATTTACAATGCTGCTTACCGCCGGAAAAACCGCCTGCACTTGGCAATACGGTAATGCTGAGTTTAGATAATTACTGATATAATGATGGCGTGTAGATTTCAGCTATCGGTGGTTACAATCCAACATGTCTTTTCGAATATACTGAGGTGTGGTTGCTTTCGGTGATGATCTCGAAATGCCGAGCATTAGAATTCATCAGCGGATCAAAAGATTAGATATTAAAGATGAACCATCTAACGATTATTGGCAATACATTGATGTTGTTACACGTGTGGAAACATACCTACACACGCTGAAACCAGTTGTACATACCAGCATACGGCTTATCCTTCTCCATGAAAATCGACCTATTATTCCAGGCATGGTAAGAGATAGTGTGCCTAGGTTACTGTATGCACACACCGACAGAGGTACACTGGTATAGCAGTACCAAGGATCATCTGTTCCGAATCCGGAACAAATAAGGGGCGTTAAATTGTGAATGGATCATACCTGCAAAAAGAAAAACCTCTTCATTGGCATTAATCAGGGGCATGTACACCGTAACTCCCTAGTACAAAGTCAGCTACGTACAAGTAGATCCATTAGGCCGAGATGTTGTTGTCTATCTAAATTATTGATATCCAGTCATTCATTCTGTCATTACAGAATACAGCAACTCTATCCATTATATTCTAAATTCCATGACGCCAAATCTTCAGCCTTTCGCGAGAGTTAGACCTCAAGTTACCATCTCAACAATTATCAGTACCGAAATTCCAATATCCACTGGAGCTATCGACACGAAACATTCTTGCTTCTCGAATCACCGGCGACTCCAAATCTAACCCTACGATTCCCGAACGGTTCGACGCGTCTCTTTCTGGAGGCTTAGGCTCAGCGCACATCTCTTTGGCTTGTCGTGTAGCGGACAGCTCGAAAGGTGGTTTATTATTGGATGCTGGATAAAGATATGGCGGCCCGATAATCTCGCCGGTTATTTCAACACTACTCGATTCCTGTCCTAGAGATCCTTGGTTGTTATGTCGACGCGAACACTTTGTCCAAAAATATAGAACCGCGATACCGATTCCGAGCAGTCCGATACCAGCACCAGCACCGATACCCGCGGCCATAGCGGCACTAATGTTGACACCTCCTGTGCGAGTATCAGACGCCATCGAGTCTGGCGATAACGACTGGGATATATCTCCGGTAGGAGGTGGCTGCGTATACATAACTATGGCGGTACGGGTGACAACTACTGTTGGGATCGCATTCCACTGCCATGACCATGGGCGTGCATCGGGAGCCCAGTCTGATCCTCCGCCTTGCCGTGGCAACACATTTTGATTAGGGGATGCAGTGTTCTCTCGGATAGGGGTGATCGAGTCACTAAACCGAGTCTTCCAGGGAGAGATAATGCTGGTACTCGTGACTTCTTGCGCACTTGAGACAGTCATCCCGGCTCCGGCCTTGTCATCATGTCCTGCTGTCATGATTATAACCGCATCTTTTGCAGCCCCACTCGAACTGGTGACCCTAGGCATTGAATTTTCGTGTTTCTCACACCCCCTTCGTGATAATGGGGCCTCGGGTAGATACTCGAGAAAAGACTGATTAATAGACAGGCGTAGCTAACAAACCCGTACTGTAGGAGTTTTTTAAGCGACAGTTGGAAGCATGGGGAACACCGACAAGCCTCAGTTTAAGGATCGAAGATAGCAAGGTGATGCTATAAGCATAGGCAGTACTTGTAGCTTTTAGTACTTGCTTTCGACTCATTTGAATCTTGTTTTTATTTTTGTCTCCTACACAGCCTATATTCACCAGGCTACAGGTGAGCTTTTTACCAAATTTTCCATATCTAGAGTATTTTACGTATGCCGTATTACACATTGGTTCACGATATTACATAGAAAAGCGCTGAGTCGCTGAATCTAAAATATAGCACCAGACACAGTCAGCTTCCTTTCCACATGGTGCCATCAGTATTGGGGGTGCCAGCTTTGCATTGGCGCTGCGCCGTAGTACTTTTTTAATTTTCCTTTTTCGAGCTGTGACTAAGGTAGTACATTTATCAGGATCTGAACCCCGAGCAAGCTTGGTAACAAGACCTGCATAGGTCTCGTCATTTCGGCACCGTTGTTCAAATACCATGCTAGGTGAGGTCGCAGTGCACAACGCTGGGATGGAAATGGCGCTATTGTTCTTAATTGGGAGTCAACTATCTAAATTTACACGATGATGTCTATTTTTATGGACCAAAGTGCTGGCAGTTTTTTGTGAAGCATGCCTCCGCAGCCAACGATACTATACATGACAAGGATTAAAGTCAAGTCGTGAACTTAAATCAAACCTGTAAATAAACTAGCATATAATTTTAAATTCTCACCGGCGAGCCATCCTGTAGTCCTCCTACCCGGGGCCGAAAAGAACCAGATCTATAAAATGCACCGATGAATTTCAGGGCTAGGCCGCATATTTGGAGGTAGCAAACGGGCCGTCGTACCAATTAGAGGCGCATACGGAAATACGATATACCCAGCAGAAGACAAATCATAGAGAAATACTAGAACCGAGATCAGTATACCTACTTCACTAACCTAATGCTTACTATCGTTTTCCTAGCGGCCCGCCTTACATACTAAACATCAGAATAGGTGACGCAACGTTTAATGCAAAAGGCCATTAGAATAGGCGAGCCTACCGCGCTTCGCGTTTTGCTTCGCGGAATATATTCCTAGGCGGCATGGTTAGCTTCGGCTGTCAGCTCTACCCCCACACCAGCTAGCCACTACCTCCCGTGGCGAGGTTGCATCCCCGCGGGCTTCTCTGGCATATTGATAGCTACGAATCTTGTGTTGAAAGGGGTTGGTGGATATAACTGGCTTGCACTGATCTATATCCAACTTCGACTCTGGAAAATCTAGGAATTCCTGCCTAATAATATCGTATTCTAGAAAGAGCATTACGTTTAAAGCTACCTTAATAGCATTTTACAGATAATAGACACAGCAGCGAAAGCCTCCGCCAAGTACTATTCTACCTCGCCATCGCTATAGGCGTTTCTGGCGTGACTACTCCTATTGCTGCCGAGACTGTGCTGACAAAAACGGCCACGCACTTTACAAATATTTTGCAATAGAATCAAGGCAACTAATTACTAGTTTACACAATAGGAAACCAACTTTCGAGAATGAAAAGGTATACCACCAGAAACTAGAATGTCTAAAGTATGCTGATAGAAAAGTAAAGAGAATACCAAGCTATACGTAAGTATGAGCTAACACAACTCCTTCGCACCTACCTATACCTTTAATGTCTGAACAACTACACTTTTTCGTCGTATCTGTAGGGGTTACGTGCCTTCGCCCGGAAAGGGGCCTATTCATGAACTCGAGTAACTTCTATGCTAGGCGACCGTAGAAAGGAGATTCGCTTACTGGACGCTGGTGGTGTTAAGGTCTCCTCTCCCAATGGGAAATTCTCCGTCGAGTCTAAAGTAGAGTACCTTGACTCAATTACTATACTAAAACCGTCTGGCCCGTTCCTATATGTGGCTAATGAATGGATTGAAAAGGTTCAATGCTACGTTAAACAAATCGATCCTCGATGAAGCACACTCAAACACGAACACTGAAAAGGGAGACGGCGGGCGTGCTCATAACGGCGTCAATCTGCATGACGTCGTAAGTGTGTCCCTAAAAGCCGACGTCGGGGACATAGGCTAGTTATTAATTCCTCACTCAAAACCTGATAGATATTTATATGTTGATCTCTGTCTACACTTAGCTGCCGTCCGAGATAAGCCTTTTCGTGGCAATTAGCTCATCCATCAAGTCTTTGAACCTGGTAGACGTTCCTAGCGACGATTTATAGTTACATATCACTAGAATACCCTGACTATAAGATTACAACACGGGCCAGTAGATTCCAACGACGACTTCGCTGCCGTCGACCGACGTCGTATATACGCTTCAGGCAAATCCCGAAGGGAACACGGCAAACATAGTAGCCACACAAAATGAGGTTGGTTCATGTGATATCCATAGATAGACATTGCTAAACTACCAACAGAAGGATTGCTTCCTGTTGAAGCCCCTTCCTATGATACGTCACCTATCACACACCTTCTTGCTGCGCCGAAGTAGCGCTTCTCCGTACTAGACGAGAGAATCCGAAGACGAGGTATAAAACGAATTAAATAAAAAAAAGGCGCCGCTTGCGATCAAGAAATCAGCCCGCTCTTGACGACCGTACTCGGGTTGGCGCGCTAGATTATGCAGGGCCTAGAGCATGAGATCAGCAGCCTCGCAGAGTCCGATGTTATACGCCGAGGATGTGAAAACGCTACATCTCATATAGAGGGATTATTCCATGGTCAAGTATTCAAGCATGAATACTCTCAGCCTAGTCGATATAGGTATGATGGCAGGAAAATATAGATCCGCTACAAGCGGAAACGAAATACGATTATCCACGCCACTATGCCGAGTTGACCAACCATCTTAATGCAGGTATAATCACATTGAGTCCTCGATTCTCCCTCAAGACGAAGCAATCAGCTTCCCCATGCAATAACATTCCACGGGACTCCCTAGCGCTGTACTGTTAAGGGACCTATCTAGATAGGCATCTCCAACCGCGGAGAATTTGTATTATTGGGGGGGTATGCCACTAGGATGAAATGCCGGGTACCGACACTTACTCGAGAGTAGTATCTCAGCATACATGTGCCTTTCAGTCCCAACTTAATTACTAGCCTGCATTACTAGCCTACCCCATATCGGTCGTCTGTCGCTTTGTAGCTAGAGCCTTGCTAGTCCCTTAATGTTGCGAAGGGTCCGATATCACAAACCGGGGCGCAACTACATTCTACCCACTACGCACTATGCGCTACGTTGCTAATCGACATTGCGACTACTTTTATTTCTGTTTAAGAGGCGTTACGCGCCAGGAACGCTGCGTGCAGGCACCGCGGAGAACTATCAAATACAAGCCCTACGCTACGGATCACACACGCGAAAGCGGCCAATAGCCTCGAGCTGACCACGTACTCGGCGGGAGGAGGAAGGGAACGGCAGAAATGCCTACTGGAATATCGACTACGGTTAAGAGGTCCTAGATAGCTGGTAGCCGATACTACAAGTGTAAATCCTAGTAGATAGCACGCCCTAGATGCCTCCTGGGAGGCTCTGGGAACTCTGCTACTCAGAGATCTCCTAGCATAAGATATAACATAAAATAACATGGATACCATGACCGGATATTGGACGATTCTTTCTACCCCTAACAACCAACGCAAGCCGTAGCCCATCACAAAATCCTACCTACCTACCTACCCCTTTAATCAATATACCTATCCATACCCATATTATTGCCAGTGTCTACCTACTATCCTAGTATTTACATATTTACGTAGTAGTATCCGTATCTCTGTTAAATTAGTATACTGCAACTCTGTTCGACCTCATAGACACTTATGTGAAGCAACTAAAGGACTATCATATCACGTTGCTTCATATCAACAGCCTATACTTCGTTGAGCTATTATTTAAGTATGTTATCTCCATATTGAAACGGGTCATGCAAAACGCACATTCCGCGCCTTCTAGACCCCAATCACACAGCCATTTAAAGACTTTACAAAACTTCATGGAAAATCAATGAAACAACCCTAATCAACAGACTCCCCATGTTACTGAATACACGCACTGTATTAATGTTACAACTAATATGTACCCTCTCATACGAACTATACTACCTAAATGCACCATTACAGTTAAACTTATCATGTTTTTGCCCTACGGCTTGTGTATATCTTATTCAAGTGAAACTAAACTTAGCGTCACGCAATCAAACCTCTAGGAGGTTAGGACTATAGCACGGATAGAACTTCTGTCCGAGGATTTAGTCGTAGAGCGAATTAGAAGCATGCTGTAGTTAGGAATAATGGTGTAAAAGGGTAAAGTATAGAGCTTAAAGGAAAGATCCATGAAAACAATGACAACAAATGGTGGCACAAAAGGGCGACAGAGGAACAAAAAAAATAAGACAAGAAAAAACTGTCCCAATCTCAAAAAACTATAAGACAAGGTGAGGTAGAGCTGAGGCAAGGGCATGTAGACGATTGCTTCGTCAATAGTCAATACAGGCACATCTTATCGCAGATTTTAAGTCTTAGCATTGTTCACATACTATATAACAAGGAGAAGAAAAGCGAAGTTACTAATAACTCTGATGTCTCGTTCATATTTCATATACGCCTCTATCTAGCACCCGGCTAATGCGAAGAGCCATGTGCAATGGCATTTCGCATTTCACCGAGTAAATACACTTAGAATGAAGCCCTTTCTATTTATTTGTTTATTTATTCCCTAGTTTGGTGTGCTGCAGGTTAGGTAGTTGAGCCTCAACTTCCCTCCAATTCTAGATCCCAATCTCTAAGGGGCAGGTGGCTAGGTAACACGTCCCGGCTGTCTGTCTATGCCGTTGCTAACCCCCTGTATCAAGAGTTCGATGCCAAGACAGTAGCAAGCAGCTCTGTAGTGCCGTGATAGCTCTGTGGTTCGAATTAGGTAGATAGTTGTATGCCATGTCTAGTCTCGATGCTCCTTGAAGCTGCTGTACAATTCTTTCTTCGAGGTATGGATGCAATGCCATTCGCTAAGAAGCGACGATAGCGGGTCGAAACTACCGGCCTGCTTTCATCGCAGCGCGTCTTCTCATCTTGTCTGCTACGGCCTTTAATGCCTGCTTTACGTCCTTCTGTCCCTCCCACGACTCGAGGTCGTAGTACTGTGGGGCCAATTCCTGTAAGATAGAGTAAGCATAAGGCGATAGAACTGGAGAATAGGAGGTGATGAATAGGAGGGAAAGAGAACTTACCAGTAACCATTCAGGTCGAATGCCGGTCACGGTTCGGACGTACTGCTTCGAGGTCAGGACAAACTCGTTGTAGATAACCCAGTCGTAATCAGCACCGAGCACCGTGCTCGGATGTAGCATGACGGCTGAGTTGTTATCCTTTAAGGTTCGATAGATTTTATTGTTCTCGCGCTTAGCCACCTGCATGAAGAAGCCTGCGACAAGGGCTCGACGAATATTGGTATAGTAATCCCGGTCGTTGAACTCGGTGCTGACGAGGTCGAGACCTTGTGTTTCCATGATACGCTTAAGCTGTGCCCGAACGCTGTCGGCGCTCGACAGGTGACGGAAGGAGAGATAGTGTTGATGACACCATTTTTTGCCGTCCTCGCCACGACTCAAGATACCCTTGAAGGCGTGATAGACGTTTAACATAGTGAGATGGTCACCATCATTGTGCTTGAACAGATTCTTCATTTCGTCAGCCTCGCGCCTCTTCTGCGCTGGACGTAAAAAGATTTGTGGAACTGATAATAGTGCGGTGAGAGACAGTATCTCGTTGGAGCAGTAGAATTCAGGGCTTGAGATCAACATGACCGCCAAGGCCGGGTCAAGCGGGAATTCAGATGCGAGACTACCAAGCTGAGTGAGCTCGCCCTCGTCGTCGAGACAGGCTAGGTAGTTGAGTTCCTCGAGCGCACGCATCATAGTCTCTGGGGCGGGCGGATCCATTAGATCGAAATGGACTAAATCTTCGACACCGAGCTTCTTGAGTTCCAAGACTGTGTTGGCGAGATTAGAACGGAGAATTTCGGGATAGGTCTGCTCAATGAGTTCCTCCTTGAATGCCTTTTCTGTGTAGAGACGGAAGCATTTGCCTGGCTTCGTACGACCTGCTCGTCCAGCTCGCTGTTGCGCTGAAGCCTTAGAGATGGCGGAGACGAGAAGCGACTCTACCCTAAGTCTCGGGTTGTAGATCTTCTGCTTACTGAAACCGGGGTCTACGACGTAGACGATGCCATCAATGGTCAAACTGGTCTCAGCAATGTTGGTGGAGATGATACACTTTCGGCCCGGACGACCACCCTTCTTGAATGGCGCCGGGGGTGGATCGAATATCTTCTGTTGCTGATGTGGCGGCAGTGTACCGTAGAGGGGATACACGGCCATTGGACCACAGTCTGTCTCTCTCACGAGCTCATCAACCTCGAGAGAGATTTTGCGACACGTGTCTTCGATCTCTTCCTCTCCGGTCAAGAACAGCAATATGTCACCTTCAGCTTCACTAGCGTGGATCTGCAACACGGTCCGTAGGGCGCCTTCGACATAATCTTTCTCGGGCTCTGGCGTGTAAAAGATCTCGACGGGGTGGGTTCGGCCTGGCACGACCAGGAGAGGGGCATCGAAAAAGTAGCGCTGGAATTTCTGAGCATCTAGCGTGGCAGACATGACAATGAGCTTCAGGTCTGGTCGGCGACGGGTGACACCCTTTAGGAGGGCCATGAGAATGTCGGTAGCAAGAGTGCGCTCGTGAGCTTCGTCGAGGATGATGCAACTGTACCGAGACATGGTGTGATCGTGCATGGCCTCTCTCAGCAGCATACCGTCTGTCATGTACTTTAAAATCGTCTTGGAGCTCGTCTTGTCTTCGAAACGGATGCTATAACCGACCTCCTCGCCGAGGTTGACGTCAAGCTCGTCGGCGACACGCTGAGCGACGGACATGGCAGCAACTCGTCGAGGCTGCGTACAGGCTACCATCTTGTAGTTGAGATGGGGGAGCTCGTCGTAGACGACATACTGGGGAATCTGTGTGGTCTTTCCTGAACCCGTCTCACCTACGAATACGAGGATCTGAGACTTCTGGTATAAATCGAGGAACTCTTGTCTGGCGGGTTTCAGCGTTAGTTAGTCTATGGCTGGCGCTCGAAGTCATAAAATAGACAAAAAAGTAAGGAAAACGAGAGACAGTGATCAGAGATTGCGCGCTCACCTCTGCTTGTGTACGGGAAGATTCCGGCGAGTCTTGAGGATGGAGAAGTATTGCGAGGAATGCGGTTCGCCGGTGAAGGGGTTGTTGTCGCCATCCTCGGCGTCGTAGGCCTGTTTAGCCGTCGTCTCGCGGCGCTTGAAATGTCGCAACGCAGATCCCGCGGGCAGCTTCCCGTTGATGACGCCGCTCTCGCCATTGCCGTCGTTCCAATGCGCCAGATAAGGGTTGTGCTCCATCTTCTTGTCTTCGCCCTCCGTCTTCTCAACTTTCACGCGCTTAGTCGATGAGTTAGTGTCCGCCGGGCTCCTGCTCCTCTTGCGCTCGTGCTTGCTGACCTTGGGGTTCCTCTCGTCGGCCATGGCGAGTCTTGCGCAGATACGCTGCTCCCACTGTCGCTACACCTGGATGACGATGGACGGTGGTGATGGCCTCCTGAGAATCGTGTCTCTAAAAGTAGGATTCGTAGGGATATGGTTTCAAAAAAAGCCGGGCCTTGGCAGTCAAGGACAGGAACGGCGGAAGAGGCTGAAATGCCACCACACAAGAAAGGACGTCTACTTCGGTGGCTGTAAATCGCTATACGGAAGCTAGATAAATGATAAGGAGAATCAATAGTACGCGACCAACTTGCGAATGTTTTTTTTTGGAGCAAGCAGCATCATACTGGCCCCACCAAATAAGGTTGGTTGGGAATGTGCTGATAGCGATAAGCCCCTCGATAAGATTCGGAGGTTACCTGCAAAAGTACCTAGGTACCTACATATTCATGTAACATGCTAGGTACGTACCTAGGTAGGCATTCCGTACCTATGCGTAGTAGCGAGCTACAGTTAGTTGAATCTTTTGGTTACTTGTTATTATATAATTAACTGTCTTTTCAGCTCCGTGGCTTGCAAGTGGAGTATCGGGGTTTCTTGCACCCAATAAAACAATAATATTTGTCTCGGAGAATACTTTTATTGGTATATGGAAACCCCGTTATTCCACTTGAAAGTCTCAGAGCAGCGAGGCAATGTTGTACGGGTTAGATAGGTCGTAGGCATGTTAAACTACCGGTCCTTAGTCAACGATGCTTTGAAGCAGGCATTAGAGAGGAAGCGGTGAACAATGCAAACACATGTCTCTATTATAAAAGCAATGCTGCCAAGTAATGCATCACCCAACCGTGGTTGTGGTTGTTATAGGCAGCCCAGCTCAACGCCAGAGATGTAGAGTAATTATGTAGTGTACACGAACCGCACCGGTGCTATCCGAAGCACATATAGACTTTCCCGTCCCTTGTTAGTTTCCCAAATTCACGTCTCTCTTGGGTTCGTGACCACCTGGTCTGACCTGCCTTTCCGAGTTCTTGAACATGGGCTTCCCGCCATGTCAAACCTGCCCTTGCGGTAAATCATCTTGTGACGCCGAACACCCAAAGTCAGACCAAATGCATCGTCGTCTTCATGAGCCATCGCCTGTTGTTTTGATATACACGCCCACCTATCGCGGCTCGTCACATTCCCTCACTAGACTCTACAAAGGATTCGCTAGCCTTCTGAGCATTTCTGATTATGCACTCTACGAGTTCCATCGACCCATCTAATACCTCTGGCAGGTCAGGCGTTCCATCCGCTCGATTTGGTGGTACTGCGAGTCTCATTGCGGGAAACGGTATGGGTGTGGGTTGCTGCCCTGGAATGGTCGCCGGAGAAGGTGGTCTGACTGTGTCTGTTGGTGTTGGTACATGTACTGCTCTCGACTGTGGACATTGGGCGGCGGCTGGCTGAGGCTCGCGTACGGGGGATGCCCGAAAGCCGGCAGACTGAACCTGTTGCTGTTAGGCACTGCTGGTGGGAATGTGTGCCGGAAAGGTCCGCTTACAACATGATTGGACTGGAGTCCCGAGCTGGGAAGATGCCCTGAGCTATTAGCTGAGCTGTAGACAGGCAGAGCTTGCGGGCTAGGCGTCATTAGCGCCGAATTCGTATTTGTAAATGTAGGAATAAGTGCAGGCGATTGCGCCATCGCCGGTTGAGTAGGTACCTGCGATTTTCGTAAGGCTTCCCACGGCCGTGGTGCAGGGATGTACGTCTGTTTTGGTACCGCCGGCGTCGCCTTGACCGAACTGGCAGGCATAGCCGTGTTCTGCGATACGTTGAATGAAATGGGAACGGATGGCGGAGGGATAGGAGTTGTAGATTTGGTGTGTATTGGTTGTCTAGACACAGATTGATTAAATGGTGACGCTGCTGGTAATACTGACACCGGGGTTATAGGTGGAGCTATTGGATTTGAGGGAATCGAGGAGACAACAGGTGATGGCGGAATCATTGTTAGGGGCTGAGGGTTGCTGCCAGTGTCGGACTGGCTTTCTACCTTCACGCTCTGGCTCTGCAGCATAGCTGCATAGTGAGCACGGATAGCTGGGTGTAGGGCTGCCGCTGTATTGGCATTGATATCCCAATGGATCGAATCACTAACCGAACTAGAGCGCCAATTAGATGATTCCTTCGCCATTAATGGTTGAGCTACCAATGGTGGCGCTGATTGCGTCCCAGAGAGCGGTGCCGACGGCGCAGCTGTAGGGTGAACTGCGGCTGACGGTATAGTTGAGACATGAAGAGTAACTGGAGATTGAGACCGTAGTGCGGCATTAGTCGATGGCAAGGCCCCCGTGGCAGAGCTATGAGGCATGGACGACAATCCGGAATTTGTCGTGCTCAGGCCTACTGATTGCCTTCGGACGCCGAACAACGCATCAGGTGTTCGCATTAAATGGTCGCGCAGACTTCCCTCATATCCGTTAGTGAATCCACCCCAGTGAGCATATGGAGTCCGATATTTGGTCGAGTCCCTAGAAGTTATTATTAGAATATAAACTAGCTCGTAGAAAGGATTACAAGACAAACCTATTGTGATGCATTTGGAAGAAAGCATATTTTTGGATGATGCTTGGCCGCGGTTCCTGGGTCAGATTCGAGGAGACGGCCGACTGGAGGGATCCCGCTAATGGTTGAGCTGAAGCCGAGGATGAAGGTCGGATGGCAGACGATGTCATAGGTGTATTGAGAGAAATGTTTGATATCAACGAACTCGATCGTGCCCTTACTTGTGTTTGGAATCGCTGACTATTCTGCGGTGACGGTGATGGTCCAAGACCAGGCGGCTGTGTGAAGCCATGGCTAAAAGGCGATTTCGTCATAGAGTCTCCTCGTGCATGCCCGTAAGATGAAGGAGGTGTGCCAAATCTTTGTCCAGATCCAAGACCGAGGCGTCCACTATGACTGCTAACAGAAGACTTATTTCGTGTATGACCATTACCACTCTCAGTGGGTGTTGGCCTTGTAAGGGAAGGTCGTCTTGATACGGATTGTTGATTGGTTAGGAAAGGAGGGGTGCAGGCGGCATGAGCACTAGCTTGCGGAATAGAAACAGCCGTGGGCTGTGATACTAATGGCTGCGACCGCTGTGCCGGGGTTGTAGACTGAGCCGTAGGATAGGGTATGGGTTGTGACGTAGCTTGTTGTGGTTGCGGTGATTGCTGGCTCGTCTGGCTTAGCTGCGAGGTGGGATGGGGTTGTGGCTTTTGTGGTCTCTGCTGTGACCGTTGCTGTGACAGTGGCGTCGTCGGTTGAACCTGAGATTTCTGGTGTGGCCGTTGCGTCTGCTGTATATACGGTGAAGGGTGGAACGTATAATAGGGTAAAGACGGAGGTATTGGGGTGGGTTGCGTTGGGGTAGAGTAGTTTGGCCTCGTCACAGGCTGTGTGTGGTGGAAGAAGTTATCACCGCCCGTGGAAGCCTTGAGCTCGAACTGCTGAGCAGTGTAAGTGGGAGGCCTTGGTATGAACTGGTGTGTAGTAAACGTAGAGCGCATATAAGTTGGCGGCAAGGGATCTCGGGGTTTGTATTGGTATGGCTTCTCTGTCTTTGGCACCGGGACTGGAGTATGGATAGAAAAGGTCGAGCCATATGACTTCCGTGGCGGAGGCGGTGGCAGAGCTGGCCGAGGTATAGAGTCCAAGAAATTGCTCTTGCAGTTGTGCTGCTTTTTCTGGAGATCCTCGGTGTATTGCGGCCGGGCATCCGTAGAGTTCCTCCCCAGATAGTACCAGATCTGGTTCTCCTTGGACAAATCTACCTTAGCTTGGACTTTATTCACCTCAAGATCGTGATGGTTGAACTCAGCCCAAACAAAACCACCTTCGACGAATGGCTCTTCGGCGCGAGGGGGTTCCTCAATTCGTTTTCGAGTTGCATTGATGAGCTCTTTAGCTCTGCGCGAAGTTGGCATCGGCACAGCATTTCGTGACGCATGTGGCAGATGCAGATCAGCTGGGTCTGGAAGAAGCAACCATTTCCATTCCACTTCCACTCGGTCCCTAAAAGTCATCAGCACTTGTCTACTACTAAGGCTAGTTCGGTGTTCGTACCCGTTAGGAATAATATCTACAAGGAATGTTTGTTCGCTGTCCATATTTTCAACAATTATACCTGCAAAGATATCACCACGATGATATTGAAGCTGGCAAAAGTCGCCCTTCTTGAGCGCAGAAGCAGCCCGGCGCGTCTTTTGGCAGTCATCCAAGGCGTCGCCATCCAACTTCCGGTCACGCTTGGTCCTATGGAACCGGCAGCTGAACTCAAACGCCTGCTCCTTATATTCGGTGCCGTCTTCGCCAAAGACGGGCACTTCGGCTTCTTCAACGAAGACTCCTGCGGCGGCAGCGCATGTGGCATGATAGGATCTGGCGCACTTTTTGTGCGAGCACTGGAAGCACGTTCCTCTCTTAGAGCGACAAAATAAGCATTTGAGGTCAAGTCGAGCTTTGCTTATGTTTGCGACGTTAGCAACAACGTCTTTCCCATCAACCATCTCAATCCACGTCTCTGCACCATAAAGGGCACAGAGGCGATGAGCTTTACGATCATCGTCTGTCGGCAGTAGTTCGACATTAGGAATATCGTGTGGACATAGACAACACGGTGGTTCAACCTGGCTCTTAAGACGTAGCCGAATCTTTTTAACCTTCTTCTCCCCTCTATCAGTCGTTGCCCGCTTGCGTTTCCGTACAAGTGGTTTGAGTCTGATTGCATGAGCAGATCGAGGCGTGGGAATGCCGTTTTCGGGTTCATCCTCATCATCTTCCTCTTCATCCTCTTCCTCGTCCTCTGTCTCCTCGTAATCTGTTTCTTCGCCACGTAGTCGTCGTTCAATTTCGTAAACATCAACCCATACGCTGTCTTGGGCCTGAGCACATTCGCACTTCTTCGCAATTCTCCCCATAGCTAGCCAGGAATCTAAGGCGAAGTTGACGGCTTCTGCACAGTTATAGCCGAGGTTGTATCCAGAATGGTAACCATAAGGGTATGTGACAACGAATTCTCCGGGATAAGAAACACACTTGTTGACCTTGATGTTGAAGTACTGCTGAAGATGATTTGGTGAGATTAAGAAGGCCTTGTGACGGAGGAATTGACCACAGGCTTTGGCATCCGTAGGCCAGATACTCTTCATAGCCGCTTCGAATCGACGGGCATCGCCTTGAGAAATACTATACCACTGCTTCGGTGCACCAAAATGAAGATAATTAATACTGTAAAGATCTACATCTTCTAAATGCCATGCGAATGTGGCCTTCCACATACCGAGGTATAGATAGGCCGTGTTCACGCCGGGAACTTTGGTACCTAGAACATCGAGGAGATTTGGTAGCTTATTGAGATTCCAATCCTCGGTTGTTTCATTAAACAGAGTGCCGAGGACATCAGCGCCATACAATGGAGGCGCGTAGGTGAGGGTCTTCCAGTATATGCGTTCGAGTTCCTCGCATCGTTCAGGTGTATAGTCAGAAATATCCATTTGGTAGTCAAAGTCCTTGAAAGCCTCCTCGTCAATTTTGGCAGAGCCCTCACGACGGGCATATTTACGCCGCGCAGAAGTAGTCTGCTCCTTAGGCTTCGCCTGTCTCGAGCCACCCATCCGACCAACGATTGGTGGAACTGGGTCATCGTCTTCGATATCATCACCTATGTCCTGCTCAACGGAATCGATAACAGCCTCGGCGAACCTGGGCGACACGGGGGTCATAGGACGCTCATCTAGCTCTGTGCCGCTGTTCTTAACACCATTCTTCTTTGTCTTGCTTCTCGTGGAACGTCCGCTGGCACTACTACTGGCAGCGCGTCTCTTAGAGCCGAGTAGAGTAGAAGGGCCTCCTTTAGGTTTAGAGGCGGCTTGGGCGCGCCTTTCTCCTCGTCTGGCGGGGGTTGGTGTTCACTTTGGTCACAGAGCTGGCGCCATTGTGGCAGATTGTAGGATCGCTGGTGGAGAATGTTCACCTGTCGGTAGGTACCGTTGGACCCCATGATCTCCTGCTTGATAGGCTCACGGACTCTGATCTGTTTTACTAAGTCGTCGAGCGCAGGAAGCTTGTCCTTCCATTCTTGCGGGGGTATAATTTTGACAATACCGGACTTCATCCCGTAGGAATCGATCTTTTCCATCTATTCATATTCCCGGTCAGCAGCATGAACATAGTACAGTCATTTGGGGGGGGGGGGGGGGTTTAACGCATGGGCGGCGTACGAATTTCTTAAAGTCTTTGAACTGACGCATGTCCGGCTTGAAGACTGGAACAGTGCCAGACCAATGGTCTGGTGTCACATCACCAATATCTTCATCTTCGGGGTTTGGCTGGGTGGCAGTGGCGGATTCTGCGTGGAGGAAGGGTATGTGGCCAGGCTCAAGTGTGGGATCCTCAACATCACTGAGTTCGGAATCGCTGCCATCGAGCTTTAATGCGCTGTTGCTGTCGGGTGGGGAGTGTAGGCCGATGGGCTTGGGGGATGCGTGAGGTTGTGTATAGTCAGCGAGTCCGTGTGCGACCTCGGGAACGGGCTGGACGTCGTCATGAGGAGGGCTCTCAGAGGCATGGCGAGTTTGGTTGTCGTGGGACACGGACGTGGGCTCCTCGTTCGGAAGCTCAGGCGCAGGCACCACGACGGGGGCGGTCGCTTCGGCGGACATAGTAGCGATCGAGAAGCTACATGCGATCAACGAGAAAATGGATTTTCTTCATCGATGCAGGCAGCTGATCGCAGCGGTCCTGTCGAGCCCGCCTTCGCTCGAGAATGTGTCGAGATCGGGGCAATGCAAGGTCGAGAGTAGTGAAACCTGGTAGCAGTAGCAATAATAGTACGAGGTTAGTGCAACGTTTGGTGGTTCATTCGTTCGCTCGCTCGTTACGGATATGTTGGCTGGTTGGTTGGCTGGCTGGCTGAGCTGGACCGGGCTTGTTCTTTGGTTGGATTGAAAGATGGCCTGGTCGAGGGATGAAGAGGTGTAGTCGGTGGTTCAGGGGTGGACCGTGAGCTGCGGCATGCCCACAATTCAGTTTTTGGTTGGTTGATTCCTTCTGGTAGGTACCTACACCAACTTGAAAAAGGCACCTGCCGTAGGGTCCCTCCGAGTGCTGTTTGCTTGGGTGCGGGCTAAGGTGCGGTCTTCGTTGCTGCTAATCAAAGTTAGGTTTAGTCGGAGTCCATACTACCTACAACCTAGGTATCCTATCTGCGGGGAGAGCCTATCGATGAGTGACCTTGCTGTGGCTTACGCATCTGCGGGTGGTTCGATGCGCTGCTAAAATTACGCGTTGATGGTCTGATGCTCCGATTAAACATCCCCCCTCACGTTGGTTGCTACGCAGTACATCCTCACTACAAGAGATCGATAAGCTCCTTTATCCCTAACCCCATTAGTACCTGCTTTGTACATCTATGAGATGTTTGCGTAAGGCGGAAATCCTCCTCGGAGATTTTAGAATGATTTTCGTAAGTATGTATATTTTGGTCGGTGTAGAATCTTTTGAACGAATAGGTATCAAAGTCTTCGTTCTCTACATAATCAGTTCAGTATGAGTAGGTGCTACCTAGGTACATTGCTAACTGGGGTGCCCCTACCACTTAGCGATAGACACCATCAGATAAACCTTAGTGACATAATTTGCTTAAGATCCTGCAGCCCTTTGCTTATCTGTGATCAGTACTGTGCAGTGCATATCTCAAAGGAGTTTTCCAATCCTTCAAATGCTCGATATCCGTCCATAATTTTCTCTCTTATACAGCGACATATGATTTATTTTACGACGTTACGGTAAGGCACGGTCAAGATATAGGCGTTGCCAGATGACAGGTGGTATGTCACTTCTCCCATAATAAATTATGTAACAATAAATGGACTCGCATTACATCATTCCTATTATGCACCGTCATCAGAACTATATGAATCGACTTACCTACCTAGGTCTCACTTCCCATTTCAACGGTTGGGTAAGAATCTAATTGTCTGCCACGGTGTACTCGATATAACAAAATATTTTGCGCTATCAACGCCATATTAATTGCATCTAGGTGAGTTAACTGTCAAGCATGCGTAATACACTCTAAGTAGGCCCAAAAGATGCCCAGGTAAGGAACTATCCATGCCATTTGGTTACCTACCTACCTATCTAAATAGTGCTAGGATACTAGAGGACTGATGCAGCTCAGCCGCAATGAAAATACTAGCTACCTAAATTCACTTACTGACGCAGTGATGACCACTTATTGTGAAATCAACATATAATCTCTGACCTTCCAAACAAACCGACACCCCTTGGAAACACGTTGTAAGAGTAAGGTTTATGCAACACCGAAAACTATATCACAAATGGGACCTTCTCTCCGTACTTCAAACCCAGAGGCGCTGTAAACCATGAATTTAATTTGATCCATAAGCTGTATGCTCGGCCTTCTAACTGAACCATTACGGTTCGGATTCGAGGCTATCCAATTTCCTAGCGGTAGAGAGGTTGGTGTACTGGCTCAGCCGACTTTCTTAGTGGTTGTAAGTACCCAGATTTACGGTCTACCTCTCGTAGCTACCTACATGTAGGCACTTATCCATGTACCTACCTACCTAAGGTAGATGTTATGTAAGTATGTCATCGCGTAGATAGGACAGTATTAACACGACCAAGTCTCGGCTAATACCGCCAGGTGTTGGAACTCTTTGTTTGGCGCTGGTTAATAAGCGGTTTTAATACAAAGAAAGTAGAGGGGGAAAATAGACATCATTTTCGTCATCTAGAATTATATATACTGTAGATATACGGTGGCTAAGCCATCCCCAGCCACAGTCTGAATCACGAAAGGGGTCCATATTTCCAAAACTTCACATTTTCATTTAGCACCCATTATCTAGATCAATTAACTGGGAGTATTGCAATTAAGCTGGTAGTAAGAACGCGGAAAGAGGTAGGTAAATATAGTTATACCGAGCATATATTGTGTCTATATATAGCTGTGGTTCCCGAAACTGGGTATCCTTACTTACATGTAAGCGCTGCAGGCGTTTTGCTCATTGTACATGAACCATAAGCATGATCCTATCACCCGCCTAGTCAGGCCAAGTACTTACGATAATCCGGGGTGGCCAGTTAAAGTACCTAGAATCAGGAAATATGAAGCATAAAGGTCACGTTGGAACAGCCACAATTGTTCGAGATCAAGTTTTTTATTTTATTTCTCATTCACTCGAGTATCATTCTCATGTCTCCTCGACACCAGGAGGGCGTATCGTTGCCCTCAAGGCCGGAGGCTAGCATCCACTCATCCAGTTCTCCTCCTCTTCGTCGTCATCATCCATCATCAATCGTGAATGAAAGAACGAATGATCGACAATCGAGAGGAAAGAAACATGACACCTGGCAGCTAGCTAATAATCATCCCCTCATCCGCCCGACGTACAAGATCTCTGCGCGCTACGGTGCCGCGAGCATCTAGACAACATGGTGTACAAATTGCAGCAACATGCTTGTTGTGCTGTGCATGATGGACAGACATACAGACAAGCAGATCAGTAAAAAAAGACCCAGTACACCACCCGATTGACACCTTTTCCGTCCCTCCCTACATCTTTGGTCGCCCATTGAAACCTTTTTTTTCTCCCCCGTTTCTAATCCCGGGCGCTGGGGGGGCGGGAGAAGAGAATAGAATAATAGACACTAGGTAAAAGGGTGAAATAGACACTAGTGATTAACGTGTTGTGTGGCGTGACCACACCAAGAATTGAATAAATAGCTGTAAAACTGGCTCATCCCGTCGCGTGGCTGCAGAAGCCGATCCGTGGGGGCGTATGGATAGATGGTTGTATGTATGTATGTACTTTGTTGGTCTCGGCGCGAGCCAGCGAGCTAGAAAGGAGGCGCCGTAGATGGCAATCAATTCGAATCCATGTGGCGTCCCGTCTTGGAGTACCGGCATGTCCCATGCCCATAACCAAGGTTTCAACACCCGTAAATGCATGATAGAAAGTATGTAGCTCGCCGCCCGCTTTTTGTGGTCAAAAAATTGGTTCCGTTCAACACCAGGTTTTAAAAGACGACGCTAGATAGGTAGATAAATAACGTAAAAATAAAAATTAAACAAAGCAGAGCCCGTTGGTGTGCGATGAGGCTGTGACCTTATTCGCTAGGTCTGGGGGGCCTCCAAAAAGGTGTATGACTGATATTCCATACACACACATTAAGCAACATGTAGCCGGGCTCGCGTTGAAGCTCCCGTGCTGCCGTAGAAAGAAACTCTATTCCAACGGCGGGGGAAAAAAGCAGGGAGCACGCCTAAATAGGCAACAGAATGGTATCTCTCTATGCGCAGGATAATAGCAAAAAATAGCAATAAAAAATGCCGATATCTCAAATGAATGTGAATGACGCTCTCTAGTCGTAATGGTCATTAATTTCGTGGGACCGTTGGATCATAGCGCCATTGTCGTGTCTCTTTCCGTAGTGTGTGATCAACGCAGTCTTCACTTTCGCAGACTGACGCGTTCTGTCAAGTTGCGCCAAAAGCTCGGACGTCTTCGTCGCTCGCTTCCCGTAGGCGAGGTCATTGTCGCCTCGCGCACCATAGGGCCAACGATATCTTCGTCGCCGCGCTCGGGGAACTTGCCCTCACCGTCCATAATAGGCACCGTGGTAATGATGTTGTCGTCCAGCTTTTCGAAGTCTATCGCTTCTTCGCCACGGGCGACAATGGCATTTATCACTTGGCCGATAATCCTACGCCAGGTTCCGTCAATTTCGGCCCACTTCTGTTCGGTGAGCTCATACGTCTTGGAAGTAAGACTGTAATGCTCGCCGGTCCGGACGAGGTGTTTGGTATAATTAACACGTGCCGTTTCCCAGTCTGCCCTAAGCTCATAAAGTGATGATAGGGTTGCGTCAACGGGTCTATACGGAGCAGGCGTGATAGTATAATTGGCGTGTCCGAGACGATCGGACCAGGCGTCCTGGTCTGGAATGGGAGGTACCTCAGTAGCCATCAACTTTTGACGGACGGACGAGATGGATGGCCTAGTGCTGAGCGGTGGAGACAAGATAAGTGGTGACTGCGGCTCCTCTTCGAGTGGAGAGGCGATAGTGGGCGATTGCAGCGGTGAAGGCTGAGCTGCCACGTAGTCGGCCGGAATGCTAGTCATCATGGGCGGTAAGAGGGGGGTCGTCGCCTGAGCGCGTTCGCGTTGAATAGACGACAGCACATAATCCGCCTGCTCCACATCCAACGGCCCGGGCAACGTGATACTATCGCTGCTCTCGAAGAATGATAGGCCGGGTGTCGGCGAGAGTGGCGGTTCATTAGAGCGGTCGGGGAGATACCGATTTGATCTCGACACGGATGAGGATCGACTGGAGGCAGCACGCGACATGGACCGATGCTCAGAGGCCCTGTCCGAAACAGGTGAACTGACGGCGCTCAGTTTCCTAGGCGATCTCCATCGCGTAAGTGAAGGGAAGCGAGCACCTATCCGATACGAAAGACCCATAAACGGCGGTAAAGAGCCGTTGCGGTGTTTCGTCCTCGCTGAACGCTGGGAGGTAGGCGAGTCGCTCTCACTGATGAACCCAAAGTCGCTTTCATATTTTCTCCCCCGTGCATAGAAGTTGGTTGTAGTCCGCACGATGTCGGCATCTCGGTGACGGCAAGGCTCGTCGCCTAGAAAGAGTCAGCGGTTAAGGATATAGATCAAGAGTCGGCGATATGCACTTACACAAACAGTCATAAAGATCGAAATGTTCCGGGATGTCGTCGTATGCGTCATGCACACTTTTAAGATAGTTCAGGCGGTCATACTCAAAGGGCTCCTCTTCCACGTCATCGAGAATGCGTTTGCACGGCGTTTGCACGGCCTGGGTAGGTGATGGTGGGAAGTCCTCGCAACTGGCAGGCAAGGCCAGATCGAAAGAGGACATGGAACTCGAATAGCGTAGATGTCCCCGAGTAGAGTAAGTCGGGGTCGCCGGGGTTGTGTCCGACGAGATCGAATCCGTCATGACGAGCGCGTTGTGGTGGTTTGGCTGGTATTGCCGATTGTTGTAGTGATATGTTGGAAACCCATCACCGTCAGTCTCGCAAGCTGCCATGATGGCAACGGCAGCAGCCTCCTCTTCCTGTTTTCTCCTTCGCTCGACCAGCATAGGCAGCCGTAGGGGGCGTAGTCCAGGAGACATGTTGTCTGCACTGCGAGGAAGCGTAGATCAGCGATCACACCGCCGTCCGAAGACGATGCTTGATCGTGACTGTTAGTCGACGAATATACCAATATGTGAGGCCCGGTGCAGTGACGATATCTAATAGTGATGTGCGGGCACCGTGAGTGGCAGTACTGCTTTTATCTAGTCGAGCCACGGGGCAATTGACGCAACGATGGTAGTTGTGTTTGTGTGGTGTAAGTGAGCGGCCAAGGTCGTTATGTAAGTAGTAAGTAAGTGGGCGCGTTCGTGTGTCTGGCGTAGTAGCAGCAGCGGTGGTGAGAGCAACGAATGGCGGGGGGTGTGCCGTATGATGTAGGTATGCTTTGCTTCTCCAATATAGCCAACCTATAGGTGTACGTCAATGCAAAATGGGGAGCGAGAGCTTGCTTGCTGCTACGTCGTCTCCAATTCTCTCGTCCTGTTTTTTTTTCCTCTGTGCGCGCTTTGACCGATCCTTCTATACTCTGTCTTCTGTTCTGCTCACAAAACAATGGTCATAACAAGACACCAAGAGACAAGACGTCAGTTCTACCTCCGCATAATATACCGGGTAAGGCAGATAGAGTTGGCAAGACAGATTGGGTTTATGCTGGCTGCCTCTTCGCTACTCCTGATAGAGTCAAGTCCTGAGGAATTCCAAGGGTCGATTGGCCTCGTGGCTTCGCGCATTCATACGTGTACCACTCGCCGTGCACACGACTACAGATTAGTTGCAGTGGTCCACGTGTACCCGGCTTGTTATGGTGTGTGATATGTGAGTTGTGGTGTGTAGTGTGGCGTGTATACCGCTTGGGAGCTTTCGTGGGGTGGGTAGCAGTTAGGCTCCTGTTGTGTGTGCTGGTCCTCCAAAAGAAGCAGAGGAAAACCCGCTTCGTTACCAATCAAATCCAGGATTCGTCCCAATTCCGATGCTGTTCCGGGGTCTCGTGCAGATGGCCCTGTGACATCCGGCCCAGCGAGTAGTAGTGCGAGACCTGTCTCCAAATTCGAGTCCTGGGTGGTAGGTAACAAGGACACGACAGATGCCAGTAGGTAAACGCGGGGTGGATGGTATATATTCCCGTGAAGCTGAACAACCTCTTCTCAATGTATGCTGTGGTAGGACGGGGTATGGTGCATGTATGTATGTATGTATGTATATGTGAGCGAGCGTGGGAGTCCTGAGGACCCGAGCCAGTCCGGTATGCTGTAATGCTGGAGGCTTGGTGCAGGGGACCCGTGGACAAACGGGAGATCGGGGGCAGGGCAGGACGGGTGGAAAAGCTCGCTTGACTCTTACTCTTCACGATAGCCCTCTACTCTCTCTCACATGTCGGGATCTGGCTGGTCTGTGTCTGGTCTGGTGGTAGAGAATAAAGGAGGGAAACTGGCTAAGGAACAGTGGTAATAAGACGATGGTTGGGTGGTGGGTTGGGGCGACATGACTTTCCTGACTTACAAACCCAGCTTAACTGAGTGGCTCTACTTTTTCTGACGATAGAATCACCGATGGAATGGCTGTTTGACAGCAGAATCCACCTGGGACCAGGGAACGGGATAGCCCCGGACAGTACAGTATGTTTTACAGTTTGTTTGATTTTTTTTTTCTTCCTTCACCTTTCGCTCCATTGACCCTTGTTGACTCCATCGTGAACGCCCCATTCCGCACAGCCTAGCCCCATCAGGCCGAACCCAGGCAAATGGGATTATAGCGGATCCTCTCCGGTCGGAACGGCTAGTTGGGCTGCTTTTCTCTCTACTTCTCTCGCTGACCAGAGGCACTGACGTTTTAGTTTATGAACCCGCTTGTCCGCTTCTACGTACTGCGTACGTGCTTAGACCAGGCAGTGAAAAGTCGGTCTACCTACATACAGATGTGTTAGCAATCACACTGCCTGTGCTCTACATACCTACATGTGTGGTTGGCTACTAGTCGGCAGTGTTACGGGCAAATGGGCGGCGCGCAGGAGTACAGACACTGTATGTATAAAATACGTATGCATATTATGTACGCTGTATAATGGTATACAGCTTAACACCCACCGGAGCACGTGTCGTGTATGTACTGTAGGTATGTGTAAATAAGTGTGTATGCTGGGAAATCCATCCAGATTAGCAAACCCACTTGAGCCTAGGCCCTCCAGACTCCGAGTTGTTGTTGTCCCTTACTACACTATACTAGTACTAGCACACTAAGAATTTTTTATAAGGCACTAATGACTCCCATCTAAGCCTGACACCACATGTTTTTGATCTTTTTGTTAGCCAAGTGCCCTGTGTTTAAAATGCCCTATAGAGATGGATCTTAGGTAGGGACAGCGAACGTGCTGTTTTTTGTGCACTGCCTGCCTCCTGCTGTTCTACATAAATATCTTATGTACTCAAAAGACCTGAGCAAGGCATATTATACCAAGATACCATTTTACACCACTGTGCTGTCCGGCACTGTACCGTAAACTGTATTGGATCCCGCCACCGGCCGCTCGGGTAACTGTCCCCGCTAAGCCGGCCGCTGGAGCTACGTGGTTAAGTAGGGTATTGTTGCCCTTTTCGGCGTAGACACTCTGGGCTTGGGGCTCTTAACTAACCACTACGCAGGGTTCATCCATCACATAAGCACTTAATACTGCCTAGGTAACTTACATACAGTACAGTAGAAAAAACTGATGTTGTTTTGTTATATGCTGTAATACTCGGTACTGTGCCAGTGAGATCTCAACGGGACTGTTAGGTTGTAGATTAGCTTTATGAACCTACAATTAGGAGGTATAAGTACTACACCGGTTAATAATAGTAGTTATGTCTTTGTCTTGTCCTATTAAACGATATGATTAACTACATATGTAGTTCCGCTATTGTGCGTGATAATATAAGCACAGTCCTGTATATGTAAGAGCCTTTCAGAAGTTATATTCCGATTACTGTGTAAGTCTGACACCACTCCTATGCATACTTACATAACACAAAGATAAAGGCCTAGCAGGGTCAAGAAGGATCTACAGTGTATGTACACACTGTGGTTTTTATGTTGCTGTACATACCTACACGAATTTATGAATAGGTATTTTTATCATGGCTAATAACAGGACCATAGCGAGGAGTACACTAACTATCTACAGTTTACTCGGACTAAAAATAAATTCAGCAATTCGAGAGTTGCCAGGCAAGACAACGCGCGATTAGAGATGTACTTACCTACTCTGCACAGTAAGTATATACTGCGTAGGCCAGTTTCGCGTTTACTTAGCTTGTTGATGTGTGCCATGCATGCCGGCATTGGAGAAGGAAAAGATCGTCGCTCATGATCGCCGAAGCTTTGAAGCTGGTCAGTTTCGGGTTTCCAAGCCTCGTTTCTTTTCCCGATTTTGTTACCAGCCTGGTAGATACAATGATAACGAGCTGAAAGCGTATCAATGTACCTAGGGGCTGGGGGACATCCTCAAATATCCGTACTTCTGGTATGTGTGAGGAGAGCCATGTAAATTCGAAACAATAAGAGGGCAAACACTCCTATACTGATACTACTCATGTTCAACTTGCGACGACAATATCGGTAATTAGAAGCGCAAGACAAGACATCACAACATATCCATATCATAAGCCCACTCTCAACTCCGGCTTCTAGCTTAAGGGTTGTGCCTCTAAGCGGAAAGATGCATGCACTCCAGCACACGACAAACATCTTGCTCCGCCCCTTGTCTCATACAGCTAATCCGCAGATGCTCATCCACGATCCGTGCCGTTCGTTGATGTTATTGATCTCCCATTCAGCTAGGTAACACTGCCTCAGTATTTACTTTGGCCGGCCGGTTTCATCCCCTCAGACCGTGAGGGCCCGTTTTCCTACTCCATGAGATCGTCTTTCGTGTGACAACCCCGGAGTGCCAAGGTTCATCAGGATACTGCTCACATATTACCTAGGTAGTTACAATTCTCAGTTCACTAGCTCTCCGCGCTCGCAAGATCACGATCCGAGGTCTGACATGTCACTCAACATTGTATTCTGTACCTAATTCGCCGGTCGTCCTGCTCGCTTATACTGCGGCATCATACCTAGCAGCAGCCATAGAATCATCACCACCTGGCAACCCGGTCCGCTCGGCGAGGCGGAATCCTTATCCCATCGGTTGTAGACCACCTACGTCATCGATAATTTAGCCCTGGAGAAGAAGCTACCCAGGTAGTTCCGCACACGATTACGCAGTTCGGTAGGTAGATTACCATTCGTCTGTGGTAGGTATGTACATAGCGTATGTAGACAAGAATAAATCAATGCTAATACGCTACAGGAAGCCGCAGTCTCTCGATTCTAAGGATTGCCCGGGTTTTCTACCCGTCTAAACCATATGATTGTGATGCCACGCAAAAGTTGACAGCAGAAAATAGTTTGGCGGATCTGCTCACCCTGGACCGATTAAATCCACAATATCAGCAGATTTATCTCTTGTGGATATTCAAACGGCGGTTCTTTGTTACGCAAGTTACGCAAGGTTCGTCCGGTTTGTAAGATCGCCTCGTTGAACAACATGTGCTTGCTTACAACTCAATATTCTTCGTCCGGTACTACATACCTATTATCATACCGACGTCCCTCAATCTATCTACTCGAACATCTCGCACTCTTTTGTAGTGATCGCATTCGGTGAAATATTACTTTGTGCATTTATTGTTTCGTTACATAACGATAATTCAGATGGCGATCATAGATGAATCTGGCTCGTGTGGTGTCAGGTATGCAGCACCGCCGGATTGGTATAGCTGCGAGCTGTACCGTACCTTGCATTAGTCAATAAGTCAAGGCAGTTTGGAGGGTCAGGCAATATGCCTATTCGGTAATTGCCCTAAAGAGTTCTGTCTTGTTCGGGAAATTTGGTCAAATAGAGAATACTACCATCTGCATCCCTACATTAAAGAATGCCTAGACCAACATAACGAGATTTAAACCGAACCAACGCCTATAGTGGTTTTGCCGTGGAGTTCTACTGCATATGCATTTACACATACTGTAGCAGTACTGTATTATGATATGATGTGCCTACAGTACGTACGCAACTTGGTGGGTTTTGGTGCAAGGGCTCGACAAAAAAATTTTCATGGCCATCCCTCGCCAGGAATGTCTCACACCAACGAGTAGGTATTACATATCATTTTAAAGCAGGAGTTTGCGACAATTGAATCGATAACATGAAAACTCATTTTTCACATAGAGCTGGTGGCTCGCAGTATAAAAGGTATATTTGATAGAGATCTGTGACATCTGACAACTCACATGCCAGGGAACATAAGCAATGTAGCTACCAAGAACACGGCGCCAATTTTCGACCGAGGCCGACATCACTGACGGACATGTTGCTGGCTGGCCATCATGGCTGAAGTCCTAGATAGTCCACTGCGTAAGTGATAACAGCTCTCTCCCAATGCACGTCATCCCAATATTCCTAGTCCCTGTGGCCATAGTCCATAGTGGACTGCAACGCACATGGCAGCACGCGATTTGTTCGGAGCCGCCCAGAAAATGGCGAAAGCGCTAAGTAAAGAGAGCCTTGAGCTAACTACTTACGCCAGCACCACCAACTCATTATTACTCATCGAGATCAGGAACCGTTGTCGGACAATTCTACGCCGTACAACCGCTTCTACTCTAATTATGTATATACAGGTAGGCTCATAAGGATCGCAGTACCTAGGTACTTGTAGGTATTCATCTAAGCAGAAACCAGGTGTGTTCTAGATCGAGAGATGTCCCACTCGCCGTGCGGCGAGTTTATGTAATCCCCGGGGAAAATTTTCAGGATTCACATATTAAGAGGAGCGAAACCGCTACATACAGAATCTTAGTCACCAGTTCCCTGTTTTAAGAACGCCGTTCTCGGCAAGTACCCTATCTTAATACCTACAAACGGCTATCTTGCGGCTTTTACTTACTACGATCTGTACTAAGACTCGATTCAAATCTAGATAGGCTTGCTTCATCGCGATGATTCCGCGCCACTCCGCAGTTATCGAGGGTATACCGACGTAGATGAAAGTGCCGCGTTGATCCTCATTACAGCGTAAGCTCCCTTACGATCACGTCAGACATGAGCTGCAATGGCGTTAAGTGCATACATTACATGGTTCCTTGCATACAGGCCTATGCGGTCATGCAGAACGAAACTCGGGGATTGTCTTTGCTCCGGCGCATCATCTCGCCTAGATACCCTACACTGGACTGGTGCAGTAAAAAAAAATTCGCTGACAGCGGGGAAAGATACATGATCACATTCGGTTTACCTTATCTTCTTCATTCAGCCGATTCGGCGCCCAGCCGGAGAGAAACCTTGCAATCAAGTAATTAACTGGGCTTCTAGAAAATCCGGCTTGGATTGCCCATGGGGGCAAGAGCAAAACCTGCTAATATCGGTCGCAGTAAGCACCTGTACTAATGGTCTTCTACCGAAGTAGAGAGTTTCCAGAAGAATGAATTCGCCCGACTACACTAGCTTAGCAAACCTCCTAGCAACCAGATAGGTAAGGTAGGTAGTGTAGTTTGTCGCGTAGGTAGGTAGGTATGCGTACTGTAGATAGGGCTGCGAGCTATGTCTGTCCTATCCGCTGGGACCGAGCCATGTGTCGCCGAGGCTTCCGCCGGTCAATACCTGCCCCTTTTCGCCTAGAGCGTTCTTGGTCAAAGTCTTCGGGAACGAGCTAATGCATGCCAGAGTCGAGAAGCATGTGGCAGTGGGTGATTCGCGTTTTGCGATCGCGAGCTGATTAGTCGAACCGGTCCCATAACCGCGTTTCCGTCGCTCCCTTGTCCACACCACAACTAAGGAGAGAGCTAGAAAGCTCTACCCTCTGGCCCCTCTCACTCGTCAATTGCACTAGGTAGGTACTTAGCTTGGTAGCTTGGGTGACAGACGGCTCCCCTCCTTCACATGGGAGAATTATTGATCATTATACGTCCGTGGGAAGCCAGCTATTTCCAGCGTTGGGCTTGGCCGGTTAAGATCGGGGCTTTTCAGTAACACACCGGTTCACTTTTCATAGGTAATATTCTTGTCATTTAATTACTAAATCGGTGATCAGCTTGCAGCATCCCGTCCCCCAAAAACAGCCTTCCAGGGTAGGGCACACAGACCGGAAGGAGTATGCAAGGGGTGACGACGCAATATGCCATCCTAGATCGTATCTTGGATGCCCCAACCAGGCCAGATAGACAATCAAGCTGAATGTGAGGGATGATGTGATCCTAAAGATTATGGATGGACGGGAGCGGCCCAGATCCCGACCCGTAAGCTCGAAGGGCTCTCACCTCATCTGCAAGGCACAGCCGTCAGAATCTCACTAACACGATGAATGTGCCGCAAAATATGCCCTTGCCAGTCAGTGTTCTTAGAGGAATGTTGACTCTCGCCCAAGAAGCTCTCTCCAAACATAATCACTATCTATTACGTTATATGCACTCAGCTGCAGTATATCACATGCTTCAATCGATCGGGCAGCAAAATGGCAGCTTTTTCATGGGGGTTCTTGACAAATCGCCACCTCATTCATTCTCTTAAAACTATTCTCTTTGGTCGATTTGGTCGATTGAGTATTCGTCACTCCTATAAGTCATATCCGCGTCTCACGCCCCCAAGTTTAAACCCCATTCTCCCCGTCACCGGCATCGGTAGCCTCCAATGCTAGTAGTTTGAGTCACCAACTCGGAGAGTACGCCGAAGGGAGTACGCAAGGAAATCGTTAGCGAACGGTTCATGCGCCGCCCACAAAAGACCAGAGCATCCCGTTCGCTCGTAGATACCCCATTTGCTCCCTTGCTGTCTTTCTTATAAGGCTGAACAACCAATCCAGGATGCTCCCTCGAACGAAAAATGGGCGGTGCATGCTACCCTATGGTGATACGTGGCGCCGTGGTGTGGGTGGTAACCCCAGAGTGATATTCAGGTACAGCTGACTGTGCACTGGCAAACAACATCTCTGGGCACCAATTAGCTTCGGTGATTGATGCCCTCGCTGGCGCGCCGTAAGACGCAGCTATGGTCCTCGGCGCGAATAATCGGACCTTGACAAGGCCTTTGGCTTTTAAGCTGCATGTTGCCGGTCAGTTCACTAACAAGCCAGGCTGAGTGAGCAAACACCAGTTCGGCCCATTCGGTGGTGTAGCTAGATTGCTAAGCAAACGTGAGCCAAACCCATCCAATTGCTCTCCCTTGGCGGTCCTCCGTAGCAGGTGTAAGCGAAGGCGTCTGGATCCTTCATACTGTAAGCAGCCTACCCGGCACCGGCTGATCGGGACCAAGGGCGTTGAAAATTTGGATGGTGTCCCCACGGCGCAGATACAGATTGCTAGGGTGCATATGAACCATCGGGGTTCTACCTTGAAACTCCAGTCGCTAGTTAGTGGTCTAGCCGTGCCCACGTTCGAGTAACACTCAATTGGCGTTTCAATGTTCGCCGTTAAAACCCGCTGGACCAAGCAGCAAACTTGCAACTGGATAGTCACGGCCCGAAGAACGTATGGTAGCATCTCCCCAAACGTGTTCGTTACCCCGGCTGGCTTTGCCAACTCATCCTGTGCGGGCAGAGTTCTTATTCATCCGGTTCGCGATGTCTCACCTTTAATTGACAACTGTTCCGATTCTTCTCGTGTTCATTCTAACATTGCATTGCTCGAGTTAGAAGTATGATGCTTAACCCCGGCTTTGCCAAGTTGCATTGGTTTCTGAGGCAGGAAGAGTCAGCTTCAGGCCGCCTTCATCATCAAGTACGAGTTCTTATTCATAGAGAAAGACTCGTACGAGTGCTGCGATTGGATTGAGGTCAATATTTAACCCGCAAATTTTTCACCAAGTCAATTTCACGAATAAGAAACTCATGAAACAACCCCTCTAAATGTAACGGCTGCCAGTTAATCCGGGGTTACCATTGTGACGCGTGGCAGTAGTCAACACCAAACATCTAATGATTATCCTAGCCTTCAGGGCGACTGAAGGGAATGGAGTCTATAGCCAGCATACTCCCCCAGTTCAGGGGATTGATGTCATAGGCATGTCGTTTCTCTTGCTGCTTGTAGTGAATGAAGATCCGATGCCGGATTAGCCCATCATTAATTTCTTGCGCATATCTCTGTAGAATATCTCTGTAGAGGGTAAGGGCTAAGCAACTATTTGTGAGTAAGTCATTGACCAGTCTTGAAACTAAGGTGGGCGACTCACGAGATTCGGTAGAATTATCTCACAAGTTTATGCCTGCCGGCTCAACCAATAATTTACTAGCTCTTAGTTTAGCTAGATGGTATTCGTCTGCCCATTTTGATCTCAAATAATAGGGGTTATTGATGAAGACATGTGAAGACATAGAAGGTGGTGCGTGTGTGTAACGTTACAGAAATTAGCTTTCGGTCGCTCAATTATTTTAGGTATAGTCGGACTAGAGGATGTATCTAAAGCCAACAGCACCAGCGTCTGGGTTATCAACATTCCCAGCCTCTGGTTCAGATGCGTCACGCTCTGCAAGTTTCTTATTCTCCTTTTGTAATACCAATCTCGCGACGAGAGCTACAACAGCAAGCAAGAATGCCACAACAGCAGTGGCGGCGCCTCCAGGAACATATCGTGGGCCGTCAGTCGCCGGATACATATAGCTGCCGTAGATGTTCGCCGAGTTACCAACTAGGTTGGCGAAGGAAATGCAGGCACTCCGCTTCACTAGCGGGCGAGGAAAGCTATTGGCAATCCAGGCGAGTACGATCTGATATGCTGTAACGGCCCCAGCGGGTAATAGGAAAATCTGTGGGAATTAAAAATCAGTATTTCTATGATAAAAGTCAAACACTCTAAGAAGTGCTCTTTTGTGACCCAAGAATATTTGACGAGGAAATCACTCACAGCAAAGAAACGCGCTCCTGTATTTAAAGTTGATATAGCAATGATGTTTCCAATAATTGCTACCGACATCAAGCAAATGATGTGAATACTACGATCTGCGAAGCGACCTGAAGTGTATGTCACGGCGAGAGAAACTAGAAATGTGAGAATCCAAACAGGCGCGGTAAGGAGCAGGGTCTCGATGGTCCCAAACCCGAGAGTCTTCACGATAGAGGGGAAGAAATACTGGAAAGCCTGGGATAATATGGAAAGGTGTTGAAGTAGTGTGAAAAGATATAGCCGTGGGTCTTTGAAGGCCATCTTAACGCCCTCCTTGACTGAAATAGAGTCGGCAACATCGGCGTCTCCGGTGTCGTCAACTAGTCGCCATTGGGCATATGCCTGTTCTTCAGGAGTTAACCAATTCGTGTTTGACGGGTAGTTGGGCAAAACGAAAGCAGCCACAATAGCAACCCCGATAGTAATAATGCCTTCGATAATAAAAAGCCAACGCCTAAGCTTAGTTTAGTATGTAGTTATCAATCGGAATTCGTTGCTGCCATAATACTCACCACCCTGCGATCCCGTGAGCACCACTCAAGTTTGACAGGACACCAGCACCAATAAGACCACCAAATGCATTAGAGAGTGAGCTTCCAGAATAGAACCAAGCAATCCTGTAGGCCAACTCCCCGCGCGTATACCAACTAGACATCAAGAAGATCTAGAAAGATGGCAGACGGTTAGCTAAAAGACTCGTTGAAATTCGATGTAAGGTGTGAAATCCGTGAAACAAGTTCATACTGCTCCTGGAAAGAATGGGGCTTCCGCAAAACCTAAGAAAAACCTAGCCGCGAGAAGGCCCCCAAAAGACCGAGTGGCGGCTTGTGCGGTAGAGATAACTCCCCAAATCGTCATCGCCATGCCAAGATACACCGACGGCCGAACTCTGGTGAGCAATAGGTTCGAAGGGAGCTGCATTAAAAGATATCCCACGAACAGGATACTAGTCGCCAGGTTGAAATCGGTTCCTTTCATCCCTAAGTCCTCTTCGAGAGTACCTAGTCGAGCTTGAGCTAAGTTGCTGTACCATTTTTAGTCAAGAGAACCTAATTACACTAATACATCAAATGGCTAGGGCCTTACCTTCGGTCAAGGAAGTTGAGGAGATACATAAGTATCAATAGCGGAAGAAGATGTACGTCAACCTTCCTCATTACCCTCTTGTTTATGGCGCGGTGCCAAGCTGCATCGGCCTCCGCGAACCGCCGGAACAAGGCAACCTGCCCTTCGTCGACGCCACCTTTTTTAGCAGCTTCATCGATAATAAGTTGTTTATGCTCAATCTCTTCCTTGCTTTCCTTAATGCCGCCGAGAGACTCTTCAGCCTTCGAGTTATCCATGTCGGCTATGTGCGAGATTTAGAAGCCTGCTTCGACCTGGTAGTCTTCTGGTGAGACAGATAGACACAGATCGTAAACTTCTTCTGTAACAACTACAGGTTCGATATTCATAAAATATAGGTGGTTCCCCTCGTTCCTCTTCGGCTGCTTTGTCGAAATACTCCGTCTGTGTATATGCTATGTAATAGCATGATGTCGAGGGAGCTATCTAATCACTTCTCCGCAGAGGGTTAGAGTGGTGATACCTAGTTGATTACATAGGGTGGGAGGTACAGATGAGGAGATTCTGAGTGCCGATCCGGCCCCCAACGCGGGGATAGCTCTCTACCCCGTGGGCAGACAAGCTATCTGGGGTAATGATTACCGAGATGTCTTTCTCGTGGGGCACAGACTAAGACTAAATACACAGTTTCATGTTTCATGTTTCATTTACTAGCAGTAGGACACTATCTAGGCCGTATAGTAGTCATCCTCTGCGAGTGACCATCCCTCTCGGTTTTCATTCAATTTTTCCTTTTCACACTAATACGGCGTCTTGCCACCTGATGGCGTTTGTCCTAAACCAAGTATTGAATAAGACATATATATATGTATCTTGTTCATATCAAGGAATTCGGAGGTGTTGTGACTCGGGCGAACTCACACCGGCTTTCACTTCGCTATCGCCGTACTACCACCTCCCACATAGCGCTGAAGCGCGATTCGTGAAACAGGTAATCGGCCAGCATAGACTCCGGCAGAGGGTCTCGGCACTTCATATGCGGTAGGGTCATAGCGGTCGTCATGGTCCATGCCAGTCGGATCTAGATCGGGAATAGGACCAGCATGGGAACGGAACAGTGGCAGGGCTCTCCTGAATTATAGATAGGGCTTGATGTGATAATGAAATAGACTTGTCGTTATACGTCGCAAAGTTTACGTAAGAAACCTTCTCACAACACCGTCTAAACGACTTAGGGAGATTAGTAAGGGAGACATGAAAGAACTAGCTATTCTGTTGGCAGCTATACATACATGCCCCTGTCTCTACGCTAGGGCCGTACATGCTAGGCGCATGGGTTGATGAATGTTCTTCCAGCCAATTGCGTTAGGCTCTCTGTTCTTAAGATTAAGTACAGAGTAATATATATTGACATAGCTAGTGAGATATATATTCTTCCAATTGAACAATATCGTACATATATAGCTGTAGTTAAGTTGTATATATAGCAAGAAGTCTACAAGTACGGATCTATAACTAACACCTCGATTAATAAGTAAGTTGTTATGGTGGCTCTAATAGAACGAATATGACTTAACTTACCGAATTCAACCTAACTTCGAGGGCCCTGTTTGCTGACTATCCTTTTTATAATACCTACCAATTTCATAATTGCGACATGTCAGCTCCTAACTGGTCGCGTCCCGACCACGCGGGTGCGCAGTTTCAAATATAGTGACTGGAGATATTCGTTAGATAATATTGACATTCGCCGACGCCTGACTAACTTCGTGCCTTCCGCGTTGGAGTATTTAACCGTATGAAAATCTCTGGCGGGTAAAATCTGCGCCACGCATAGCATCCACCCTAATAGTGTTAAGCCTACGAACAGCTGCCGGCTCCTAGACATAAACGTTTAAAGTCCGAAAGCTCGTGCATGTATAAACATGTTAATCAATAACTTAAAAAGACGCACCGTAGACGGTACGTCTTCTGCCGCCATCTGCGTGAGAGTCGACATTGGCGTTGGTTTATAACTGGCCTCCTTTCCGGCGAGAAGTAGACAGCGCGGAGCGACAGAGCTACGGTAGATTTGGTCTACAATTAGCTAGAAAATGGGTCTGAGTCTACTAATTATATGTGGTCTATTGGCTTGGCCTATTGCGGGCTTCATTCCATGCGGAGCTCGACCAGACATCGTTGATGGACCCAACAGGGTTAGTGAGGGGGGAGAGCGTAATAGCTCACGGCACATTACAGCGACGATACAGACACAGACAGTTGACCTGGCAAACATTTCCGACGCTCATCCCGGCGATTCATCTCGATCGATACCAGGATGGCAGAGGGAGGGACTGGTCGGCTTCGGGGCTGGGACCGTGTACATGCTGGACCGTTTGTCTCAACAACCGCCGAGAATGAGAGCGAACTGACATTCAATAGTCGAGGTTGGGACACCGAAACAGAGGATATCGCTCATCCTAGACACGGGCTCGTTCACGACGCTTGTAGATCCGGACTGTGCCCGAGCAGCAGATACTGGCGCGTGCCAGAAGTATGGGTTTTATAACACGACCGTGTCGTCCACTTCGCAGGCGTTGAACGTGTATTTTGCTGCGCAGTTCGGCACGGGTTACATGGAAGGGTCATGGTATAATGATACCGTGTACATCGGACAGGATCGTAGGATACCTCTTTCTTTTTGCACTTATAGCCGTCATGCTACCCTAACACGAGCTCCTATATAGGCTTGCCTCTGCCGCACTCGCGAATCGGCGTCAATAGCTGGAGCACCTACCTGTGGGCAGGAATCTTGGGCGTCTCGTACGGGATGGGGTGGAATACACCATACCCGACGTTGCTGGACCTTTTAGTTCATCTTGGCTACATTGAAGTGCCTATCTTTAGCCTGGACGTCGGCACTCGAGCCGATGGGTCGCTGAATCAGTCTGGTACGTAAACGCTCGATGCTGTTCTCATGCTAGAGCGAGTGTGTAAATTGACACGCATAGGAAACATTGTCTTTGGAGGGGTTAACCGTTGGAAGTTCGGCGGCTATCTCGAGCCTATAGAAATATGGCCAAACCCGTCCGACCAAAAGGAACAATTTCAGCAGGTAGGGTGAGTAACATTACCCGACTCTCGCTCATACTATGATAACTGAAACTCTCTTCGAAAGCTACTGGATTAATTTGACCTCGTTTGGATATACACAACCTGGGCAACCCGAAGTCACGCTGACTAGCAGCCAATTTGCGCGGTCGATGCTCATTGATACCGGATCTACGTTTACCTATCTCGATGCGGATCTCGTATCAGCTGTGGCGAAAGCCTTTAATGCCTGGATTGACGAGAAAGGAGTGTACTACGTAAACTGTGCACTGCGCTCCCAAGACGGATATGTGAACTTCGGGTTCAATCAAGGTAACATGGTGATCCGAGTTAGTTACGCCGACTTTATTGTCGATTTCGACACCTACTGCGCTCTGGGCGTGCAGCCAGCAGATCTGGGCGTCGCAACGTGGGTGCTTGGCAATAGCTTCATCCGAGCTGCATACAGTAGGTTGACTGCGGCTGTGAAGAGAGTATAGTCACCTACTTTCAGAAAGCTGACATGCCAAATAGTTGTTTTCGACCAGATGAACGACGCCATATGGCTTGCTCAATATATGCCTTGCGATAGTGATGATATCAGTGACCTGACATCAAATGCTGGGGAAGAGCTATGGTTAGATCTCACGGGGCTCTGCTGGTGAAGCGGGGAACTATCCAGATATCGAAGCCTAGGTACCTAATATATAGCATGCCATCATGTAGTGTTTATTTTCCACGTACTGGCTCGTGGTAAACTCTTCTATCGGACGGACTAATTGCACGACGAAAGTCATTCCGTGTTTTTCTCAGTCTTTGCCCCGAATGTCCTCACCCAGGGGCCCTTGTCGAGTCCAAATATTCATCCCTATCTTTGATCCAGTAGTCACCGGCAAGCCGGCATGTAACGTTCGGTCATCCCCGGTTCCGTCGTCGAGCAAGTTGGACCAAAACACCGCGTTCCCCACCACCGGGCGGAACGTGACACCATTTTCCCACGGCTCGTCGCAGTCTATGAACGCGCACCACCTCGCATCCTGGGGTGGCGTCACCATCGGGAAATTCGTCCCGCCGCCTGTGATGTTCTCGGCCGAGACGTAGGCGAAGAAGGAGCTCTGTCTGTTGCCCCCCATGGCGGACGACGCGTGCATCGCGTTTGTAAACCAGTCTGTGTGGAAGTGGTAGCGCTCGCCCGTGGCATACTTTACGAGCTGCAAAGGCTCGAGGTATGTCCGAGGCGTGTCGAAACCTTGGAATAAGAGCGCCCGTTCCTCGATGCAGCGGACTACGTCATCGCGCAATACGCTTGTTGACTGCGAAGTACGTGTTTGGCGCTGCCCTTGGATACCCACTTGGTCAGCAACAGCTGAGCGCGAGAATGTGTCTTTGCTATGATAGGGTTTGTTAGTATCCTTACCGAATAAAAAAACGAAGTTAAAGAGAGAGAAAAAAAACTCACGTGATAGTTTGAAGATGCATTTGTTCATCTGGAGTCAGGAAGCCATCGAGATATATAACAAGCGGCGATTTGGATACAAGATGACTTTGATATGCGGGGTGTTGACACGATACTCTCTGGTCAGGTTCGTGATGGCTGTGTGCACTGGTAGCAGCGATAGCTAACGCTGCGCACCATATTGACTTAAAGGGACTCATCTTGAAATCGACACAGAATTTTGAATTGGCAACATTGACAGTTTGGAGTTTACACGTTGAAGAACATCATCGTGATTTTGTAGCGCAACAGCAGACCATCGCTCCATCACTCCGTTACCAATGAATCCTATCTTTCAGGGGGATGAACTGCAGAGCTGAAACGTCAGAGGCGTCTCTTATTGTCAATGAAACATCGAAACATCGTCACATCGTCTAGCGAACAAGCATTTTTAGTGGAGTAAACTATCTCTAACTCCAGCTATCAGCACAAGTAACAGGGATCGCCAAGCTGATCTGACAGCGCGCTTGGGCCCCTGCAGGGCAGAGAACCCCTGAATCGGGCTTACAGGGTAGCTTAACAAGGTATAGTTTGAATCTGACAGCCATTAGAACTATCTATCTAGATCTTGTACAGAGTAGCCGACGACTTCACCAATCTTAGAATGATGAATTTTATAGGACTTCAATCGGAAAGGCCGAAAACTTCAAAATGAAGCTTGAATCATATATATCCTTAGTTCCTCTTCTTTTGGGCGACTGTTCGGCTTGGGAACACACTAGCGAGCGGGATTTCCGTCGAGGTATTTCTGGGCATAACCATGCGCTGGTCGCATGTAAGTTTACGCTCTGTGATATTCACACTATGGAAAGTTGCAGCAATGGGAGATGTATACTGACAATCCGGTAAACATATAGTCGTAGATGTATGTACTACCTTTCATGGTTGGATCTTAGGCAATTCTCAATAACTCACCGAACTGTGAGAATAGTCCTCTACGTAAGTGCTATTACTCTAATTTTACGGATCACTTCAAAGGCCTGACGAAGTTAAAGAGCCGGAAGCCAAGCACTGGAGCCAGAATGGATGTCTATCGCCTCTTCACATAAATCATTGATGAGTATCGACTGCGCGACTGAAACTGCTGTATGCGATGAATTTGGTATCTCTTCATACCCCGCTTTACGATACTTCGACGGTCATGGTCATACACAATCATACCGAGGGCCGAGGAGAGCTTCATCGTACGTGTATCGGATTCCGGTGTAATCTCGTCAAGGGCTATGCTTAAAGGTTCATAGGATCACTTCGTTTCTCAAAAGAGCCGTTCGTCCTAGCATTACCGCCTTGGACGAAGAAAAGAGCGCCAACTTCCAGTCCGTGGATGAGACGGTGATTATTGCGCGTATAAATCCCCGCGATGAGCACATAACCACCGCTTTCAAGACGATCGCGTCGCAGTTCCGGGACCGGGCATCTTTCGGGTCTCTAGATACGGCGGGCGCCACAACCGTCGCGTGCTTCAATAACAGAGATGAGCAGCGCTTTGCTTTGTCTGACTTGACGGCCATCGATGCATTACCCAAGCTGGTTGAAAGCTGCATGAAGCCCCTCATTGACGAGTTTACCAGAGCTAATGAGCTAAAGTATCTTCAGGTACGTAGCCGGGTATTATCTCGTCTAAAGAGAAGATTGGCGTGAGGATTAACCCGGCTAATTGTGAATCCAGTCCGGAAAGTCGCTAGTCTTGTTCTTCGCGACATCGCCAACTGAGAGAGAGGAATATGTCGACAAGATGAGGCCGGTCGCCAAGATGTACAAGGAGTACCTCAGCTTCGTAACGGTGGATGCAAATGAATACGCTGATTTCGTGGTCCCGCTTGGCCTGACGCCTGGCGTCTTTCCTGCGCTCGCGGTGCAGAATCCCATGTACGGACAAACGTTCCCGTACGACTCAGGGGCGGAAATATCTCCGGAGACGGTTGGCGCGTTTGTGATGGATATTGTGCAGGGAAAGGTGAAGCCGTGGGATGGGCAAAGCAGACAGGAGAAAGCTCAGACACATGATGAGCTATAACGCTGGCGACACTATATCGCGGCATACTGGCTTGTTGATATATAGTAAGAGATATCAAATCCCCCGCCTTTCTCTTTGGCGATCGACTGGATTCAACGGGTGTGTCTTCTGGGGATTCGGAAATATTGTGTTTAAACTACTAAACTTGCCTCTCACGACTTATATAAGAACATAAAAACATTTCACTAAACATACGACGAAGAGTCCCCATCTGATGGCTTCTTTTCACACGTTGTGATATTTCGTATATGGATCCTATTAGATCCTAGAACAGAAGCATATGGCTGAAAATGGCACAAAGATATCGAAGTCCTCGACTCTACCTATATGATCCATGTACTGCAATATTCTACGTATGTTGGTCAAAGTGGATGAACAAAGCACGGTATGTGTGATGCACATCCCGTTTCAGTATACGTAGGCTCTAACCCATCACACTGACTTCCGGACCCTCGTCTCTAAGGCAAACTCATGAACAGCTCTAGCAGCTTCGGGTAGTTGGGCGTGCTATCACATATGGTTAGCAATATCTCTTTGTTACACACTCGACGGGAAATAGGAGCTGTCCGAAGGGCCAGTCTCGACCTCACAACTGCCGACAAAGGAAACACCATAAGCTCAAAGGCTATTAGATATGCTTACCCTAATCCCGTGACGGGATCCCAGCCCTCAATAGCCGGAAACCCGGTAGTTCGACAGCCGCGATTGTCGCCGGACGTTATATCGTTGAAGACCTCGGGGCTAAGCAGATAGATCATGAGGTCAGCCAAATGCCTCCGTCTCAACGGCGTTCGGTTAACAACACTCGGGATATACTCACTGCGCATAGAGAACCGGGTGTATAAACCCAACAGGCGCCTTCCCAGCCTCCAGCCTTGCCTCATTAATAAGCGTAATAACAGCCCCCCAAAGCGGTGCGGACGCCGACGTGCCCCCAATCCGTAGCAAACCCCCTCCACTCGCGATCACAAAGCGATCCCCATTCGCCGCGACATCGGGGTACGCCCGCCCAATCCTGTTGAACCTCCCTATGCCCGCGCGCGCATTGCTGTAATTCGCGCCTCCGCCCTCATAGCTCGTGAAGCTCAGATTCGCGCGCTCCAAATACCCCTTCACGATATCCGCCTGCCACTCCGGCGCATCATAAATATTCGAGAACCCGCCCCCCGACCTAAACCTCGCCGTCGCCACCTCGGCGTCCCGCCCCGCCGTCAGGTTCGTCTCGAGATACGTCGAGCCCACGGACAGGATATACGGGCAGGTGGCGAGGAACTGGGGGTTGAAGACGTCGCGCGCGGGGCCGAGGCAGCCGGAGGGGTTGGCGTAGGTCGCGAAGCCGGCGACGCCGTCGTCGCCGGACGCGATGGCCACCGTGGTGCCCTGCAAGCCGAGCTTCATGATCTCGGCGCACTGCCGCTGCTGGTAGGAGGCCGGCAGCTCGGCCTCGGCGCCGCTGTACGAGATGCTGACGACGTGCGTCGGCTCGTACACGCCGCAGGCGAGCGCGCCCTTGTAGCCGCCCTCGTGCGCGTTCGGGTACGTGGGGTCGCGGCACTCGGCGCGCGCGCAGTTGCCCTTTTCGCCGTAGGCTTCGAAGGTGCAGTAGCTGCCGTCGATGGCGTTCCAGAGGTCTGTGGTGGGGGTTAGGTGCGTGCGTGCGGCTATGTTCACGGTTGTCGCTGTGGGGGTGGGCGTGGTGGGAGGGAGGGGAGGAGGGATGGCATAAAATGGAGCGGGACTCACTGTTGAAGAAGCCGGCGTACTCGCTGCTGGTCAGCTGCGATTGCTGGTACCATTCGTCGTCGACCTGGAAGAGGGCTGGCTCTTGCGGCCAGATCAGCCCGTAGGCCATCTGGAAATCAAGGTTCGACTCCGTGCCCGCGTCGTATAAGTCTTCCGTGGCGCCCTCGCCGCCGTTGACCGAGAGGAGCTCTGGGTGCGTGCCGTTCGGGATGTCACTGTGGTGGTATCAGTAGCTATACACTATTAAAAACTTCGAATGAATCGCCGCTAGCTTACTCGGTAAACGCCCAGAAAAAGGTATTGAGGTCTTGCTGCGTGTAGTGCTGCTTCAAACTCTGGAATATCCCCATCTTGTTGCCGGCGTGTTTCGTAGTCCCCTTGGGGATTCCGTACATTTCTAGGCAGAAGGTCAGAGAATCTATTCTATGATCCGAAATATTGCAGCACCTACGCCTGAGACAGTCCGGCGTCACGTAGGTATCGCAGCCCTGTGCTAGACTTAGATTGCCTGATCGAATATCCCCCGGTCGTACGGGCTCTGCGAATCGGAGTGGCCCTTGGAACTTGGGATCTATCGTTTTCGTGGTTGACGACGATCTCGCGCGACTCCGTTTACTGAGCATCCCTCCTAAGTCCTCCAAATCTATGGCCTGAGAGGCTTTGCTGTCTAGGTCGTCCTCTCGCAGAAGTGTATGCTTTTGCTGTGGGCCGCCATGTCCCATGAGTTTCACTCCGGGGGTGATGTAGTCAATGTGTGAGCTGACGTGCTTAGGCACATGATATCTAAACCTTTGTTAGTAGTGCGTAGGCTGAATAGGGGGACCATTTGGCTAACTTTTCGCAGCCAATGTCTTTAGTTCCGGTCATCTTGTGTTCCCACACATGATAGTCCGTTGCCAAGAGATCCTCGACTTGCTCGACAGGCGCGTCAAATTGAATCCACTGCGAGACTTATGTTAGAGCCAGGCCTTCTTATTTACATAGAATATAGTAGCCGGATGACTAGTTCTCAAAGGGGACCTTGGGCCTCAGCCCTGCCGTCTTCTTCCCCCACGATGATGGAATAGGGGATGCCATTTTCAACACCAAGCTTCAGTCTTGTGCTATACCGAAACTTGCTCACCTGCTTATTTGCTGATTGCGAAATAGCATGCGACGCAACACCGGCCTCGGCAAGCCAACTCTTCACTGCCTCAACGCTCGATTCCAGGGGAGCAAAGAAGTCCACCACTTCCTCGGCCGACAGATGCTTGCCGTACTTCTCCGATTTCGGGTTCGAGCTTGAGCCACGCTGTTAGCTATGATAGTCAAGAGCTGCGTCGGCAGTCTAGACTTTACATGTCCATCAGCAGATTGTGGCCGTCCATCAGGTTCGGCTGTTTAAGTCCGATACGCATAGGTAGCAACGCCTCGCGCTTCGCCCTCTCGACCTTCGACCAAGCTCCTCCCTGGACAGCCGTTCGTTTCTCATGTTGGACATGAGTATGCGGGACTATCCGCTTCGATAGCTGAGAGGTCGTACTCTTTGGCGCATACTCGTGAAGGGGGGTTGCGGCTGCTTCGAATGCCGTCAGGCCGAGCAGGAGGAGGAGTTGGGCAATCTTCATTTTCAGATATCGTCCTGGATAAACACCGGGACCCAATTCGCTACACCATTGTAGACTTTTCACAAGAGGTATTCCATCAGATATATCAGTCGTCCCTCTCGTGTGACGCCCTCCGATTTCCCGGCCATGGCGTGCGCGTGAGGGCGTTAGGCACCTTGCACTCACGGCTATTGTCCAGGGCCAAGCTTTGGCGCATGAGCCTATTCACAGCGTTATCATATAAAGTGCTATGCAGTAAGTTGTATATAGGGCTTGACGCCGGGAAGAGATGTGCGGCAGGTTGATTGGTTGCAGCTGAACCTGCTGATTTGGGCAATATAGCCGGTGGCTGCGACGCGGCACGTAGGCATACTGCAAATTGGTTCTTTGTAGTAGGCGTTACTATCTATACTTCTCTCATAGGAATATAGCAATGTCTATCATAGTAGATCATTGATCGAAATCTTGGTAACTCTATGCGATTTGCGCGGGGAAAGGGGGCACCATGGCGTTTGTTGTAACCTATATCAAATGACCATCCCAATGTTTCGAGCTATTATCCCATGCTGATCGATATTCGAGTACCGGAACAAGACCAGCTCAGACATCCCCCCTCAATTAAAGAGGTATAGAATGGAGTATTGGCACTCGGCATGAGAGATATGGGCTTGTCTAGGCAACTTAATAGGTCACTCTTCTCACGATTGTAAATAATTTAATTCATACCTTGGGTTTCGTAAAGATCAACAGTACCTAGTGGGACCAAGGACAATCATGTAGCCGTGTTTACTCCTAAATAGTGCTTGGTGAGCTACATCTATTTTGAGAAAGGGAAATTGGTCACACCTGATTAGCTAGGCTACCTAGTCTTTACTCACATCCATTCTTTCTAGGTAAGTTCCGGGGCTTTATCAGGGGTTATGCCTCCGGCTCTCAGCTTAACAAGGCCATTGTAACTATACCCTTTAATCATCGTGTAAGGCATTATGTGACGTTGCATCGGCTTTTAAATCAAGTGACCGACTTGTACAACGCTTTTCCGAGTATACCTGAAGCCGGTTAGTCCTATTCATAAGGAATGCATTATTTAGTTGTATTTGTCTTTATTAATATCTACCCGGGTATCTTGATTCTAACTCAGCCCATGAGCTCACACCCTTCCCTCACCACGCCGACGACAGCGCCTGTCTGAATCATCTCATTCGCACCACCAGAGACCCTGTATTCGATTTCTGCGAGACCGTCGAGCCAGCGTACCATGACCTCGGGCTTTACCTCCATTGTGACTAGCTGCTCCGACGTTGCCGTGATGATATCGGCCAGCGCAAGGCCATTGGCGACCTTGATGGTATTGATTGTCGAGAGACATGTCGTTACGTCGCTCGTTGATAATAGTGTGCTAACGATTTTAGTGATGGCGTCGGGAGGGGGCGCTGCTATGCAATTGTAGATGGTTTCCGTCGTGATAGTCTCGCGGACGATGTCCTTTTCAGCGATCTTGGGAGCATTTTTCGGTTGCATGGGCGTGCCTATTCTGAGATTGGTATACTTCGGTCACGTTCGTTTAAGTGTATATTCGTGAGACTTACTAGATGCGTGACAAGCCTGGAGAACATTCAGAGCACGTCGCATGTCGCCCTTGCTGAGTGTTACGAGAGCATCTGTAGCGTCATTGTCGATTTTGACCCCTTCTTCCACGATAACCTTGTCTACCAAGACTCGAATGTCTCCCTCTTTCAGTGGGCTAAAGCGGAACCGCGTACATCTCGATAATAAGGCGGGAGAGAGCTTGTGGGTATAGTTGGCAATAACACAGAATCGGGTGTTGGCCGTGTACTTTTCCATAATTCTTCGCAGGGCCATCTGGGCTGTGTTGGTCATGGCATCGGCCTCGTCGAGTATAATAAGTTTGAAACCTGCGACTCCACCAGCCCGCGATGCGCCTCCGACGGTGAATATCTGCTTGGTGGAGGCGAAGGTCTTGATCTGCTCGCGCACGACGTCGATGCCGCGGTCGTCGGAGGCGTTGAGCTCGAGTACCATCTGTCGCATGTTCTCCTGTCCGTAGATGCGACGGGCGAGGGCTAATATGGTCGACGTCTTTCCGGTGCCAGGAGGTCCGTAGAGAAGGAGGTGAGGTAAGCGGTTTGAATCGACGAATTTGTTGATGGTGGCGAGAATGTCTTGGTGACCCGAAACGTCGGACAGCGTCACCGGCCGGTATTTCTCGACCCTTGATTCTGAGGTTAAAATATGTACTCATGGCGAAAGGCAATCTCCTCACCATGGCAGTGAATCTTCGGCCTCGACAGGTAGATTTGCGGCACTTCGTTTGCCTTTGGCTGTGTTATCTGAGGAGAATACGATGTCATTGGACGGAGGACCATCGACGTCCATTTCATCCTCAAAGTCTGACATGTTGACGGGACCAGAACGAGCACTAGTTCTACAAGTACTATTTGAGGTGCTACAAGGAGAATGGTTAAATGTATTTTACAATATTGTATAGAGCAAACGTCGTGGTGGTGTTTGCAGGTCGAGGTGTTACGTTTGTTGGTGATGGTGATAGCTATGGTGATCTGCAGGCTGGCCAGATTCTAGATTAGCTAGGCTAAGGTACTCTGTACACGCTGCAAGACGCGTAAAGTGAATTCGCAGCGCGTTGTGGGGGTGGGGCCTTATGAGCTATTTGCCCCGATAATTGCACTATCTTTGGTTGTCTATATCCAATTACTGCATTTAACCTCCCATGTATTTATTAGATGAGTTCGTCATCACATCAAATCTCCTGAAGCAACAATAAATATTACACATGTTTTGTTTTCTTTAAGTAAAGATGAAACGCCCACCATCTAGGATATATACTCTAAGACCGTATCAACACCTTTATAAACTATAGAACAAGTAGGAAATTAGTCCAGAAACGCCAGCACGTTACGGCTATTAAGATACATAATCTACCCAAGCTTCAATCTCCGTCAAGGAGAGAAACATCCGCAGCTTTTTACCATACTCATGTAGGTAGGTATCGAGTCTCAAACTTATCATCAGATACCATGCCGTGTCATAACCATAACGAACCCCGATCCTGATCAGGATGCCTTGCCATCAGCCTCAAGTCCCACCGAGCTGTTGTCAGACGCCGAGCTGGTCGATGACCACCCGCTCCTGACCGACTCAGAATCCGAGTCTGAATCGTCAGCCGAGTCGTCCTCTGTCAGGTTCCGAACAGTCAGATGCTTGTCTGGACTGCCGCTGCTGACCTTATCATATACATCAGCCGCCCAGTCGTGAGCGTCCTCGCTGGAGTTTTTTTTTTGCTCTTCATTGTCGTCAGTAGGGCTGGACATAGCAGCCCACCATATCTCCTCTTCTTCCTCCTCTTCCTTCATTTTTCCCACATCCGTCTCGTCGTCGTCATCATCATCCCACAAAAAGCTTGACTGTCCTAGCGGACTCTTCGGGCTCTTAAGCGCCTTCTCCTCCTCCCTCGTCTCACTCCCGCTCGCACCCTCATCCTTCGCACCCCCCTCCTCTGGCGCCAGCGCCTCGTTCGGTGGGATGTCGTCGTCTGGGCTTAGTGGCGGGCTCCCTATTATCACGGGCGGCTGGTTCTGGTTCTGGTTCTGCTCCTGCGCCTGCGCCTCGGCCAGGAACTTGCGCGCCCGCAGCAGCTCGGCCGCGAGCTCGAAGCGCCGGTGGCAGCACTCGGACGGCGAGTCGCAGTCGATCCAGCAGTCATGGCGCCGCCGCAGGAACGCCCGGTCGCGCTCCACCGGGTCGCACCGCCCCGCCGCCTCGTAGCCCAGCACCTTGCGCCGCCACGACCCCCACTGCTCCCAGCCCACGTAGTCGAACTCGGCCCCGCAGAGGCCGGCGGCCGCCCGCCGTCGCTTCTTGCCACGCGAGGATGAGGAGACGGAGGTCTTGGGGCCGGACACGCAGTACTCGTGCGAGCAGTCCAGACACCGCCGCGTGCACCCGAGCCGATACACGTTGAGGCACCGGTGGCACTGCCATACCCAGGCCCGCGGCTCGCGCGGTGGCGGCGGCATGATGGGCGGCTCGTCCGGGCTTGCCGGGAGGATGTTGCGCAGGTGCAGACGTGCCGGCGGCGACATCGGCGTCGGGCTCGTGCTGCTCGCGCCCGCTGTCCGCGTTGTAGGTGTTGGCGCTGGTGTTGGCGTTGGCGGCGGTGGTGGTGGTGGCCCCGCAGGCAATCCTGATGCCATGAGCGACGGTGGTGATGATGATGATGATGGTGGTGGTACTGGTGAAGAGTGCCGTGATGATGAGAAGAGCGAGAGTTTCGGCAGGCTTATACGTGATGGCATTTCTGCGACCGCTTGTCTTGGACTGCAACGAGCTTGTTTTACGTTACGCTGTACTGCGGGAAGGGGTTGAACAAGTACTCAAAAAGCCGGTCCCTGACTGGTCTGTATGGTGGGAGACAGCTGACGACGTTTGGGCAGATTCGGTATGACATAAGAAGATGCGATGCAATGCAATGCTATCGTGAGACTAGCTCGGGCTGGACTTGCTTGCTTCCTTGATGGTATGTATGTACGTTGGTAAGTATGTAAGATAGGTAAGGTAGCACACCCTGCGTGCTTGCCTAAAGAATTGTGATATACAAAGTTGAGTTAAGAAGAATGACTAGGATCGTCTCTCTCTATCTTCTTATTAAATGAGTGTACAGAATAGAGACGGATATTTCCGATGAACAACAATCTAACAATAACAAGAAGAAAACGGCACAACCATCAACATTGAATCGGCGAGGAAGAACCTCATATTTACAGTCGATTTGTGTATAAAGTTATGCATTCAAATATGCTTGGGTAACTTTGTCTCGCCGTCTCGACAAAGGCGCCGTTGCGTACTCGGGTGCAAGAGCCCCGGGCTCGAAGAGTTTGTGCATCGGTGCAGCCGCTTTGTACGCGGCTGCACGTGCCGGGAGAAAGGCGTCTTTCTGCCGCCCCTGAGAGGAATAATGCACGAGGATACGTATGAGCTTCATCCACGAGGCTCGTTGTGCTGGGACAAAGCCTTACAAGGTGGAAGGTCAAGTTCATTATCCATCCCTCTATGTTTCGGTGTTTTGATAGTGTGAAGAACGAATCGGTGTCTCAGACTATCGGCGACTCCAAATAAGTACTATTTGGAATCGATTTGGAATTGCTTATACGTAGTAGACAAAGACCATCGTGAGCATAACCGGACTACAGTTTTGCCGAACAGAAGGGTTTGAGTATCTAAATACACAATACACATTTTGCAAAACTAGTTACGATGCTTGTGCATCTCTTCTATTCATAAAAGACGCTCTGGACTCACCGGCGACGCGTACACGGAGGCCGTAGAGGGGTTCTCGACAATGACTTGGGAGAATGGAGAATTCCGGTATCTGATCAATTATTATACATAAATGGCTAGACAGCTGGTAAATCTGAGGCCTAGTCCTGTTGACACGTCATTAATATCATGAGAAGCGTGGTGCTTATAGTTTAGAGCGTCGGCATTCGATCCTATCAAAGCAGCAAGCAGCCAGCAACACATAGGGTTGATGAACAGATTCCTCCCATTATCTACAGCTTAATAGGCCCTTTGGCATCATATTGTAGGGAAGGTAATCATATCCAACTCAAGAGTCACTTGTCTATCATGGAAAGAAAACGTAGTGGGTAGTAGTGACCCAATAGATACTCACCAGACTAATGTATGTGTTACGGTCAAAGCATGCACAATGAAAAATGAGCCAGACGACAAATCGGAAGTAAACCTGTTGTGTTTTACATATTTCTTGCAAACTAAGGGAAGAAGGAAGTACGAGCCTCATCTACCTGGTCCTCTGCCATGTCTAGACCTGTGTGTACACACCCAAGTTTCCAGCATTCCTGATACTGTCTCCATCTCAACACACAGGAACTTTTTCGTCCGGCTTCCATCCATGCCTAGTAGCTTATTTCGTAGAAAGAGTTAAAAAACACAAAGCAACCACAATCCACGCGCCTCATTAAAAAATCACCACCATCATCAACTTCCGTCCACCGTGGCTGCCCCATACTTCTCACAACCGTAAATGGAGACCAGGGGTTACCGAGTGTTAAAGCCAATACCCATATGATACGACAAGGGGATCCATTAATTAACCTATCAAGTCGATAGACCAGGCGCTCAGGCTTCGAGAGCCTTGCTCTTCTTCTTTTGTTCAACCTTGAGGAGTAGGGCGCGGTTGATATGGGGAAGCACACCGCCAAAGGCGATAGTGGCGCGGATTAGAGTATCGAGTTCTTCGTCGCCTCGAATGGCTAGTTGGAGATGGCGGGGGGTGATACGCTTGACTTTGAGGTCCTTTGCAGCATTCTAATAGCATGTCAGCTCTGTGCCATGTTGTGGCCGGTCGTGGCCGGTTGTGGCGCATCACAGAGTGGGATAGTAAGAACGGGGCCAAGACTCTTATGAAAAAAGCATAGGTGGCAGGGAAAGGCATAGGGAATAACTTACGCCTGCGAGCTCTAGGACTTCAGCGGTCAAATACTCGAGGACGGCTGTGACATATACCGCAGCCTTGGCACCTACGCGCATCTTGCCTTGAGTGTTCTGCTTCAGGAAACGCTTGACACGACCGCAAGGGAACTATGGAATGCACGCATTAGTATATAACTAGGGATATGTGATGGTAACATGCAGAAGTGAGGTAATGTGCTAGTAGTCGCGTCAAGGTAAATGAACGTATCACGATGTGCCCCGGATCCAGAGAAATAGGAAGGGAGTGAAAGAAAGCCTTGTTCGATGGCAGTTTCACAAGCCAAGACGTCATCATCGATATGTAACGCAATGTATACGGTATATAGAGAGCGATAGGAGCAGACAGTAGAGCAATGTGATGCGACAATATAGTGCAATCGAGTTTGACTATCAACGTTGTTGGATTGCATGTGCGCGTTTTGTGCATAAGCTGGACGAGGGGCAATTGGCGAGAGGATATCGATCAACAAGAGGCGAGGCAAGGATGAATTATCGACGGCATAGGTGGGAATAGCTATATATTGCTCTTACCTGCAGACCGGCGCGAGCCGAATGGCTCTGTTGCTTCTTGGGGCCATCAACTGCTGTCTTGCCCCCGGAGCTCTTTCCGCCAGACGATTTGCCTTTTCCGCCAGCCATTGTTGATTATGGTACGACGAGGTATACGGTGTGAGGGCGCGAAGCGGAAAGTGGATATACAGATGGACAGATAGACTGATAATGAACCTGGCAATGTAGTCGCAATGGCTAGTGGATTGAAAATATGATCGCAGGTTGGGACCAGGGTACGGATATTTGGGTGCTTTGTACTCGTGAATGTTGTTGAGAATGTTTGCGCGTCGGGATGCGGCGAAAATTGTTTTGTTGTGGTGTTTTGGAAGACAAGCGTCGAGTTGCTTCCCCCAAGCCAGAAAATAGAGAGGCGGCGCAAAAATTGCGTAGGCCGGCAGCTGCTGCTTCAGTGCTTGTTGTAACTGTAGTGCAAGTTGCTTCGGGCGTTGGCTGCAGCTGGAGTTGGGGAAGTTCCAGGGCAGCGTCAGGCTCGAGCTTTCGGGGTTAGTGTGCTTCTTCAGCACCAACCTAAGGCATGTACGCCGGCGCAGTGCGATGCAACCAGCGGGCACCGCCTAGGTAACCGGTGTAGCCTGTCAAAGCTGTCTGTGGCCAACCCCGCAGCATAGGCAGATACCGCTAAGCCATATTGGCATTGGTCGGTGAAACTCCGGGTTTGGGACAGCCATGCCTCTCTGAGGGGAGAGATATACAGCTTCATGACGCCGTTGAGGACGGCGCCCAGGCCAGGCCACACCCATTGAAAGGTTCCAAAAATGCATAGACGGGGCTTGAAACAACTGACTTACATAGTAGGCGCCCCCTACTTAGGCTCAAATGCCTAGAGGGACCCGACTTACCGTGGACTTCAGGAGTCGGAGCATGATGACGAGGAGTAGGTATGTTATGGTACGTGCTCTACCTCTGCTCCATTGGGCCCGGTAACCCGGTTCTGCTGCTGTAGCTTGGGACTATCCAGTACCTGGCAGGATGAGTGGAATTATACATTCCCAAAGCAATCAAAGAGACTATGAGGCGGAAGCAGGTAGCTCGATATGTGAGCCTTGGTGTTGTGGTTGTCGCTGCAAGGATCAAATCACCGGTGACCGATCAAAACCTAGAGAGCGGCCCGTGCCAGGCTAAGATGGATGTGGCTGACGACCTCCGCCCTTCAGGCTGTTTACAGATTTACAAGGTACCTAGGTACTCTCGGGTATGCACTGCCACATCTGCAGCTATGCTTCCGGTAGACAGCGCTAGATTAAGTAGCCGATAAGATGATTAGCTAAGCTAAGCAAACCAAATGCCACCCAGGTACTAGGGTACGTCATACGTTACTTAGGTCAAAGTAAAGGCATTGTATTTACCTTACGCACCTTTGTCAGCAGATAGTAGTGAACCGGCTTTATAGTTTCTTGTATTTCATTTCTGTAAATGTTATTCAAACAAGATACGGGCGGCGTAAGTGGCGTGTATGAAAAGAGGTACCTACCTAGGTAGGCACTAGTACCATAGAAAGACTTGAGCAATTGTGTATTAAAGACACAGCAAGTTTTGATGTAAGTACTGTATTATTTAATAATGCTTCACTCCCCACACACATATATATATATATATACTAAACACCGCGACCACAGATCAATACCCAATATACATTGTTTTCCCCCAATTTATCACTCTAGTACATTATTAACAACCAGAACTACAATAGTAGGTAGACGCAACAACTAGCAAGTTGTCTATTGATTACCGAAAAGTTCAACCGATGCTCCCGTATCGTCCAATATCAGTGTACCGTATCATTTATTGCAATAGCTCAAAATGCGGTGTCATATAGGCCTACATACCCAGACGTCGATCACCCCATCCCATCTCACCCCCGCTTTGCGGTCTAAGAAGCTCTTGCTGGACTAATACGAGCTTTTGCTATCCCACCACCCAGGTTGGTCGTTATGTTACCCACTCACATCGTGATCCGTATGCTTATATGCTCGCGTCCCTGTTCACATGACACCATAAGAGGAGAGCATATGTCGACAACGACTCTGATAACATCAAATGCATGCATACGATGATGCGTACTCAGCACCATTGTCAGCAATAGGCTACTCGGAAATAAACGAGGCGATGTGATTAATGTGTAGGTCTTGTACGGCAGATCCTCATATGTAACAGTAATTCGTTAAGACTATAAGAACCCAACCACGCACCCAGACAACTCTCATTCGGCCTTCACCTCACCTCAACTTACTATCACTCACCCAATTCCCAAGATGAAGTCCCTCATACTCCCCTTCCTGGCCCTCATGGCATCAAGCAAAGTAGCTGCGCAGTCTAGCACTTGTCCCTTCAACTACCCCGTGAACCTGAACGCCACGGAGAGCTCCAACGGTCTCGTATTCACCGTCGCCTCAACCAACGCCGTCACCAACAACCGCGCCCTCCAGCTGCGGACCAATCCGAACCTCGCCAGCGGGTTCTTCGTGGGGCTCGATGCCACGTCCCCGGTGCTGCTGTCTAACCTCGCCGACGCGGCGGTCGAGAGCCAGGCCCGCAACCTCTACAACCAGCTCTACAGCCTCGGTCCCACCGCGTACCTGAACCTGCGCGACGAGATCAACGGCACCGACAGGTACACGGTGGGCTTCGCCAACGCCTCCACCTGGCCTGGCGAGGTTGATAGGGAGTGGTACCTGTCCGGCGGCGCGCCGGATGGGACCTATGTTTTATTCCACGATGAGCCGCTGGGCGTTGTGAATGGCTTTGTGCTCTGTGTTGCGGACCATGATCTCGATCCGGGCCCGTGGTACCAGCTGTTCTATTACACGTATTCGGAGATCCCTACGGACTTCCCCGAGTGCGAGTATGTCGGTATCAGGACTACGGTTGCTGCTACGATATACAATGGCGAGTGTGATATTGGGGGTTTCGTGGCTTCGTGAGGCTTATTGATGCCATGCTTTGTAACACCGGGCTATTAGCGGCTTTAAGATGACATACACTGCTTCTCTGCCGGCTGTTCTGTGCTTTGGGCTATTGCTTGTTGTGTGACAGTTCTTCGTATACTGACGTATAGATGTAGATGTCTCGCTTCTTTATTTCTCCAAGTATTGGCTTCTGTAAAACCGCTATATTCTTAATGGTTAGATTTTATGGTTTTCCTAAAGAAGAGGTGAATAACCAATCCTACCACTCAGTGGTAAGTGCTTAATTCTCTATAGTCATCTTATATGTAGCTGAGCTCACCTTAATGGCCTACGGGGATGGGGTGACTTACTAAGTGTTGCGAATACTGGCTATAGGTGAGCTACGCGTCATCGTCCCCGTCCATCTATCTCCATATGTATGTTAAAGAGGGAATTATTCTCTCGAAATCCGCCGATTGATTTATGTAACACCTTTACCTAGCCCCGTGAGCCTACGCCTAAAAAGTGGCGATGTAAACATTTATTCGTGCACAATTGGAATAATGATATTGTTGTATTGATTTGATTCTGGGCACAATTAAGCTTTGATAAGAAAATCCAATTGAAGTTACACCATTAGTAGTGTAGTCACATGTTCAACTTGAAGTCTTAGACTGAGACTATACATCGATGTCATCTCCGAGCTTGGCTGATCAATAATCAATTATCTACGGTTCTTTTGAATCGCCGTACTACTTGCAGCAGTCACTTAACCAGGCAAATAGGATGGTGGCATTAAGATCTAAGACAAACTGATATGTGAGTGGACGCGATCTGTCCGCAGCCGTAGTCAAACGCATATTACTGTTGTCCACACGAGCCTAGGAACTACACCAACGCTGCTTTTACGCATGCATGCTCTGCCAAAAGGAGGGCTACATGATTGTTACAGTGGAAGCCTGGCGTATTTTGTAGGCAATTGAAACTTGTAGATGAACGAGTGCCCGTGACACAGACTCAGACTCAGAGATACGAGGCCGAAGACATCCACTTGGTGGCTGAGACACACTTCCTAGCTAGGACTTTTGGTCTTGCGTTCTTCGGCTTCCTTCGGAAGTAGGACGGCGAGAACTAGCGGTCCCAGCTTCGAAAGAATATAGACTTGATATCAAAGTCAAAGGCATCGTTGACTACTCCTGACAAAATAACACCAGCTTTTAGCGTAGGTTAGGCTAATATCCGCTAGGTAGAGAATAAACCAATCTAACCAGAGCCAAGAATGGGATCCTACCGATTGGAGGATGCACTCATGGTGACACCACTACTTGGCTCATGATCATGGGTGGGAGGACAAATAGTTCAGCGGTTTACTGTTACCTACTATGTAATGAGAGAATCGACAGGTCGGTCATCGTATAAAGGCCATGGCATAGGTACAGCTCCAGGCTGGACTAGGATTAATAACCGGGATGTTACTTTTTCTAAAAAAATGAATCTAGTCGTTGAGCACTTTGGTACCGCTGTATGATTATTGGCGTTTACAGCGCCAGGTAGCATACCTATAGCTAGATGATCGTGATTTGCGTTTTGTAGTCTAATTTGGATAGACGATGCGGGGTCCATGTTTATGATAAGGAGACAGGATACGGTAGCTCGCTCATTTGGTCAACCTAAACTGCTACTTTATTCAGAAGTGCTACAGTAAGAGATCCATGCAGGTAAAAGTCCAAGTAATGCAAGACCGTTTGGTATTAAGAATGGAATTGACACCTAGTTTGATGGTGACTTTATGAAAAGAGCGGGAAACAGGATAGAGGGGCGCCTTGTGAATGGGAAGTCGTTTGATCAAAGGGGCTCATTTTGTCTAAAGAGTGGGTTGCTGATATATGAAATTGCCAAGTCCAATTAGCAAAAACGAGGTTTGGTATATGTGTAGGTTACTTGAATCCTACGATAATATATCGCCTTAATGAAGCTTGGCTGCGCGAACACTTTAAGGGGTACTTACGCGCGTCTACCTAACAGGCGTTATATATTATTTGTTGTGAACGACACAATGTGAGGCTTCTATCTGTAGTCTATCCCTTTAACTGCCCCCTCGGCACCGCTACATGAATAGTGGGGTAGCGGGGATTCTCGCATAACTAAATACTGCAAGATAGTCCAATGAAATCACAGTATCTGGCTCGGGTAATTGTTTTATTGGTATATCTTGTATATGCAGGATGCCCCGCTATTCCACTATTTATGTAGCGGTGCCGAGGGGGCAGTTAAAGGGATAGGTGAGATTATTCCTTGTGGGTTAGATTCCATTAGGTAACCTATTTAGATGCAACCCGACATGACAAATGCTAGCGAATAGGTAGAAGAATAGTTCAAATATGTATAAATACGTGGGCTATGTAAGCAATAAGGGAAGGATACGCAGTCGTGAATTAAACTGACACCGAGGATGCTGTGCAGCATCGTCCAGCAATCCTACAGTACCTATCTAGTTTGAGGCGTGGGTAGGGAGATGATGTACCTACCATCACATACCATACTACCGGGTCGGGTTTCTCTTGGCGGAGGCCGTCAGGTTGCATTTCTGACCCAGTGCACATGGCTTGGCTGTACAATGTCACGCGATGTCACCGTGCTTAAGGCTACCTTGACGGGACCTTGTGGTGTATGAACAGTTAGCTGAACATATTGACATTAGAGATCCCCCTTCTACGTACACATACCTACTACCGTCTACACAGAACACGAGGTGAGAGGCGATTTTGCTGTTACACTACGTAGAGTTGGCTCAGACTGCTGCTGCACAGATAGGGGCGGCAAAGCCTGATTGAGAAGGTCATTTTGAGCCTTTGAGGCGAATATACAGGACTGTTTTCGGATTGGCTGTCCCTCAACCACCATATTGGACATCAAGTGATTACGCAGCCCAATTGCTAGCCGGTATCTCGTCATTCGCCCATGATAGGTATCGTAGTAGGGTTTACATAATCTCTCCGAGTTCATCACAGCTGTTAGTAGAAAGAGCTGCAGGCCCAAATAGTCAGCAGCCGCCGTAATCGATTCTACGGTTATAAAAAAAGAAAGGGTATGCTGCCAAGAAGAGGTTGTTTATCACTTGCGTTGGTAGGCTGGCTATTACGTTCCTACGTATTAGTAGAGTAGTTGGGAATAGACAGTGTTTGACGCGCGGTGTACTGCATATGATATCCGTACATACACTGAATCTACTTCTTGGGTAGGCCAATGACGACATGGGGTGGCTTACGTAGTTTGTTTTGGAGAATCAGTTTCAATTTGCTGTTGTCGACTACCTAGGTATTGGATTACTGCGTACTTATTGTCTGGAATGTTTCTTCAATAGATTGGTGCAGATCGTTGTATAACGTTAAACGGGTAGTGGGAGCTGGGAGAAAATAGTTAATAGCGATAAAAATTAGATAACTGTAGGTATGCTTCAAGTAGCGGCGTTTAAGAGGAAGTGGGCTACTGCGTAGGTAGTGACCGTAGCTATAAACTTTAAAGGTTCAAGCTGTTAATACATCCTATTCTACCTATTCTATAAACAACAACATCCCTGGTTGCGGAGACAAATAGGGGTCTATTTTAGAAAGCGGAAATTAAGTACAGTGCTTTGGACTGTGCAACACTTTCTGGATAGGTAGGTGTGGTGGGCGATTTGGACCCTTTCTAGAATACAACACGGTGCTTAGCATTTGTCACCATGGCAGCGCTCCAACATGTGCGTAGCTATAGAAGTAGATACCTACAGAGTCAAGTCTTAATAGCCTGAGTAGATCTTCGACATTGTGTCACAAATTGTCTAATAGAATAGAACTACCTAGGTAAGCTATGCACCATTTTCCACTAGAGATAACAACTTGCATATATACCTACATAAGGGCAGGGCTAATAGAGCTCGATCCAGGCACACTGTGTCCCATCAACCTAGAGCGACGTATAAGTATGCTACCTACATAGGTACTGTAGATATACTACATTAGGCTCTAATACAGAATATAGCAATAGAAATAATTCAGGGGACAAGCTGTCAAAGGGCTATTTTAGTCCCCTTTCCGTGTAACTGTAATGCACTCAGAGTATTATAGTTAACAATCAGTGTCTCTTTAAGCATTCAACAGTACTAAGAATCTGTATGTATCATCACCCTGGTTTCTCTACATAGCGTACTCTATCAGATATCTACATACATATAACATATCCGCAGCTACAGAGTACGATATGTAGTATGTAAATAATGTGCTGTGTTGCTCCGGCTTTCTATCCGGCTAACGCTAGTGCTGTTGGCTCTCCTCGGCTAGACTTGATTCAGTAAAAGCGGTATCCAGGGCCAGGTGCCTCACCGACAGCGTCTCTCTCCTGTGGCCCAACGAAACAGTTTCTTTGATTACCTATTCGGTGCTTTTGTTGTTACGGCATAATACCAAGAATCCAGGGTCTCCTGAATGACAGAACACAAGGGACCACTTGATTTGCTAGCAAGAAACTCTTCGAACCATATCCTATCATTGCCTTGCCACCTTCTACCTAGCGAGCATCTATCTTCGATAGTACTGCGTAGGCAATCTGTCTTGTGCCAAAAAGAAGGTTGCCGGCTTGTCAACCTAATTCATTGGAGGGCAACTCGGTGCTCATGGGGTCTAAGCTGCCTATGCACGGCGCTACCTTGACAAGCACCAAAACTCTCCCGTTTCAGCGCCACTGCTACCATTTTAGGACCTACCTAGCATACATGTAGAACAGTACTCTATTCTGCGCACCTACTTACATACCTACTGCATAGATATAATATAATAAAACGGCACAAACTACTACAGGGCATTTGCTTTATACCTAATGTAGATAATGTACACTACTATATGTATTACTATCTACACTAGTTTGAGGGAGGGTCACCCTACCTACATGGCAGCCTTCATCTTACCTACCTATGTAGGTATCTGTATCTAACGAGCTACCCATCTAAATACTTCAGAGTCATAACTGATACTATCTACCTAGGTAGGTTAGTATGCTGCATAACCTTAAGCCTATCTAAATAGACTTATCACATCGCCTTACGAGCTGCCCCCGCCTGTATAAAAAAGCTTAAAAGGGGGAGGAGGAGAAAGAAAGAAAAGAAAAAAAGAAATAAAGGGAATGAGAGACGGAGAGAGAAGATACCGCCTATTGCACGCATCACCATAACTACCAGCGACCTACAGCGTCCCCACCCCCTTCCTCTCCGTCCCAGTCCCAAGGGTCCCTATTAGGCCAGCCAGCTATGTAATCCAGTTGGTCAAGCTTGGTCGCCATTTTTAATTTTCCAACCCCTTCCCGCCTCATGGTACAGTGCGCTTGCTAAGACCAGATACTATACGCTGTAGAAACTCTCTGCATCTACGTATACGCATACGCAGGTACATACAGTGTAGAACACACTAACCATCGCCCTCTGACGCCCACTATACCTGCAACTACACACTGTACCAACATACCTCCTGTTGTATGTACTTTATGTAGGCAGACAGGCAGGTAGAATACTTCCCCACAGCACAGCGTTCAGGGCCAAAGGGTCAATCAGGCCAAACGGGGAACAAAAATTCTCTCCTGTGCGGTCCCTCCTCATCCTCATGGCCGTCCGTTCTTATTGTTTGTTAGAACGAAGTCCCTTTTACCGATCGCATTTTTCCAATTCCTCACTTTCTCATTTCCTCTCATTCTCTCCCGAGGCGCACCTCACTTCACTTCACGACGACGACGACGATAACGACGTCTGCCTCTCCTCTCCTCTGCCAGTCATTTTCCCGGTTCCCTCCTTGCCTCGCTCAGACTCCCTCTGCACGGAACCTCCATCTCACATCTCATTTGCCATCCTCCATCCTTGCATGTGTTCTGCCTGATCTTGGCTTGTGATCCGCGAACGGCGGCGTGATACACACCTGAGCTAGCTATTCGGTTTCCTGCATCTGACCGCCCAGCCAATCTTTTCTCCTGCCAGACCCTCTCCATCATCAGCCAACCAGCCTTCTCCATCTCCATCCCACCACCAACCTCCATCCACCCTGCCTCCCGATCGACATTCCCGCATCTACCTCCCGCTGTTATTGCTGTTGTTGCCGCCATCGCTGTTGTTGTCGCTGCTGTCGCTGCTGTCGTAGCTGTCTTTGCTGTTGTCGCTCTTTACTACGCGACGCACCCGTCGCCGGCTCTACTCGACATTCACTTCCATTTCATCTTGCTATCCCGGCCTCGTACTCGCCGACCGACGGGTGTTCTGTGTGCTGAATCCGATTAGGGGTTAGACAAGAGTAGCAGCTGAGATTCCCAGCGGACAACAACAGACTCAGCCATCATCTTCTGTCTGAGCTCTGTCACGACGCACCATACGAGCCGTCCTCGCACCATCGATCGCCCGTCCTCACTCGATTACCTGCCGCCTAGCCCCAACGAGGGAGCTGCAGACTGCTGGTCACCCGCAGCAGCTGCACCCACCCTTTTATCCACCGCGCCGAAACAAACATGAACCGCGGAGACATGTACTATGATTATTCCGCGACGGCCGCACGCTCTCCAGCATCCATGAGACAGGGCTACGCCACCGTCGGCCCGCCTTCTTCGGGTTTGGGGGGCAACCGTCAGAGCCAGCGACCGTTGGATCCTCATAGCCAGTATGTCGGCAATCCCGCCGGCTATGGCCACGACGACCGCCTCGGGGCTGCCTCGGCATACGAATCGCTCCAGAGGTATGACCGTATGTCTCCCAACTTAATGCATTCTGGGTACATGCTGGACAACAACCAAACCTGGAGTTATAATGGAGGCGTGGCCACCATGAACGGGCCCATGAATGGTAATAGTCGGTTAGGCGCGAGAGGCGTTAATAGACGCGCTGCGTTACCATCGGTTAGTAACCCCCTTTCCCTCCTTTTGTTCACCCCTACACGCGACAACAACGCTGACGATATGTCCCAGACCTGGACCGATCAGCCTAATGTAGCGATGCAGCCCATGTCACAAATGTTCGATCCAACTATGAGCATGAACGGCAGCGAACATGATATTTCGGGCATGGCCGCCGACGCCCGTGGCATGATGACAACCCCTGCCTCCGGTGATGCTGAGCAGTTAATCCCCACAGCTATTGTCATTAAGAACATTCAGTTCCAGTGCAGAAAGGAAATTTTACAGGGCCTTATGGTTTCTATGAACCTGCCTCAGCCGTATGCGTTCAACTATCACTTCGATAAGGGCGTATTTAGGGGTCTTGCATTTGCCAATTTTTCTACGGCTGAAGACACAGCTATTGTCATCCAGAAAATGAATGGGCTAGAAGTCATGGGACGTAAGCTTCGCGTTGAGTATAAGAAGATGCTGCCGCAGGATGAGCGCGATCGGATTGACAGGGAGAAGAGAGAGAAACGAGGACAGCTTGAAGAGCAACATCGTGCGCCTCTCCCTGTGCATCAGCAGAGTGCTCTCCAAGCTCTTGGTGTTAGTGTTAAGCAGCAGCCGAGCAACTCGCCATTACGTATGTCCATATCCCACTTCCCGTATAGTCTGTTGTCTTACCTCATTCACTAATTACCATCCTAGGCGACGTCGATTTAAATGATCCTGCTACACTCGAATTCTATACTCAATTAACAATCTTCAAGAACGATATAGCGCGCGAAGTACATATTTTCTCTCCAGATATTTCCCCCGAGCAACGTCGACAGATACATATCCTAGCGCATAACATGGGCCTTGAGCACAGGTCTGTCGGCGAAGCCGACAGGAGGCAGATCCAAATTATGAAACGGCCGGAGAATTCGCCTCCCGTACATGCGCAGAACCAGCTTCCCAATGTGTCCTGGGAAGATCACCGACGTGGACTAAGCCGCGCTGCCACCTTCGATTTTGCTGAGTCGCGAATAGGTTCGAGCGCGTACCATACTCTTGGCCGGCAGAACCCTACGTTGGAACTTCCGGGCAGTCCTGATACCGGCATACCCAACAACCTCCGTGCTGCGAAGAGCTTTGCCGATCTTCGAGCCCACAGTCCCAGCCCTGCCCCTTCAGGCTCTAGCTATGCTGGCCTCGGAAACGGTCTCGGCGCCCGCTACCCCGATTTCTCGCAGACATCACTTACGACGCCACCGAATCTAACACCCACAACTTCACACAATGCTGGTTCTAGTACGGACGCACTATTATCATCTAACATGAGTTCGCTCGGTCTCGGGTTTGACCCGAATGGCTCCCACATGCGAAACAGAGAGACCCCGGGGGCTATCGGAAGTCAGCGTCCTAGCGCTAACGGGGGCAGCCGTAACGTTCCCGAGAGACAGCCTCGTGGTCCAGAATGGGCAGAGGCTGGCTCTGGATTCACCACCAGTCGCGGCCGTGGCCACATGCAACGGAGTAGTGGTAAGCAATACAGGCTCTTCTAGCCCTTATGAATCCTGTTTGGTTCTAACTTTGGGTCACCTCGTAGACTCCTCGGATGCTGGTCGGAACTCGGGCAGTTCTCGGTTTCATTGATCCGCCATACTGAGTCATTAACTCTGTACTTTTTCAACTTCGGAAGCCCTAGCATCCTGTGGAATCACTTTCTTTCCGAGGGCCTACGACGGCTTCTCGCATTTCGGAGCAGTACGACGGGCACCGAACTTACACTACGTACCTAGGATCGCTGTGTGCCATATGCCCCACAGTCACGATGCTTTTTATCCCGGTATACACAACCGATGCTCCAACGAGAGACGATATTATGATATAGAATTACAGCCTGTTCCATGGATCAGACCTCATTTGCCGCACCTCACGAATCTACACCCCTGATTTCATGAGGTATCTCACGGTTCGCATATTTACTAAATGCACTTCTCTCCGTTCGATGGTGTTGACTTTCGACTACTTTGTAATATGATGACTGATTTACGACACCTATTTATCCGCCGAGTTCGTTATTTCTTCCTTCCAATTATTTTACATACACAGAAAGTCGACACGGTACGGATGAAGGTGGAACAGGTGGAGAGATGTTCGAAAGTGACTCGAGGAAGCATTTGTAACGGAGTGAACGATCTTCAGCATTTTACGCTACTATAACCTCATGATGACCCGGTAAACGAACCATGTCTGGATACAAGATACACCAATTCATGGGCGACCATTCACGGCTTGACGATTCCACACCTATACCCTCCGGGGCGTTTTCGGGTACCATGCCGGTCTTCTGAGAGGACTGGGTAATGGGACTTGGAGGCTTCCTTGACGATGGCTACGTTGTTATGACGCATATGTGCATCAGTTAAACATGGCAGCCGCGATACCTGTTGGCCCAAATGCCACTAAGACGACCCTGCTAATGATTGTTTTTACGATAGAGCAGAACCTGGGGCCGTCATAGTGGAGGCCAATTCGCTATCGAGTGACTGGATACGAAGAACGAAACGATGATGTTGATGGAATCTATTTTTAAGTATTGATTTTTTGGTGCAACCTTAAGATCCCTTTGGTAGTCGTGAAATCCTGTGATCTAGCGACGAACCTGAGGGCAGGGGAAACCCCAGTAATTGCTTTGTATATTTGACGGCGTTACCCTTTCTATCTCCATTTCCACACTCAATTGTATTGAGCCTTGCTGTTTATTCGGGCGATTCATCTAGTATCAGCCCAGCTATAGCGGTTTACCCTCCGGATGTGAACCGTAGTGGAGGATGGTGGGACTGAACAAAAAGGGGTAATAGTGAGATACGAACACTCACTTGAAGAGTTGTACCGCAATATAAAAAGTATTTGATCGTTCTTGCATCTGCCGGGCTCCTATTCCGCTGTGAACACTGAATAGTTAAGTGCAGGTGCTGAGTCTAAATCATCGCATAACCCACCTCGACTGTAATCTCGCACTGGAAATAAAATAATGGACGTTTTACGCTTTAAGTAAGCTAGTACTTTTGAGTTCTAAGAACTCGTTCAGTATTGGATTCGCCCGGGTCAAAAACTCGCGCTATGTGATAAACGATGCTTCTATGGATCCCGGTGCGAAATACAATCTTGGAGGTGACTATGAGTATAGCTTTCCAAATGGGTTTCCTTTTATCTGACGACATTTTTCCATCTTTTACAATTTATAGCCCTTTCTTTCTCTTGAGGCTATATTTTAGTTACTTACTTAGCCTGGGGGGGCTATATCTAAGGCTATTCTTATTAGAAGACTTGCGCTCAGAGCGAATAGGAGGCCTTCTATAGTCAGGTAGAAGGGGTTTTCGTTGATATTATTTACGAGACGAGCGTGATTGTATGAGAAGAGCGCAAAGGCGATCCATTTATAGAACTTCTCGGCTTACAAAAAGCATCCGCGAACACCATCGATTGATAATCCTTACGGTTGAAGGGTCTTTCGACTTGGATGATTCTACTAGGGAAAGCAGTTTGAATGCCATTGAGGAGATACTTAATTACTGCCATGCTTCACTTTCCTTGCGAGTAATATCGTGCGGCGGAGAAATATAGATGAAGTATTTGAAACCCCTTCTAAAGAACTTATCGGAAATACCTGCTTTATTACTTAGGAATGGCTGTGGGATCGCTACAGCACTGGTCTACAAGGGTGATTCCCTCTCCCTTTTGCATAACACTTCCGTCTACTTCAGCCTCGGAGAGGGAGATGATCACGAGAGTGACGCAAAAGGAGAGCGGAAACCTCGGATACCAAGTTCGCGGAATGGATTCAATCCTCTCCCAGACGAAGCTTTCGAATTGTCCGAGTCCGGGAAAAGCGGACGCATAGAGTCTTCGGCCTAGCTACATCAAGGGCAATAGCCACTCACTTATTCTACCTTGATAGGCCCTTCAGATATGGCTATCTCCCGCTTTATGAATTTCAGGGTATGCATAATCTTGCCTAAATTAACTTCATCAAGTTGCCTAGACTTAACAAAAGAAGGGTACTGCCATCGACACACTTGCTGTGCCCGCTTTTTATTGACGTGGGGTTATCAGATGAGGTACTAAGACTTTTGGGTTCGTTCCTTTCAATACACATTTGGTATAGTCGTTGTCAGTTGGTTCTCTCGTTGAAGTAAATACCAAGGGTCTATAGATCTAGTTAATGTAAAGTTTGAGTCAAGCTACTCCTTTTTTGAGAGACGACTAGAGCTATGCCGAGTTATTCACGAACTAAGTCCTAACTGTTAGGTGTAATAAGCTTAATTTAATTGGGTTGAATGATGGGTTTTAACTAGGTTCTAATTCTCCGCTTGCCGATTCTTTTTTTAGCTTGCAGTTATGTTTGTAAGCTAAATGTATTCCATTTTAATTAGGAGGGTCTCGTGAGAAACTGGGCGTCAATTTTCGAGAGTGACTCTAGGTCCCTCATACGAAGTTTCCGATCCCGGCGCGTTTTCTCCCGTTAGTAGTGTCGTGTACCGGGGGCCTTGAGAAGCTAAAATACCGACGATAATCCTCATGCGCAAAGGATTCCTTCTCTCGTTGCTATACAATTTAGTCACCAGGCCTGTGCATAATCAAAGACAATGGCGATTAGCAAATGGACTGCTATCGGCTGTACCGTGACTGGTCTATCGATAGTTGCCATCTCCACCCGATTGTTACCGTTTCATCGAGCGCGTCACGAGCAAAGAGCCAGTCCGACCCACTGGGATTCATTTGTCCTATCCGTCATCACACCAAGCCGTCATCAAGGCTCCCAAGAAACCTACAGCTTGTTAATCCCCGCAAGCCGCTTTAGAGATGACCCTAGCGATGAGGAGATACTGGCTCGGTTTACTAAGGGGTTTTTCTGTGGCCCTGCTTTTACCCCAGAAAGATGGCTGTTAAGCGCCATTCCGTTTACAATAACAGATATACCAGGTAGATATGCACGCCCTATGTGAACTCCATAATGTTCAAATCAGAGTCTCATAATCATAACCAATTGTTAAATAGCTATCAAGAAGACCTTGGCTATTCGATCACAAAACACAGTTCCAGGCTTAGTTGTGGGCCCTGAGATTTGGGATCCGTCGTCTATCTCTCCGAAGTCAACGCCATCGGTCGCGTCGCTGCTGTTCGGCAACTTCTTAATTCTCGACTCTAGTTTGTTGACCGTCGCTCATCAAAGTCAGCTCCCTGAGGATTACGTTCTTCACGTCAAACCACCGCATGCGTTTGTAGAGCTCGCGTGGGGCGGAACGACACTAGGCTTAGTGGGATCTCATCGGTTCGAAGCGAGTCGTTGTAGAATAGGCCACGCTGCGGAAGCCGAGGACTTTATAAAAGTCACATTGTCCACTGTTAGCTGCGTAACGAAGACTGGCCTAGCGCCGTCCAAGTACCTAATGTGGTTTCATGTGTTGTATGCTAAGTTGTTATTTTCGGACGGCATCCGACAAGTACTAGCAGAATAGTTTGTACATATAACTACTATGTACTATTAATTAAACAATCCCCAATGAACAAAGGCACTCTAGTGACCAGAGTATCACAGTTTCAACTATAGATATGAAATCTGAGCAATTGTAGCTAGTTACTAGGTGCCAATTTGACCATGGTTCACTTTAATGATAGCGTCGCGGAGTTCTGTATAGTGTTATATTTGTATCTGTTTTAGTAGTACCTTTTATACTTCATGCTACTTACTATGCAGGTTGCCGGCTAAATAACCCGTACTATCCACTATCGTGGTATTAACGATGGTGCCAAGCAACATGATTTTACACCCTTGTTCAAATAATTATGATGCTCTGTTCTGCCTGTGCAACTCCTTTCATCGTCTCCTAATCTGGCGGCACTGCTCCTCTTAGAGACACACCCTCATGCCTAAGCTTAGTTGCGGGATGGCGCATCTGGTATAGCTCTTGAAGGTGTGCATATTATCTCCACTGGGGCTCAGGGGTGATTCGAACGTAATGATATGAGGGGGTATTGCCGCATGAAGTCCCGTCGAACTACTGATGATGATGGCGATATAATTTCGTTACTAAATGATTCGCACCTTTTATTTACCCAGCAACGCGTTGCGATGTTGTAAGCAACTGACGCAGAGGCATGTAGGAGCCTAGTGATCGGGCTTAGAGAGTCCGCTATTGTTGCTATCTGTCTACGTCCTATAGTTAAACAAGGTATACGGTATTTCCTACAGACAGCCTCTCTGAGATTTTTCTCTGTTAGATTGGGAAATCTAGTCGGAATTTCTTTCAGTCTGTTTTGTATGATCTATATTATGTGATGGGGTCTGTAGATTTTCGAGTTACGATAGAAGCGCGAGTTCGAGGCAGAATAAGCTAGAAAATGGGAATGGTGTAGGCTATTAGAAGTACTAAAATAGATGTAATAGAAACGACGATAATAGTAACATAAGGAAAGAAGATAGAGATTGTAGTAGTACAAGGGAGGAGGAGGAAGAACAAGAAGAAGAAGAAAAGTAAGAAAATGAGTCAGATGAAACAGATAGGCCTCTCTTACATCGCTGTTCGAGACAGGTTGCATGCTCATTTAGCTATTATTGGTTACCCGTACCACCTGCATAGGTGTATATTTTTAACATCTCTAGGCAGATAATAGCCACCTATGTAGGTCTAGAGTCGCCAGAGGCTATGTGCTCAATAATTTCTCTCTCAGAACTCATCAATGGTCTACTATTTGATTGGCCGAGATATTGGGGGCTATGTAGATGATCTCCGGTACGGCCTGTATATGTAGGACTAGGTACTCGGTTAGATTATGGGATTTTTAGGGCTGAAGGACAAGACTAGAGTTTTTCTTACTAGGCACGCCATACATTTCAGAATCCCTATTTATGTGCGATGTGGTTTTAGAGCGTTGAAACCATGGAAACTTCGAACGCATTGTACGCACTTCTCGGCCAACTGGTCATCAAGTAGCTGGTTGCAAACACTCCCCTCGTTCTTGCCATCTATAATCGTTATCAGCTATGGCACGGAAATTTATTGACACTCAACGGCACTGGCACGATAGAAGTCGGGGTCAATGGTCAATAGATTCACTCCTCGACTATGAACCAGCAGCGGCATCGCTAGTGGACAGTGGACGTCAGTCTCAGGGCTCTGGCAGCGACCCGCATACGACAAGCGATAGTGTGACTGCTAAGTTAGCTCAATATCAGCGAGCGTCTCGTGCGGGTTTTGTTCACAAGTCACCTTGTAAAAGTATTTACTCGTGTTCGCTAGTAGAACAACCCGACCCCCCCGTTGACCATAGAATTAACGCCCCCCGGGCTCGGTTGGATTTTACCCGAAGGGTCCGCCGTGCCTGGAATCACGGCTGGGTAGCCGAGATATTCTGTTGTGTCCTCGCCATCTCCTCTCTGATTGCTATTATCGTTACCCTCCGACTGTACCAAGACAAGCCGCTACCGCGATGGCCTTTTGGGATCACCATCAACGCGCTAATCGCCGTGTTAGGCGTGGTGATGAAAGCTGGACTGGCAGTTCCATTATCAGAAGGTTCGAACTGATCTCTTGTTTCTATGCTTTCCTCGTTAGGTGGAATTCAACGTTTTCTTCGAGTATTAATCACGAAAATAGGCATCTCTGAGCTAAAATGGCAATGGTTCGAGAAACATCCCAGAACGCTCACTGATATGGAAGACTTTGACACGGCGAGTCGTGGAGCCTGGGGGTCATTCCTATTCCTCTTTAGTACCCGCAGCAAGGGGTCTGGCTCTCCGCGTCGGGGTTGGAGTGATCTAATCGAGAACATGTTTTGTGGTTGGAAAATGGTGTATATTTCTTCGCCCTCTTACAATATATAAAGTTGACTGGCTAGCTGGCGATCATAGAAACATGTCTGGATACCTAGCCAAACTCGCCGCCCTCGTTATCGTCCTTACTGTAGCAGTCGACCCGTTCACACAACAAGTTATAGTTTATGTGGAGTGCTCCCAAGTGAGCCCGGAGCTTCTATCTAGCATAGCACGTACAAATTACTATAACGCGACGAGTAGTCATGTACCCGCTGGCGAGAACCACGTTGATGGTCCTATGGCGTTGGCAATCAATACTGGCATAATCGCCCCGCCGGAACACATCCCATCGTTAGTGTCGACGGAATGCAAGTCGGGAAACTGCACATTTCCAAACTTTTCGTCAGTGGGTGTGTGCCATTCCTGCGAGGACTTGTCAAGCCAAATTCGCAATAGTACTGGTGAGAAGAGGCGGGCGTGGAAATTCACTCTCCCAGGCAATAAAGACTTTCCCTCCCTGTATCTCTATCACGAGGATGTTCTCAAGACGAGTGCCACCTTTAAATCCGGATTGGATCTCTTAGATCTCAGGATTATGAGCCAGACCGATCCTAGCGCCCCGACATTACGACTATCTGCTTTTCATTGTTCTATCGCGCCTTGTGTTCAGACATATAGTGCCTTTATGATTGACTCTATCCTTAACGAAACAGTACTTTCCTCTACTGTGATGGGCTTCAACCTGAATTTCCAGGATGACCTGAACCGTGGTTGGAGCCCCTCCTATTACCGTCTCGTCACGTCTCAAACACTACGCAAAGGTCAGGAAGAAGCCTGCGTATCAAGCGAGAATGAAGGCCCAGGCTTGATCAAGGTAGCGAATGCGAACGTCGACGCTGCGCCTGATTATAGTCTTAAAACCGCCTCAGATATAGCGTGGTATCCAGAAGATTGTGTCTGGTCCTTCGGATTCGACTCAAGGTCCGGCATCCTCGGGGAACTCCGCCGCCAGCTAGGCAACCTAGATATGCAACGCACCAGGGGAGTTGTGGTTGGTCCCATTGCGACTAAGAACCTATGGTTAAACGGGACAGCGGACCTGGCGTCTACTGATAGCTACTTCCAAAAGCTAGCGGAGGTCATGACCGCCACGATGCGCAACTATGGGGCCGGAGGGGTCGAGGATTACGCGAGGGGCGAAGTCACCATCACCAAGACTTGCGTATCTGTCCAATGGGCGTGGCTTTCATACCCGATCGTGTTGGTGGGATTAGCGACTCTCTTCCTTGTGCTCGTATTTTTGCACACCTTGCAAGAGCCGTCGGTTCGCATCTGGAAGTCTTCAGCGTTGGCGCTGCTGCTCCTGTCCTTCGATGAGTCGAGACGCAACGTTAAGTACTATGACATGACGAAAAATGACATGAATCAGTTTGCGGAGACGGTGTCAGTGCAGCTCAAACGTGGCAAGGATGGTAGAATTTCGTTTTCGTGAATAGAGGAATGAGAGGTAATCTTGCGGCTGAGAGGGGCTACCGACCTAGGTACATATCAGAGGATGAATACTAGATGGTTAGAGGCATCTTGGATATATATAGATGTAAATTTAGATTATATATATGACTTATCTAAGTCATTTGCACTTTACGTATATAACATCGAGTATCGCTTAGACAGATACATCTATCTAACATCGCGCTAGACGTTGAATGGCTTTCGTGTTTGTCTGTTTTACACACCTTTTCCAACAAAGCTAAGGAGCAAGATAAGCTCGCAACTCAACAGAGGTCGGCACCCTTTAGTCACTAATGAACTTTACTACGAACTTATTAGTAACTCGTGAGATGCCTACAGAAGAAGGTTGATATAACAGCTAGCTGTGTAGGCGTTCTACGCGATTGCTATTTCTTAAAAGTTCTAGTATTTCATCTTAGATTATTGTAGTGGTATACAACTACCTAGGTAGTCTATGACTCATGAGTTCCTCCTAACCCCTATTAGACACTTTGTCTGTCCTTAACGACAGGGTCGTACATAGGATTTGAGATAGCTGAGGCAATTTCACTACTCCGAATAAATTTACGTTCTCTGGATAGAAATACATGATAAATATATCGATTAGAAAACCTTCGCTGACAGTCGGACGATGATTAGGGAGGATGCAGAGCCTATAGATAGGGTTGAAGAACTTCCTGCGTATGGTCCCAAATCTTTTCCAGCGCCTTCTCTCGAAGCCAAGACACGGTTTTCGCATTCGGAGTGCAGTCGCATTTACTATTGACCAAAAAGAGCCCATTTGTCTGCTTCTCTAGCGAATTTATACCTGGCTTGCCACTCCACGGTATGCCCCGACCGCCAAAGGCAGCGCTGGTACTTTGGAACAAATGTCTCTGTGCAGACTCGTCGTCGCTAAACGAGAGTAGGCGAATAAGAGGGTCAAGGATAAGCCAGACAAACCAGCTCATCATGGAGTTCGGTTCCGGGCTCCTTTTTACGTTTCCTGTGTTGACCCATCCAGGACAGGAGTGAATAAACGTTACGTCGGGATTGTCATTCGCCAACCTCTCTAGACCCATCGTGTTCATGGCTATATACTGGACCTGGGCGAGCTTGTTGAAATTGCCAGGCTTCTTCAGGCCTGGGTCGTCCACGTTGATCCTCGCGAACTCCATCCCGCCGCCTAAAACGCCGACAACCCTGGGGGCTTCCGCGGCGTGTAACAGGGGGAGAAGTTGGAGAATGAATTGTATGCGCGAGTAGTACTCCAAGCTCTGAGCGATTTCTATGCCTTCGGTGGTCTCTGTGCGTGGTCCGAATGGCGCATAGCCCGCGGTAAGAAAAAGCAAGTCGACGCGTGACTCCGTCTTTTTGATGGTGTCGCATACTCGCTTCGCATCCGCGAGGAGCGAGATCTCACCCTCAGTCCAGATGACTTCCGCCTTGGGGTTGATGGTGTGCAGCTCCTGAATGAAGGCGCGCGTGCGCTCTTCGGAACTCTTGCGCCCGACTAAGTAGATTCTCGTGCTTGCGCCTGTGGCGACCAGCGCTTTAATCGTCAGCTTTCCGATGCCCGATGTACCGCCGACGAATACGGCGACGCGCGGGGCCGTTGCATCGTTGATGAGCGCGTTGGAAGCTTGTATTTCTTTAAAGGAAACCATTATGAGTAGGAAGATATAGTTATTGATTAACAATCAATTTTTTTTTGCTTACGATAGGTATTTATCTTTCGAAGGATTCTAATTTCTAGGAACGCGACAGGCAAAACACCCCCCCTGCTATGGCGTGGTTGGCGGGTTTCCGCCAATCCGCCAGTCAATTGACCACATGCACGGGAATTCGGATACTCCAAGAAGCCGTCTCATTCATCATATAATCAAGAACCCTTAGAGCTAGCTTCTTGAAAACAGCAGAAATCATTAGAAAGCAAATGGGCTCTACGTAAAGCTGAAGTTTTCTAGGTTATCATCATTCGTGGGCATGGCCGCTATACCAAATATCTTGTAGTATGTTAATTCATCTGCCCTTAGGAATGTCAGAGGATATGGTTTAGAGTGAAGGTAGGTCACATAAGTATTAGTAGTTAGGTAGTAGTTAGGTGGTAGTATGGGGTTGGGGCTCAATATCATTGATTCCTGAGTCCTCTTTCAAGAATAAGGGGGGAACTCTACTCCTTATATAGTAGTAGTTGATATAGATACCCCTAGGGGTCCTACAGCGACCTAGTTGCGACTTTATCGCCTGGCAAGGAAGCCGACATGACCTATCGTTGTTATTCGTGTGAGTATCTATGTGATATTAACACGATGATCTCTCTTGCCTCGATCACGTAAGATTGCTATTCAGCACAACTCCTGCCTGAGATGTGAGCTTGGGGTACTGAAACACCATCCCACAATGTTTTGCGTGTCCTTCATGGTTATATCGAGGTTCGAGTGTGACCCCTGTATGTGACAGTCGCATCTGTTTCCGCCAGTAAAAGACGCAATGCACGACATGCCACTGTGAAGACATATAGTATATTGCACCAGGAACATCTGCTAGACCAGCAAGCTGGTCTAGGGTGAGTTCACGTTCGTGAGAATAGTCCGCCCAGTATTGCCAGGTCCCGTTGGGGCCATCGCCTGAGTGATCAAACTCTGCCGTTAATTCCTTGTCGATACAATGCTGGGGTAGCCAAGCTGATGCAAGCGTATCGTATTCGCAGCCAAGTGTGCGCGCTTCTGCTATGCTTTCGCCGCAATAACAGCTATCCTGTGGAGGCTTATGATGGCTAGAGAAGGCGACGGTAATAGAAAAAATGGCTAGGATAATAAGGGCAGCGTCCTTGACAATAATGGACAGGGAGAACCAGTTTCTGCCCCATGCCTTATCATGAAAAAGCCTCTTGTCCATGGAGTCTCCATTATCAACAGAATCTCTAGATTCCCCAGCACTGGCCCTTCTATCTGTCTGGTTACTAATTAAGCTGAAAACAACGATTTTGTCAGTTAACGTACTTATCTCTTTTTATACTTGCTCATAGCACTAACCTTTTGTATGAATACATCTCCTAGTATTATGGCGAAAGACTTAATTTCAACGTTGAGGGTATTTTGGATAAAATTAAGGGAAGAGCCGCTGGGATTAAATCCGGAGACCTAATCGATTTATAGAAAATGGTGTCAGAGGGAATTAAAACCATCTGCGAATTACGCTTAGATCAGCATTGAAGTACATGGAAATACTAGTACGGAAATAGTCAGATTTCGCACCCACCGTCTAGTATTATGCAGACTGAAATACTAAACCCTAGTTAGACAAGTTCATGCAGGATAAGCTTTCTAATACTACTTAGTAAACCTGATCGAAAGAGCCAGTGAAGCCCTAATAAAGGGGTGTTTGTGCTGTTATTGCGAAATCAATCGTGCGCTTAGTTCTAGGTTGATGGATCCTACATGAGCTGTACTGTGTTGTGAGTTGATAAGATCTCGACGCTATATATCATGTATGGCTTCTCCTTCTATTGTGCCTACCTACTCACTCTGCGCGAAGCTGACTGTAGTAAAGATCTTGGGCATCTCGAGAATAGGCTATTATCAGGATGTCCCTACAGACATATTCAAGCTTCTCATAAGTTATTTTTCTTGTTATTGCAATTATTGGAGTCGCATTCAGCGTCAATATCGCTACATCTAATTCGATATCTATTTTGATCGGCTAAGCTCTTTGCCCTCCAGACAGCCTTGAGTATATAGGGCAGCCATATCAGACGCAATTGTTTTCAGGAGACCCCTTTGTCGTCTTTGTTGAGTCATTCTTGAGTATAGAAGAGATCTCTTATCTACTTGATCTCAGGTATACATACCCCTAACTTCTAGACAGTCTGTCGTTAATATTCCGCTTCCGCCATTAGCGAAGAAAAATATCAAGGATCAAAGGCCGACGGTGGTTATGGGGAGAGCTGAGTCAACCCGAGAATGCGATTGTTCAAATGGGTAATGTGGTCTGGCTACCCTTTTTAGGTGGTTACGACAACTGAAAGCTAGAATAAAATGAAGGAGCAAGTATTAATAGAGAACATGTGTATATATAAACGTAAGAAGTGCACATAGCTTGCTAGAATTCATAGCCCTTCTTCTACACCTGCAGAAGCCACACGAAGTGTGGTTTGTGTGGCTCAACGGTTTGCCCTACTTTTTCCGAGATTGCATCCATCGACAATAATGACGAGGTAGCTCGTCGCGTACGAACCCGTGCTTTGAGGCACTAGGGCTGGCGTGGTAACCGCTCACATGTGGAAGAATTAGCAGTGGATAGGTGATATGTTGATGGTTTTTACAATTGTAGGCGACTACACGGGTGGGCCAATCTCTCGTGTTTGCAGAAGCCAAAAGATATGCAGTAGTAAAGCGTGATCGATTGCGATGAGGGGGAGAACGCTTACCCAGGAGTGGCTTTCAAGCTAAATGCGGGGTCTGCTTGCATGTAAAGTCAGGATCAACGGTTGGATTGAATGTATGGTTATGGGACTAATTCGATTTTGGAAAACCTATAGGTATCTAAACAGTAGTAGTACCGATTTCCCCGCATAAGATACTTAAGTAAGCTTACGGATTAGGGTATGTCTTTGCATTCCGATGGGCTACGTGGGGTAATTAGTAACAACGGGAACTTCGATGATTTCTTGCTGTTCGTAGGCTAGCTAGGAGATAACTAGGTAAACTGTCGGTAAGAGGGGTTACCGGTGGAAATAAAACTATATCAACCAGTTGACCAACAGGCATCCAATAGCAACCACCAACCATCGAAAGGGTGATGTCATCTGGTTAATAACTGAATTAATCAAGAGGTTACCGTTGTCAGACCCAGGGTCCAGGTCCGGCTTGTCCGGCTGTTTAACTAGTGAAACGGAATGTGTGAATCACACATACCGCACTCTAGAGGCCTGACGAGGGTCACAAAAGCACTCTCTAGGTATTTTCTGGCTTCAATTCATCAGGAATAATAGGATTTATTCAGGAGCTAAGAAGGGTGCGTTGTCTAAAGAGGAGATCTACAATCTAGTTGTATAGCTTGTGGCACAGTCACAAGCCTGTGGCTTGGCAGGTGGCTTGTCACCCGCTGTGTCATAGGTACTCGTAACTAGCATGCTCGTTAATTACGACCGACATATGGGTTAAAGGAATGGGCTGGATTGATGGTATAGCTACCTACTGGTTTATCCTGACATCAATTTAATGCGATGGAAGGAGTGAATGGTGCATGCAACCTCTCAGCCTACGAACTTACAGTCTGCAGAGTCACAACCCACAAGCATCCCTGCTCCTACTGATCTCCCACCTGCAAACCTACCAAGTGCTCTCGCTTCTGAGCGCCCATCATCAAATTTTCTTACCTCTGAACGTCGATCATCAAATTTTCTTAATCTCAGGTCTTCCTTTGATCCGCCAACATGTCAGACAACAGACTGTCAGCTGGCCCCTACAGATCACCATCAAACACATTCACACCTCAGCGACCTTTAGACTCCTTCTCAAGCCATTCACACATGTCTAGCTACAGACCTCAGCAGTCTAGCGCAGCTCATGCACTGACGCGCACGCAATCGTAGATGCTATGAGATGCTCTTCAAGGCACTGACACTCTTTCTCTTGTGCCTACCATCGCCAAGGGCTTAATATGGCTCATATGCAACTTTGTGAAGAAATATTATATTTACCTATTGTGGAAAGAGCCCTGGAGATCTTATGTAATTCTTATAAGCGAGATTATGCAAATCACTACTGTAAGAAAGCATATGACAACACTTAGGTATTCGCTCTCGGTTTTAATCGATAATCGATAGCATTGCTAACTTAGCAATGCTAAGATTCCCAGCCAATGCTTATCGCCTGTAACGCAGTGTGGTTTCCCCGGTGCTCATTCATTCCTAATTATGTAGAGGTTTAGGTTAGGGTTGATGAGTATAGATGGTAGTCGACGATGACCCTCCGGCTCGGTGGCATGATCCGGAACCCTAGGCCCCCGATTTTCTCTAACCGTCGGATGATATGGAAGGGTGCGAATGCGAGAGCGAACACGAATGTGGATGCCGTTTTGCATCGTGGGGTAGTACCGTGCTAGGGTGCTTCTTCGGAAGATAATTAGATAAGCGAGATCCTATTACTACTACTTAACTGCGTATATGTAATTTGTAGGAAAGACTAGTTACAACATGCTATTCACGTTGAATATCCGATACTCTCGGGATGTGAGTATAAATGCACCGTAATAGTCGTAATAAATATTGCGTGGAAAGCAACAGCAAGTTTAGCACCTTTATTAAAAACGAGTTTTCTAAACTATAATGCCAAGATTACGGTACAGTCAGGTCTTGCACGTTAAATCTAGCGATGTCAAACTCGGCAAATCTCTAATAAGTAATTGTCATGGTATCGGTTAATCAAACAGTAAGCCAGCCTGTACTCTTTTAATTCGGAGCATCTAAATGTAAAGAATGCAGAAAACTCCCTATGTAGGGCTACTCCGATATCATTTACAGAGAAACGGTATATTTAACCCCTGCCTTGGTATTCCAACTCAGCTGGCTTACACCTTACACAGCCACAATGAATTGTAGGACTACTGAACTAAGCAGCAAGGCGGCGAGGCCTGATTTGTTGTTCCTACCCTTGAATGCATAGCTCGGGATCGTTTAGCGCTGCCAAGCTTTATATCTAGGATAGTTATTCATTTCATCGAAGCCGAGCTCAGCGGCGGGCATCGAAATTACGAGAGCCTCTGGTGCTCGGCAAGTAATCATTATGCTCTTATATTTAAATAAATGCCAGCGCGTGTCGCTGATTTACGACTTGGTACTAACACTAGCACATCACCCAGCTAAGACAGCCGACCAGGGCTACGCGGCCTCAACGTTAATCTACAATGGCGCTTAAGACCACTGTCTTCCTCTTAACGGCAGCCCTCGGATCACTCGCCGGACCCGTAACTCGGCTCCCTTCCGAGCTTCCTGTGACCGTCATCGAGGGCGCATCTAAGGACCTTAACAGCCTCGAGCTCGCACAAGCTAGCAAGGCGATCCTCCTCTTCCGCTCGCGCCTAGGCGAGAGCGGCACAAATGCTTTGATCGCGCCTGACGTCGCGGCCGCTGACGTTTTCTGGCACAACACGCTGTCAAACTCGACTGGGCATTTCGTCGGCGCGACGATGCGGGCGCAGGGCTACGCGCCGAGCTCCTTCTTCAACGCCACCACCGTCGCCCTGTGGTTTTATTTCGGTGGCACCGGGTGGCCTAATGATTTCCTAGCTTCTTCCCCCGAGCACTACCTCAGTCTCTCCGGACCAGGGGTTCGCGATCCTCAAGCTACGATCGAGTCTATCGAGAACTGGGGACCCGGACCTATCACCTACTTTAAGGGTATTCCGGAACCTAGGCCTGAATTCATCCCTACGCTCCCAGAGTTCCCTGCCAATTACCAAATCCCGCTTGCGCTACATCTTAAGGACGGAACTGTCTTCGCGCACACTCTCACGGCCTTCCGTGATCTAGCAGGCGGCCAAGGTGTCGAGATTTACCAGGGCATTTGGATTCCAGATTCGGCGCCTCTGGAGGTCTTGCACGGTCTTCGCAAACATATCACCGTCGAGTTCTCGAATTGGCTGAAGCTCGCGTATCAGAAGGCCCTCGGGACCATAAAATAGCCGACATAACGCGAGCTTAGTCACGCATGTCTCTAATTCGAACATGTTTTACTCAAAGTCGAAAAAGGTCGCGTTCTGTTGTATTATTTCCATATATAACGTTGGATTTTCTATATTTACAGTACATAAGAAACTTCTAGTTGAAGGATTCAAATATACATTCTATCGAGCTCAGGCTTCACTTGAAGTCTTTCTCATCAATTATGCTTTCAATTAATTAGGTTCGTAGTCATTACGCAGTACCTAGTTACCCACCCCTGTAATTACCACTTCAGGGTGACTAAGCAGGGCGAACAACAAAAGGCCAACAGTTTCGCTCTCTTAGTTGCATAAGACTCTCCTCAAATTTAAAGTTACCCTTAGAGCTGCTTTAATTCCACTTAGGCCGCAGAGAGTGAATATACCTACCCACGGTTTATTGTTAATTTTAAAAACAGTTGTGACTTAAAAAAAAATATCTGGACTATGACGATTTAAGCCGCAGGGGAATACTTAATAAAGTCTCCCTCTACAAGCAAATAAGCACTTATTAAAGACAGAAATTTATAATTAGTTATTTTATAGTTGTGACAACATTTTTTAAACTTATGCAATTCACAACTGTTTTTTACTTCATTTTCTTTGTTTTTTAATAAGTCCAGGTTTTTCACCGCTTTAAATCTTTTCTACAGTCCTCGCTAGACTTGTTTGCTAAGGTTAGACAGTAGTAAATGGGCTCGACCTGTTTTACAATTGTCTCTATTGGTCCCTCGTGACAAATACCTAAATGGGGCAGTGGCCATTGTGATTTTGTAATCGTTTAATACTATCAAACATCTGCTTATTCTTGGTAGCTTTTGCTATGTGGGCTATATTGCAAAAGCCCACTGCATATTATTAAGTCTAAGACAAAGTAGATAATAATGCCGGAGTAATGTTTGTTTAGTTAAGTGGTGCTCAAATACCCACTATCTAGCTTGCATTATAGATTTTACTTCATTTACATTATATATACTATATATATAATAAATAAAAATAACAACATAGTGTATAAATAACAAATATTATATATTAATACTATGTTTTTTATAAATTATTTTATTTATTTTAAAATTTTTTTATTTATTTATTTAAAAAAATTTTATTATTTGTTTAAAAGTTTTTTATTATTTGTTTAAAAGTTTTTTATTACCTATTTAAGAGTTCTTTATTACCTGTTTAAGAGTTCCGTATAAGACTGATTTAGGGGTAATAGATAAGCCCTGTTTAGATAGCTTAACTCTGTATACACAGATCACGAACTTTCTACTACCGTATCTTGTATAAGTTCCGTTTCATGTGGGGAATCATTCCGCGGAATATGGCGTACAGAACTTGCACCAGCCCATAATGAGCTGAGTTATCGAATCCTATCTGCCACTGCTGGAGCCCTGATAGTAAGGTCATCTTCGTTGTGACTAGGCTCTGCGATAGAGGCTAGTAATTGGCGAATCGGACCATAATCTATCTCCAGGAAATTGCAGAACTGCTCAACGTCTTGAAATAAGATGTATGTCCCTCGGACAGGGCCTCCTGTAGTACGTACATACTTCACTATGGGGTGAAGCTCGAAGAAGCGGCGAAAACGGTACCTGCTCTTGTTCAATTTCATCAAATGCGACGCATTCATAATCTTCTCGGGGGGGTGGTATGCAATTTTGAACCCCCCAATATCTAAGAATAGATATTCCCCTGGGGGTAGTATTTCCTGTAGAGGAGGTGCTATTTCCTGTGGAGGAGGTGCTATTTCCTCTGGAGGATCATGGATACTAGCGAGAACTGGCATATGGATCACGGGTAAGCCGTCGACCATGCTTAACCTGAGATCTGCCAAATATGCGGCCCGAAACCTGTACGTTGCAACTAACTCTACCATTTTTTCCATGATAGGGAGCAGAGGCATCTTGCGAGAATACGTCGCGGCCATCTCTAAGTGGCTTCGAAGCATGCGGCACCAAACATATAAATCCGTATTGGGCGGTCGGAATGGAAGACCGTACGTGAATTGTAATATAACAACCCCAAGGGACCAGATGTCTGCAGCTGCTGTATATTGGAAGGATCCACAGCTAGTCACAACCTCTGGAGCCATGTATTTGTATGTACCGCACATTGTCTTCAGATCGCCAGCTTTAGAGAGGCCAAAGTCGGATAGTTTGATATGTAATGGATGACGAGATTGGACAAGGATATTCTCTGGCTTGATATCGCGATGGCAGATAGGATTGGGTTGTTCATGGAGGTATGCTAGCGCCGATGCGCTTTGATGGAGGATTTCGAATAGGTCGTGAATTGAGAATCTCGTTTGTTTATACGCGTCGGCTAAGTTCCCCAACGGCACGTATTCCATGTATATGAAGGGCCTTGGCCCTAGCTGCGAATCGTGAAGCTTCACAATATTTTTCTGATAATATGTTAGCATTTACATATATTTAGCAGAGTGGTGATCTTGTGTTTACATGTGAGATGCTTTTCATGATCTCGATTTCCCTGGCCCATTGTTGTAATTCAAGCTGGTCTAAGTTCGGTCGCCTGGGCCGCTTACACGCCCACACATCCCCAGTGCTGACATTCCAGCACCGAGTTACAACCCCAAATGCACCGCCGCCGAGGAGTTTGTTTGGTATGATGATTGAGCCTGATATAGGAGTGTGCGCTAGCGTATCTCGCCCCGTTTGAGGGCCGCTGTAAAGTCCGAGTGCACCGACTAGATCTTCTGGCGCTGCCGACCCCTGGAGGAATCGCTCGACATTGGCGACGTAAGTAGGTGACGCGATGTTCTGTTTGGCGACAATGATCAAAAATTTCAGATCATGGAATAGTTTAATGACGATGTTTTTTGCCTGGTCTGGGAAGGGAAACCCGTGTATAATCCAGTCGAATCCGTGTCGCACAAACAATCCTTTGGGATCTTCGTCACCGTATAGAACCGTAGTCCCATGCCTAGACCCTAGATCTCGCAAAATGAGACGATAGTATCCGTCATCGAACGTCTTATATGTCAGTGCGAAGTGGAGCTTGCTGATTCCAGCTGGATGAGAAAAAGCAACATCACAGATATTCCTGTCTGCTCCAAATATTAACCCTATTGACGTTCGTGGTCCGCGGCTGAATCTGAGTTCTAGATGATCTGATTTATCTGTCCAATCTAGGTTGGACTCCTCTGGTGGCGCGGTCGATTCTCGAGAACTTCGACTTTGGTGGACCTCCTCTAGCTCCTGAGGCTCGGGGGCTGGTATGTATTGCTGGGTGCTTTGAATTGCAGTCACAGCATTTAGCAGATGCCGATCCGGATAGGCATATACCCGAGCAATGAGGTCTGTATCTTGTTCCATTTTGACTTGGACTTCTGGGTTCACATTAAGACAAAGAAGAATACTAGGAAATATAAATAAAAGAGATACGGTTAGGGTTAAGAGATAGCTTGTATTTATATATCACTAACTGGGCCATCAGAGTAGTTACTCAGACAATAGGACTAAACCACAGTTTGTTAAATCCAGTGCAGCTCTTTTCACAAAATCCCTTCTGTACACATAGGACATAGGCAAGGAAGGCATCATGGGGCGGCATAGCAGGCGCTAACGTAAGACAATTGGGTGCACCAAGGGCGACTATGCGCTGTACAGTACCTGCCTCCCTGATTACCCCTTTGGGCAGGAAGTCGCAATCTGTACAACCTAAACTTCGCCCTTACTTAAGTGGCGTAAGCGCCAGGTCTGGGCCGGTGGCCCCGGGGCAAATTTGGAGTTACACCGACATTCGGCTGTTCATCCTATCATCTTGTCATTCTACACCCTATACTTTCATCCGTATCTACAATGCCGACATGGATTTCTTTCAGAACCAACGTCAAAAGCCGCTTGCTCGCGATCTCGCTGCGCTAGGGGATGCTGAGCTTGATCGGTACTTACAAGAATCTTGCCGTCAGGGCAACATAACGCTCGTCGAAGTTGATGATCCCGAGAATCTACCGGAGAGCTTTATTCAGCGATTAAGGTAATTAACCAACGGCCTGCTTGCCTGTACCCTCACGTACCTTCTATTCTTTTCTCCATATACTCTCATACACCCAACTGTCTGCTAATCATTAAATAGAGATCGGGCCGCAAGCCTCGCGACTCAGTCCAATGCGATCGACCTCGACCAAGTTAACGCTCGATTGTTAGAGTTGCCTGCTGGTGATAACGGACAACCGCGGAGTTACTTACCCAAGCCCAGCGGCGAGTCTACGCCTAGCAGAGCGGACACGCCCCAGGACGTGAATGAAAGGAGGGCTTACAATAAACTTGTGGACAATGGAGGCCGTCCTTTGTTTCCTATCCATCGCCTTGATGAAATCGCCAGGGACCCAGGGGCACACCGAGAGATGCTACGGCCATGGCTCCACATGCCTGATGTAAACCCCCCGAACTGGGATGTTTTCAGTGAACAGTTATTCTCTTGGGATTGTTTCCGCGAATGGCAAATGTGCATCAGGGTCGGTGGGGTTCCTGAATTGGTTGGAAGGTGTGAAATGTACACTTTCCTCCGTGATTTCCGTCGCCGAACGCCAAACTACACAGAAGCGGTCAAAAAACTCCTAGCTCATTATGAATTTATCCAGCCGTTCCAGCTCCACGATGACCCGAAGCAGCAGAATAGCGTGACAACATGGATCGAGTATATTGCCTATTCGTGCTCCTTTCACTATCACTTTGCCTGCCTGGCTAAGCAATACCGATCGCGTTTTGATAAGGGTTGGGAGGCATTGGTGGAAACTGGAATGTTGACACCGACGGAGACCTGGGAGAACGTATTGAATCCCGAGGATGCCATGGCCGCCGATATCGAAACGGTAAGGGCTTGGAAGGACATGGATTTGGCCGAAAAGGCCCTAATATTCGCCAAGAAGAAGAGCGGTGCGGTAAAGGGATCGAGTTGTGGCGAAGAAGCCGCTGACATTTCCATCCGCGCAGCCCAATCCAGGTTTGACGAAGCAAAGAAATCGTATGCGCTATTACAAAGGCGAAATGAGCTCATCGCCAACTTTAGTGTCGCCGCACGACCGTACCGAGTAGCCAAGGACAATGCAAAGTGCCATCGCTCGCGGCTTCAATGGATTTTGGAGCAATTTCCGCTGGTCGAGGCTGAGATGAACCAATCGGCCGCATCCGAAGCCACACAAAATAATCCAACACGTGGTACGAAAAGGGTACGAGACACAAAAAGCACGGAATCTCAAAATCGGGGTACCAAAAAGCGGAAGCCCAACTCGCACTTTACCAGTAGTAGCAATGATATCGTCTCTCTCAATGATAATCAGGATGGCCAGGGGCAATCGGCTCGACAAATATCTTCTAATGGAGGATTTGATGATACTAAACGGGCGAGCGCGAAGGAAAAGCTAGGCCGAATAGTGACCAGGTCTTCCAACGGCCGGCTACTCAGGAGCAGCAACCAGCGGGCACACCAACCCCCAGCAACTTCCCCTCCACTTCGCCGAAGCGCTCGAATTGCAGCGCTTCAGAAAGTACGCGAGAATAAAATCACTATAGCGCCAGATACTAAACCTAAACAGCACTATGGTCGAAAACCTAAAACTAAGCTGGCTTGAGATAATGCTGACAAACTCAGCCTTACTAGTTGGCTAAGGTAATAGCCGCTGTGTCACGGAACAGAACTGCAACGCTAAACCACAACACAACTGATGCAGAAGGCAAAAGTAGAACGTTGTCAAGGCAGGAACCTTGACCGTTTGCAGGTCTTATATATAGGACCGTGACACGCCGAGGGAATTGTAAAATATATGTACATAAAATTAAGCACAGATCTGATAGAATAGGTTAATTAATAATTCGTTGTTGTTTTTCAGGGCCTGGTCAGTTGTACTATTCTACGATGATACATAGGAATTTTATATTTAAAAATTAATTTGTAATTTATAGCGCATAACATAAAACCGCGTAATTATTATATTGCTAAGTGTATATATATAAATATTAATATGTGGTAAGGTGGGTTTTACAACTAGCTACTAACTAGACAATGAACATTGTGTGGCACGATGCTGCTACTATATCATGAAAAAACTGCGTGCTAATTTCAAAAATATCCAACCTCCGGACGGTCGGCCCAACCACCTGATACTTTTTGAAACTTATGTTCTACGCAAACAACAATCAAGAGCATCCGAAAGGTGTACCACGGTCCAGACTCCTAGCGATACGAGAGATGACTCATTGTGATTGCTCAAAGTTCTATCTAGGTAACAGTTCCTCAGACGTATGACGTCATAGAATATTTGAGCTCTTTTGCAACCCCCGTTAGCTTCAACACTGTAGATCGTTCAGCTTAACTAAAACTGTAGTGGTCTTAGGTACTCTCCTTCCCCACACCTACTGGTACGATAAAATGTCACAGTCCTACGAGGAACCTAGGCTACGCGCCTGACGTGCGCCTCCCTTGTCTCGCAAGGGCAACCTTCTTCGACCGATCTAATACAATGGACGTCGCAAACACCCGCAAAATCATACCATAAATATCAGGATTAGCAATAGCAGTCGTACAGAGCTGAAACACCGCCGTCGAACAGGACCATCCACACTAATGGCAAGGAGCAACACTTGCGAAGGAAAAGCGCGAGGCGGAGGTTCGCGTCTGAATTTTGAGACAGTCTTTCTACAGTCCGATTATCGGCGTGGGCACCGAGAGCAGTGGACCGGCGAAATGATAGACATTCGTCACACCCATGACCAAGCTGCGCGGCTACAGCTTAAAAGGCCAGCACTAGAAGATTGCAGACAAAGTTACAACATTTAAGAACGCGAGATAACTCACTAAAGGATAAATCAATGGGACATCGGCGAACTCAAAAGACCAGGAAGGGGTTATAGGTATATAACAACACATAATACGCGGGAAAACGTAATAAGTATGTCAGGGGATAAGGTTTAGAGTGAAAATAGATCACGTTGATACAAGCAGTCAGGTAGAAGCTAGGTAGCAATATGGGGTCAGGGTTCGATTCCTGAGTACTCCTCAGAGAATGGGGGAGGACTTTACTCCTTATATAAATATAGTGGCTTTAAAGAGGTCAAGGAATAAAAAAAACAACTAAAAAAAGCAAATTATGTCAGAACGTGCACATGTGCACGGATTGGCGGAAAACCGCTTACCGCCGACCGTCTTAGGAAACAATATTAACGATCTAATCTACACCTATGTAGTCATGCAAGAATATAGTTAAACGATGCATTTATAATGACATAACTTGTTAGGAGATTTAATTCTAATAAGAAACAAAGAATCGTTATCCTCCCCCTTCCTACCGGCGATTAGATATTCGTATTGACGTCTTCAAACCCGCGGGCTCACTCGTCCTCGTGATTAAGGAGCAACTGAACCGCTCAAACTCTTCCGGTAAGGCCGGTGAGCCACCTAGGCTCCCTTAGAGACTATAGCATAGCCAGCATAATTCCAAGGAATTCTCGTGATATCTTTGGATAAAGCATTGGATCATCGTCTCTTAACCCGACAACTCTTGTCTATTGCTCCCAATCAACGTAGAGTCCAATCTCACTCCACTATTGCGGGACTGCGCTACCCGATGCGCATTGTCATGTGGGGCGAGATGGGTTAAGGAGTTGGAGCGCGGTACTCCCTGCCAGTGTCTTTGGGACTGTTGCTGCATCTGTTGCAAAGGCTGCTGTGCACAGAATGGCAAACTCCAGCATGCAGCAATGTTGCTGGGTCTAAGGCGTCGCCGTTGTCTATGCTTCAGAATCCAAATAGCAAGCACGCCAACTATAAAGACCTGTATAGCAAGAAATATACCCAGCACAACTGTGGTGGCAAAGAGGGTCTTTGTTGCATTATTAAACGAGGTAACTTGAATGGTGCTGCAACTAGTAACTTGAATGTTGTTGCAACTAGTTTGTAGGCTGCTCTCTCCGTCGTTATTATTGATAATGTTATCCCGGTGGTCGATATAATTTAATCTAGTCGGCATGGGTGGGGACTGGATACCGTAAGTAGTTGAAAATATAATTATTCGGAAGGCTTTGCTAGGTATATAACGAGGACCACATGGGCCTGGAGGTTAGTTATATAAACATGAAATTATCTGTATCGTAGAGCACATCAATGGAAAATAAAGAAGAGCACCCGGGAATGAAATATATTTAGTAAGATTTCTGAAACTACGGCCTAGTCTTTATCCGACGTACCCTCTAGTTTTAAGTCTGGCCTTTGGGGGTGGCCGGTTTTAAATACAGTAGCAGTATCACAGTTTCCTGATAAGGCTGTAATGGCAGCTTAAATGTAGCAGAAATTGTAAAAAGCCAACTAAGGGTTAAGCTGAATATTTAAATCTCGCTCGGAAATACGGCAATCTCGCCGGCGGTTACCTGTTGCTCCCACCATTATATCGGTTTGCCAGAAGCCAAAAATGCCTTCGGTCAACATAAATAATCACTGTGCTAGTTCAGAAACAGCGATTCGTAGACTCTCATAAGCTGCTGCTTATATTCAAGTAGTAAAAACCATAAAAAGCACTCATTTAATTCATATGCAGTAAAGCAAGATAAGCCTAGATCGTTATAAACATTGGAAATGAAACCAAGTCTCAAAATTGCCGAGGGCCAACGCCTTTTCTTCCCTTGTCTCTCTCTTCATAGTATTAGTCCCTTGAAGGCGGCAAGATGGAACTCCTGCCTTTTCGAGGCACAACGTCTGTTTTTTTCCGCGTCAAAGAGGGAATTGTCCTAAAGTCCCCGAGAGCGATATCGACAAAAAACCCAAATTACGAGCAGCTGACCAACCGTATTGCCTTGGAATTTCACGTTGAACGAGAGATTTTGGAGCTACTCGGATCAAACCCTCGGATTGTAAAGTATATACTTCCACCTTCCTAGTGTCAACACGTCTAACTTCGCTAGATATCATGGTTGGCATAAAGACACTGAGGGCCATCAGGGCTTGCTGCTAGCTAAAGCTGACGAGACTCTGGAGGATTATCTCCAAAAAGGAGATGCGATTACACTATCTGAGAGGAAAACTCTGTGCAGGCAAACGATTCAATCTATTGTATATGCACACGAAAACGGGGTGATCCACTCTGATTTACGCCCAGAAAATATTCTAGTCTCTGGCGGCAATATTTGGCTGAGCGATTTTGGTGGCTCGACGTGTGAGAAGCGAGGCTTAGATGGTGGCCATCTACCAGATTCTGGTTTCTGGAATCCCAACTCAAAGTGGGAATCAACACCAGCTACAGATATATTCAGCCTTGGGTCTATACTGTACACGATCGTTACGGGACATTGGCCGTATAAAGACGGCGCGAACTTCAAGACCTTGGACGAATACCGTCAATACGTCGACGAACGGTTTAAGGATGGGCAGTTTCCTAGTGTTGCAGATTTATTGGCCGGAGAGATCATTATGGGGTGTTGGATGGGAAGGTATGAGACAGCGGATGATATCTTGAGGGCTTTTGACTTAGAAATAGCTGAATGAGTGCCATTTCTACCAATGCTCCTTATCATGAAGGACTGCAACCTTGCTAGCTAGCAGGAAAGAGTGACAGATAGCCAGTCCGCTGGTATAGAATTTTGACGTAGTTTCGTGACTCAGAGGGTTCTTGCACATCGTTATCAAGGGAAATGCTAATAAAGTATAGCAATAACGATATAGCTATAATGAACTTATAATATCCTTGGTTATTGAGTATTAATTTATTTTAAGTGCATAAATAAATTCAAGTTTTTTTAACAAGTTTTTTTTATTATTATTGTTAAAGTACAATATATACTAAAAAGATTATAAGTACCTAGGTAATATACAACGTATTTCTGTAAGTTTATAGCTACTTTACTAGGTTTATTGTTTTGAATACTTTTCGGTTACCGAATTTTTACTTGTTACCAGTTATTGTAATTAAACGTAAACGTGAAAACCTTTAAATTTATCATTAGTGATTGTAGGTAGGTATGTACAGGTGACCCCAGTATCGAATAGGGAAGGATTACGGCAGGGGATGGAAATCAACAATGCTGTGGCTGATACGTTTATCTAGGCCTTGCAGGGTAGTAGTTCGATTGATCCTTGCTTACTACGTACAGAACACTGTAGCTAGGTACCGATAAATCTCGGGAGTATTTACAAGACGCCACAAAACAATAGACCGCGTCGCCTGGTGTCAACGGCGACTATATGGGCACTTGAACGGGAGACTAGGTCCACTATATGAAGTGGCAGAGTAGATGCAGTCTGTTCGATAGGTCTCGGCGATGCGGCTTCTCCATTGCGAGAGTCTGACATTCGAGGAGTTCGTCCACGATGTGCCGCGCTACGCCATCCTCTCCCACACATGGGGGGACGAGGAAGTCTCGCTCGATGACATGAAGCGCAAGGCGGCGCCCTCGCGCGCGGCGGGCTACGACAAGATAACAGCCACCTGCCGGATCGCCCAGGCGCAGGGCCTAGACTACGCGTGGATCGACACGTGCTGCATCGACAAGTCGAGCAGCGCCGAGCTCTCCGAGGCCATCAACTCCATGTTCGCGTGGTACCGCGACGCCGCCGTCTGCTACGCCTGGCTGTCCGATTACGCGCAGGACGCGGCCTTCGGCTTGACGGACGAGGCCACCCTCGCGTCGTTCGGGTCGCGCGAGTCAACGGCGGAGCAGGAGAGATGGTATAGCGACCCGCCTCCGCTCACGTCCAAGGAGCTCGACATGCGCAACCACATCGGGCAGGGCCTGAAGAAATGCAGGTGGTTCTCGCGGGGATGGACACTGCAGGAGCTGATCGCGCCGCGGCACGTGGAGTTCTACGACCGCCACTGGAACTGCTTCGGGTCCAAGCGGCAGCTGGCGCCCATCCTGTCCTGGATCACGGGCATCGACTCGGCCGTACTGAAGGGCCGCCCGCTCGACCAGGTCCTCGTGGGCCGGCGCATGTCGTGGGCGGCGAGCCGGCAGACGCGGCGGGTGGAGGACATGTCGTACTGCCTCCTGGGCCTCTTCGACATCAACATGCCGCTGCTCTACGGCGAGGGCGCCAAGGCCTTCACGCGCCTGCAGGAGGAGATCATCCGCTCGAGCAACGACCTCTCCATCTTCGCGTGGACGGCGGCGCTCGGCGACCCGCGGCCGTTCCGGAGCCTCTGGGCGAGCGCGCCCAGCGAGTTCAAGTCGTGCCAGTTCCTGGTGAAGCCGGCGCTCGAGTGGAACGTGCGGGGCGAGTACAGCATCACGTCGCGGGGCCTGCGCACGACGGACATGATCCGCATCGTGCGCGGCGAGGCGTCGCGCAAGGGGAGCTACTTCCTGCCGCTCGACTGCGCCGACGCGCGCCAGAAGAAGGACATCCGCTTCGTCTCGCTCGAGCAGTACGGGCCGAGCCTGTTCGCGCGGCGCAAGCCCTGGCTCTACGACACCGTCGTGGACATCGACGTGTCGCAGGCCTCGCGGCTGCCGCAGCCCCAGTACATCTGCTGCCGCGAGAGCCCGGACCTCGGGACCATGGTGCGGACGAGCCGCGTGGGATCCGTGCAGATCGACTTCTCCATCGAGGCCTTCGACGAGACGAGCGTCACGGCACAGCCCGAGACGGACTGGGACCTGCGCAACTCGGTCCTCCTGAGCTACCGGCGGCAGCAGTTCTGGGGCTGCTGGCGCATACGCACCATGGCGGACGAGCCGGGCGTGTGCGTCGTCTGCGTGCAGTCTAACGGGTGGCTGCTCTACGGCATCTTCCCGTGGCATGAGCTGCCCGCCGCCATGGACCAGAGCGACTTACTCCCGTCGCAGATCGCCGACATGTTGCAGAAACTCCCCGTCCGGGCATCGGCGCGCTGTCCTCCGTGGCATCACACCGTAGAAGTTAGCGAGCATGATCTGGGGGAGGAGAATAGCGGTGAAATCGCCGGTACATTGCTACGAATTAAGAGCAGAAAGATTAACGAGGCCCAAAGTGACAGGACAACAGTTAAGTCACGGTTGCAGCGACTAGTTACGAGAAGCAAACACAGCCTTAAAAAGAAAGCTTCCGCGAAGAATGTACAAAAAACCTGGTGATAGATAAACACGGCGCTAATATAAGCTAACCGCTGGGATGGTTTAGGGTATATCTAGGTTATCGTGTAAAATCCATTACGGAGATATGTATTTTATGTACCATTATTAGAATCGTAAAATGGGATACCAATAATATGTTGATATCAACTCCGTGGGCTAATTCGTCGAGAACGATCTCCAAATACGTAATGCCCGATATCTTCATCGATACATTATCTAACGTTATTTACCCTACGACGTGCTAGAAGTACATATTGCGCTTCATATCCTAAAATCTAAATCCCGTACTGTACCCTTTTAAGATGTTCCCTGACTTATACTGTCTTGATTTCACTCCTTAGTTATTTGATATACCCCAAAGTGTAAAGACTCTGCTCTTCGCTCTTCTTCTTATTACATAACACAAAAGCTGTGCACGCTGCTACTCGAAGACTTACGCCGGGCTTTCCGCCATCAGCCCCAAAACCAAGGAAGAGATAAAGCTGTCAAACTAAGCGCGATCTGCTAATACGATAAAATACCTCGCAACTATTACGAGGATAAGGGCACCGGCGATCAAGTCTGCGAAAGGTCATTGAATTCAAGTCCTCGCCGTTATATAAAACCTTGCCACCACCCTAAATACTTTACTACGATAACACTAGGATAAGTACTACCATTAGTACAGCAATCAACTTAACCAAAATCAATCTTAGGTCTGTAGAATCCAAGGTAACGCAGTAGCGTATCGTATATGCGGATATCAAAGTGGAAGAGATCGAAACTCTCCCGTGCAAGGAATCATGGATCGGGACATGTGTGAAAAAGCGCAATGTGGGCATTTAGGAAGGTTGATAATTTTTTATTCGAAATGTAAACCTCCAGCACTTCACTGCTTACACATTGAACATCACCTAAGTCCCGCGACCCCGTCTACGATATTTACTCCGATCCTAAATTTTCTTTTTTAAAAAGTTATGAGCCTCCCGGGCCTCCAAGTAGAGCAAATCTTCGCACGATACTGGGTCCGTATTCTTGGTACTACGCGAAGGTTCGTCAGTTCGTTATACCTAATAAGGGAGAGAAAAAGGTGAAAGATACTCACCTCGGCCTTGGTGTGGCAGTAGGACCTGAACTCGGGCGTCTGGCCTAACAAGCTTCCTCCAAACCACGGCCCATGTCGCTGTCGCTTATGTGAAATGACTTGCACTTCCAGCCCACCACTCCTGGCACCGCCACTCCGCACCTCGCTGGCCCGGATGCGCGCATCTACCAGGTGTTTAATGTCTCGCTGTAACCTTCGGCCAAAGTCCTTATATAGCGTGCTACCTCCGGAAAGCACAATGTTCTTGTAGAGTCCTCGTCGTACATCGATGGGGCTCGACTGAATAACGCCGTCGACGACCACGGGTAGCGGCGTGAGGAAGTCGGACGAGTAGATTTCGGGGTTGAAGAAGATCTCAGGGGCTAGGAATCTCTCGTAACCTACATCGACGGTGACTTGGCGGCCACCGGGCTGAGACACGACGTGCTTGAGAAACCGGCTGCGGTCCCGGTCGAAGCGCGAAAATTCCTTAACGATATCGGGACAGACATAGCAGTGCTCTTCTTTGATCTCCTGGGCCGTCTTCAAAGAGCTATCGGGCTCGCCTCGGTCGCGAAGTAAGGATTGCACAAAGTAGGTAAGGTCTCGGCCGGCGATGGGGATAGACTTGATAGAGGAGCCGATGACATAACCCTCGGCAACGGGAATAACGTGGGTGACGCCATCGCCGGAATCAATAACGGTACCGGTCAAGGAGCGGTCAGTGACCTTTGTCGAGGTCCAGGAGGCGGCGAGGGCGAGGACGGCCTGGACGGCGATGTACAGGCCGGCGCAGTTGAAGGACTCGAAGAAGATCTCGGCGGTATTCTCGCGATTCTCGGGAGGGTTCAGGGGCTAGGAGACGGAGATTAGCAGCGGGTTTCGTCTATTTGTTCGGCTGCACGGCTATAGATTCTACGGGCCATGGAGCCGTATTCGGCGTGCGTACAGGTTCGGTCAAGAGAAAGTAATGGTCTTCGGGTTCGACTCGCAGATACTTGAAGATGGAGTTCGACCAGAATCGTTCCATGTGGTCCTGCGCACACAGCGAGTTAGTTTTGATCCGGTGATAGTAAACAACGGCCCCCAGCAAAACTCACCCAATTCTCGATCTGGCCGTGCCGAATAGGGTAATGGAGACCGTAACCTGAGAGGGTGCACGTGTCAACTCTTTAGGCCCCTACAAACATACACATACATCTCCACACGTCATGGCGGGCGTAGGCGTAAAGGATCACTGGAGCTATACCTGGACCGTTTGAGGCAGCTATGGCCTCGTCGCCGATGAAGAAATCTAAGTCTTCAGTGCCACGCTTCATAGAGAGATGGCCAGAAGGACCGGCGCCGCCTGTGAGGAACGAGGGCTTATTCGCAACAGCCGGGCGGCCCGAGCCAGTTCCACCGGCGCCACTGGCAGGACCCTTCGTGGCGATGGCCGTAGGGAAGACGAACGAGGGAGAATCGTTACCGGCAAAACCTACAGACAGGCGCAAAGGGAGTAGCCAGTTAGTCTCGCTCTCGCTCAAGCCAATAGAATCGTGAAGGGAAATCGACAGGACATAAAGGGACGGTGCGCCAGCACCAATCGACATCGACTAGAAGGCTACGACAGGAATATAGAGAGGCAGAGGGGGAGAAGATCCCATCTTACCAAGCTTAGAGAAGCCCGTGCCGCTAGAATGTAGAAGCAATTGTTAGCAGAGAACCTAAACAACTGTGACGACCAACGTGACGAAAGCGATTATCCCTCCGCCAAGTATTGCTCCCACGTCGGCAGGAACGAGCATGTCGAAGGTGATTATCTTTACGCCGCATAAGACTGCTCCCACACCGACAGGAGCAAACATGTCGACGATGGGTATCTTTCCGGCAGATGTTACTCCCACATTGGCAGGCATAAAAAAAGATGTTCGACTACATCATTGTACCACACTGCAATATAATAGACGCAGAGGCCATAACAAAAAGACACCAAAGAGAGAAGACCGGGGGTGACGTACTTGTCCATGACAACGGCCGGAGTTTGGTTCGCCATGGCGGAGAAGAAGAGGAGGCGGCCGAGTTAGGAGGAGAGAGCAGGCAAGATTCAAGGTAAATCCCTAGTAGATCCGAAACTGAGCCTTATATGTCGAGAGTCGAGAGGGGGAGTGGAGAGGCGACCAACGACAACGACAACGACGGCGGCGGCGGTGTTGGTGATGGTTGGCTGGTCGGTCGGTCGGTCGTCTCGAGCCTCGTTCGTGGCTGGCTAAAACAATGACGGTGAGTTAGCTAATAGTGGGGTAGTAAAGAGGGCGAAGCTCTCTCTATGTTTGTGGCAGATACCTTTGTCACGAGGTAGGTACCTGAGTTAGGTAAGGCTATAGCCTATGCGTATAAAGAGTAGAGAGGCAGCTTAGCTTGTCTGTACTGCGAGCTCCCATTCATGATGACGATGTGGGAATGATGAGGCCTAAGCCACCTTCCATATCTATGTGGGCGCCTACCTACATGTACTATCTAATAGAAGGTACCTGCTCTGTATGCGACGATCTAGCGGGTAGATAGAGGGGCAGTGGGGTTCGGTCAGTGTAACTTGGTGCGACGCCAGCTGGCACCGGCTGGTTTACACAGACGGGTACACCACCCACCCATGTAGGTCCTAGATCTTGATACCTTACCTAACTCATCACTTATGAAATGAATATATTTTGAACAGCAGCTGCTCAGATCTCATCGCGTTTATTCAGTTCTAACTTGATTGGAATTAATTACTCCTTTATCTCATACTCTAGGCTATCTTCCATATTAAACTACCCATGCCTGATTAGCCCTGAGAAAAAGACAGCTGCATTATAAAGAGCTGCACGTTTTTCTCAGCTTCTATACTGTTCTTGCCCATATATCTAGGCCTTACATCATCATTAATTCGTCACTCCCTACGCGTCTTAGGATTCAATTAGATTCTCCGTATTTTGGACTTCAAGGTATGTGACATACCTACGAGGAGGGTGGTCATGGGTGTAGCTATGCTATCGAGAGCCGACTATTTCTTCTCTGTAGGTCCAGATTATTAGATCGCCACTCTTGACCAGCTCAACTATCTAACCCATCTAGATATTTCATAATGTATAATGGTGCTATAAACACTCTATCATGACATACCAACCTCGCGCAGTACCTATGATATCGACTACCTAGGTCCTTACTGCAATGAGCGATAGGTTCTTTCTTGAGTATCGTGTTCACCATTCTAGGTGAATTAATGCATCTACGTAGGTACAAACATATTCTTACTCGTTCATCAAATCAACCCCAGTGCATTACCACGACCCATCTTCACACACTCAATTTGCCTACACATAATACACCTACCACCATCATACAGGAGGCTCAAGTCCCTTCAATTTCTATATCAGCCTTCCCTACTTGCCCCTCTCGTTTCGTTTCTTTCTTTCTTTTTTTCTTAAAAAAAAAAAAGATTAGATCCCTTATAGAAGCTAGAATGCACTGATCTTCACTATCCTCACTTGCGCACACCGCACAGTTTACACAGCATATCTACAATACTTACCACACGAACAAGCAAGCTCATCGTACTTTCCGTCAGTATTCGCAAGCTCCTATAGTTAAGGCAGCGTCACTTAAGGAGTAGGGACCTATTTTCATAATTCCTACTTCCAAGTATTCTACTTGCCCAAGTCCCACCTCCTTCTTCACCTCCTTCTCCCTACCTAGGAAAAGGAGATGATCGCAGCCGTCTTCTTCGATAGCTTGGGCTGCAACTTCTACCATTTTCTGGGAATTTGCTCATATATAAGTAGCCAGGTCACGTCACATTCTACACTCCATACCTCGGAGCTGTGGGTTCGACTTTCATTATAGTCAACCTGAACCTTGTGCTTTTATCCGAGTCCTATCTTACTTGTTCCTCGGCCCTCAAACCTCGTATCTCTTATTCTACCCTTCGTTCTCAGTGCCCCAAGAGGGTATATCTATCAATCATACCCTCGGCCATATTGGCTCGTATTATTTTCCTTCAAACTCTACTCAATACGCGCTAGACGATATTCATTCTTTCGTGCCCTGTCTACCTCAGGAGCTTATATTGCAGTTTTCACGGTGTGTGCTGTTCGTGCCCTTCTAGTCTCACGTTGTCAGCGAACCCTTCCGTCACTTGACTCTGAGCTCTTTAGACGCTCGGAACTAATATGCTGACAGGCTTCTAGGAAGGAACACCAAACTTGGTCATTCGACCATTTCCCTAGCACATTTTGGTGCAAGGTGATACCAACTAAAGATGTCGGACCAAGCATGGCAACAAATCCCAGCTAGTGGCCATGACCAGCCCTTAGAGACGTCGCGCCACCATCCACCTCCTTTACGAACATATTTCCACCAAGTTCGCTCGCTTCTCGGAAAGAGGGATCACGAGAAGGACGAGACCTCAACTTCTACGAGCGCATCGGTTACCGCTGGACCCCAGCAACTCACAGACCCCAACACTGGCTCTACTCATAATATGGATGCTATAATGAGTTCTGCACAGCAGACCAAACAAGGAAGAAGCGGCATTTTCTCAGTAGATGGCGCCGCAGACAAAGTCAATAGGCGATGGGGAAAGCCTGTTGCCGCCATCTTTATACACGCTGGAGCCGGCTATCACAGTGCTGCCAATGAGGAACATCATCTCAGAGCCTGTAGCGAGTAAGCCGGCCGCGCCGTCTCCTATAAAAGTTGTGACGACAGAAAACTGACTTGATGCTCGCTAGGGCTGCTCGTGTGAGCATGAAAGCACTCAAAGGAGGGCATTCGGCTATCGAGGCTGTCGAGGCTGCTATCAAAGTCCTTGAGAACAAGGAAATCACAAATGCCGGCTACGGCAGCAATCTGGCCATTGATGGCACGGTCGAGTGTGATGCCACTGTGGTAGATCATTTTGGCCGCAGCGGAGCCTGTGGTGCGGTGCCGAGTAAGCCCCTTCATCCCTCGACATCAAAACCAACTAACACAACAACAACCTCCAGACGTCAAGAATCCCATCTCCCTAGCACGCACCATCCTCGAAATCAGCAACAAGCCCTTATCGCTCCGTCGCGTACCTCCTAACCTTCTCGTCGGCGAGGGAGCCCGAGATTTCGCTAAGGACGCCGGCGTGGAGCTCGTGAGCAACGACGACCTCATATCCAAGAACTCTCGTGATCGCTTCCTCCGCTGGCGCGACGACCTGAGGAGGGCAGAGGGCCGCGATCTTCCAAGGACTCCATCCGGCCGCGGCGCAACCCCTCCGCACATCGACCAAGATCCCCGCAAAGAGCACACAAACGCCATCCTCACGGGAACGTGGAACGAGGGCCAGCCCGACTCACCAGCCGGCGGTTCGCCAGGGATCAGTCCCCAGCCGACGATCGGGACCCCGCAGCCGTCACCCAAGCTCATGTCAGACCGCAGCCCGCTCAGCTTCCTGGGGTCGCCCTTATCCCACAAGCGGCAGCGCTTCTTGCCCGCCCACAGCGACGACTACACTGACGACTACACGGGGGATTCCAGTTCCACGCCAGATCCCAGCGGGAGCAAAGGGCCTCGGTCTGGCCCTAGCTCATCGTACATCCCACCCCACGACGGTGCCGGCGACGAGCGAGATGACGAGGACCAGATCACAGACACGGTCGGCGCGATCGCGATCGACCAGAACGGGCGGATGGCCGCAGGCTCGTCATCAGGCGGCATCGGTATGAAGCACCGGGGACGCATCGGTCCCGCGGCCCTCGTGGGCGTCGGTACGGCGGTACTACCCGCCGACGCGGACGGCGTGAGCGTAGCAGCCGTAACAAGCGGCACGGGCGAGCACATGGCGACGACGATGGCGTCACAGCGGTGTGCGGAGCGTATCTACCTTGGCCGCCCCAACATCGGCCCGCGCTGGCCCGGCAGCGTTAGGCGAGACATACCACGCCCAGACGAAGAGGGCGAGGACGACGAGGAAGAAGATGAGGACGCAGCCCTGGCCTCCTTCGTAGAGCACGACTTCCTCGGCCACCCCGGCGTGCGGGAGTCGACGTCTCCCGGTGCCATCGGCGCCATGGTGGTCAAGAAGGCTCCCGGGGGTTACTACCTGTACTTCGCGCACAACACTGAGTCATTTGCGCTCGCGTCCATGGGGTCCAACGATGCGAGCCCGGCTTGCGTCATGTCGCGGATCCACGAGGGAGGGAGCAGCGTGGCGCAGGGGGCGCGGAAGATCCGGATTTGATCACAAGAGCCTAATGGAAGATGTCTGCGATCGTCCTTATTGCTGGGTTCGCTTCTTAGGACATTGGATTATTGCATCCCTCACCCCATTAGGTTTCTTCCCTTTCATATCCTATCCTATTCGTGTCTGCTACATCCTGGAAAGATACGAGATATGAACTTCTCGTTCATAATTTTCGCCTCTGCATTTAGGCGAATAGACGGAGAAAATCAAGGTTTCCTTAATACACCACGAGTGGACACCATACCTCTCAGAGCAGACACGATATGGCGGCGGCGTTTCGATATCCTCCCTACCTAGACTAGACATAGACTGGCCTTCCTCATCTTTATCCTCTTTTTATACCCTCTGTTCTCTCCATTCGCTCGACTTTCCCCTGTTTATCACACTTTGCTGTCCATCTAGGCGCAAAATTATACGCGGTGGTTTCCTTGAGCAAAATAGACTGCATAGCCGACTTGCGCAACATTTTTCACAGCCGTATCGGATATGATATCTGACACCTCCACCCCCTACTTGCTAGTCCTACCGATTCCGATTTACATTTTTATATCCACGCTTATTCCTAGATAGTCCTAGCTCTGATGGGTTCGGTATGGTTCGGTTCATGGAGCATTTGCATAGCTAGTCGCGTCAGGTGGCTAACAACAGGGAGGAAGACACAAAGTGGCAATGATCGGGGGGTTATACAGGACAAGACAATACAGGTAGACAGGAGCATAATGAGCATGATTCATTTCCTATATCCCTACAATGAGTTCCAAATTAATATTGAAGTGCAATCACTAGTTCTGCGAGATATCGTCAAGTTTGTCTGTTTCTCCGTAGGATTCGATTAGGTTGAGTGTGAGTTGGTAGACGAATGACTAGACTATAATATGATTTCGTATCGGCGAAGCTACACCAGATACGCAGCAGAGGATAGACAATTACCTCCACCGTGCCATGTAAGATAGATGCAGAAAGCCACAGACCAAGACTCCAACCAACCATTACTCCCAACAATGCCCACACCGACACATCAGGCCCATCCATCCCCTCATCTCCCGCCTCATCACACCGGGGCCGGGGTGCCAGCAGCGCTACCGGTCTCCTCCCTCCCGGGCACACCATTAACGCGCTTCCTCTTCTTCTTCCTGCGGGGCACGACGGCGGGCTTGGCGCCGTAGTTGCCCAGGGCGAGCTTGGTGCCGCAGGTCTGGCACTCGGCGTTGGCGGGGACGTCGCAGAAGATGCTGAGGCAGATGCTGCAGACGAAGGCGGCGTCGACGACGTCGCGGTGGCAGAAGCAGGCGGCGCGGAAGTCGACGGCGTGCTGGGCGGGGACGACGAGGGCGGCGCGGGCCTCGACGTCGCCGAGGAAGCCGAGCATGAGGTAGGAGAGCAGGCCGCGGGGGTTGGCGGCGGCGGAGAGGAAGACGCCGCCGGTGATGAAGGCGGCCTGCTGCAGGAAGGTGGGGGCGTCGTAGAGGGCGAGGGTGTCGACGGGCACGCGGGCGTGCGAGGCGGCGAAGACGGCGTTCATGGTCGGGATGTACTGCGCGGGCGAGGACTGCGAGACGGAGACGACGAGGATGCGCGCGTGGATGCTGGGGGCCGCGGGCGCGGCCGAGGGCGCGGTCGCCGGGTTCGCGGCGTCGGCGGAGGACGCCTTGGGCGGCTCGAAGACGAGGGAGACCTTGTGGATGTAGGCGAGGGCCATGCTCAGGGCGCCCGAGACGAGGGTGGTGGGGGACTGCGCGAGGTCGGAGGGCGTCGTGGCGTCGATGAGGGCGCGCAGCGAGGCGAGGACGGACGACTCGATCATGGAGAAGTGCGGGTACTTGTTGGCCGAGGTGCCGAGCTGGGGCGGCTGGGGCGGCTGCTGTTCTCGTGGGCGGCGGCCCGAGAGGGAGAGGGCATCTGGGTTGGGCGAGGGAGGGAACAGCCAGACGGCGCGGTTGGTGTGGGCGGCGAGCACGGCGACGTAGTTGTTGTTGCCGTGGGCGAGGTGGGCGTTGACGAAGACGAGGATGTTCGCGATGGCCTTGGAGATGGGCAGCAGGTCGTGGATGGCGGCCCAGGCGCGAGGGTTCGTGTCGATGACCACCGTCAGCAGCGACGGCGTCTGCACCGTGAACCCGCTCTCGTCATAGTGCTCCGAGCCATCGATGGTATTCATCTTGCCTTCCTTGCCCTCCGATCAGATCACCTCACCATCTCATGTCATCCACACACACACGGTATGTAGAAGAGTAAGGTAGGTACCTAAGGTATCTATCTACCCTCTCAGACAGCGTAGAACCTTGCAAGACAGGGCTGCATTCCTCGTAGGTTTTGATTGCACGGACTTGTCGAGGTTAATTGGTGCGGATCGAAATAGTACCATACATATATGCAGGCAATTATATCTCCAGACGGTTGAATGAATGTGAACACTTTGAGTCTGTCACATGCGTCCTTTTTGAGGTAGTGATTTCTATGTTGTAGGTATGTTGGTTTGTTTGTAGGGAGGTACTTGAGGCTGGGTGGTCTAGGTGATTAGGTACGCAAAGAAAAATGCTTAGGACTAAGCACGCGCATTATTAGCATCAAAGTCCGCTATATCTGGATGTACCTATGTATAGCGTCGGCACATGTCTAGCAGGGATATAAATGCTCAAGTCGACGTCATAGGGCACATTAAGTGGCTGCTATCTAAGTTAGCCGCCTACTATCCCAGGCTAGGTAGCTCTAGCTAAGCCCCTAGCCACTAGGGTGGTAAAAGGATTGCTGTAAATAAAGTATCGAGGATAAATCTATAATATGGTTCATACTTCTTTGATCTCCTCGACTGAGATCATAGATAAGTTATATCAAGTTTTCAGACTACAGGAAAATTGATATGGGTAGGTACTCAATCATCCTGGATTTGATTAGCCGCAGGAATTTAACTACAGCATCTCTAGCTGCTTAGCTTAGGTACTTACATACATGTATATACCTAGGTACTTAGGTACCCATAGCTATAGCGGGGTAACCGTTGTACAGACGTTTGACCCGTGCTACCTCCACTGAGTACCTACTTACAGACATGTCTACACATAGCTCTCCACTCGAGCAACCTACATCATCGTCTATCTAGAGAGTCTCTGTTTGACGACATAAAATACTCCTCGTGGGAATTTGAAAAAGGCAGTCTTTGTTGAGTACCACTCCCTCACCCCTATCTCATTTGATCAGCACTATCTAGGTTTGGTAGCTTCGAACGTAATACTTATTTCCGGTGCGTCCTCTTTCCTTTCTTCGCAGTTATTCTCCGGTTGGTTCAAAGCTGCATCCCAACATCTCAACATCAGCTCGAAGCCTCATCTATCGCTCCTTCGTACCTCATTCCTTATACATATGGATATACAACCATACCTACCTAGTACACTTACATATACTGCTATCACTTCCCTTTCCCCTCGCCTGTCTGTCGGTCTGTCTACCCGCTTGCCTGCCTACCAATTGATATACCTGGTCGAGCTCTCTCGGCAAGCATTTTCCCTTTTTGCGCTTTGTTCTTTGCTTATTTTGGCTCGTGACCATATTTCTCCTCAGTATTTTCAAGGTTCTCCCCATGTACACAACAAACCCTCATATTCGTCCACATGCTTGCGTAATGAGCTCTCGGTCTCTCGCTATATTTTTGCTTTAGTCACCATTTTAAGCTCGTAGCCTAGTTTCTTGGTATCGGTGTTTTGCCTAAGGCACTCTCAGATCGCCCGAACTCTCAAAGCCTATAAAAAGTCATCATCCCCTCCCTTCCTTTTACCTTAACTGCCACCTCCTCTGTTTCTTGCGACATAAGCATAAGTCCCTCTACCATCCAAACATCTCTCTAACAACTTGATCATCCCCGTCACCAGACTTTCCTACTTAGACAGACAAGACAGGGAATAAAAAAAACACACTCAAATACACCACCCCTTTCATTGACCACCACTCACGAATCCCGTATCATCTAGAGCACCATGGAGGAGAAACCCACTCCCGCTGCATCCGAGCTGGAGCAGATCAGCAAGCTTGGCGTTACAGAACAAACCCAACTTATCCTTGCCCGGTTGATGGAAGGCGGCCAGGAAGACGACGACACGTGCCAGGCCCTCGACCAGCTGACCAAGCTTCTCAACGACGATGCCGCCTCGAATACCAAGGACAAGTCCATCTGTGAGGTTCTGGACGATGTCTGCGTCGACACCATTCTCGGCTACCTCGACATGAGACAGGCTGAGGCCGTCCGCGGCCATGCCCTATTGACTGTGTCAGCTTACCTCAAGGCTGCCGGGGAAAAAGGCTCGCGTGCACTGCAGAATTTCTTCTACGATCGTGTTAAAAGAGGTACCTACGACGACTACATCGTCGCCTTTTGCGTGGCTGCTGCCGTCTTTCCCATCGCCCCGGACGCTACCTCGGAGATGTTCCTCAGTGAAGGCTTCCTGCCAAGCCTTGACCCCCTCATGCGGAGAAAATGGAAGAGCCGCAAGGTAGAAACGGCCTGCTTGGAGATGCTGAACGCTGCCTCGATGAATCCCCAGTGCCGCGCGGCCATGCGGAAGTATTGTACCGAGTGGTTGGAAGAGGTTGTCGAACAGAACCCCGAGGAGTTGTCCCGGGCGATTCACGCCGCCGACCCCGGCGTACAGGTGACCCCCGGCTCCATCGCCATGAGGAGACACTCTCAGGCCGTCCAGAACCTTGCAGCTGTTATCTTAGCCAAAATGAGTGTAGGCACCCTAAGATTTCCAGAGTTCCGCACACCCAGCTTTGAGCATCCTCAATGGAGGTGAGTTAGCGCATTGGTGTGCGCAGGGCTGATCTGGTTTGGTCCCAGGCAGTGCCGTCCACAGCAGAACAAACAGCACGGGACAAGGACAGCAGGATTCAACCCGCCATCACGAGCATCGAAGAGTTATCCAAGAAATTCACTGCATTGCTACTCGCCGACCCCGAGAGTAGCAAACAACATTCTATCGAGGGCTTAGCATATGCTACCATCCAGCCTACCGTCAAGGAACAAGTAGCCCAAAACCCAGAATTATTAAAGAGCCTAGTGAAAGTTCTCGGTGATGCGCCCGCCAGATCGGTCCTTACTTACGGAGCTCTCAGTATCTTTGTGAATCTTACCCGCTATCCACCAGTTCAATCCGAAGAGGAGAAGAAGATGAACCAGCTCAAGGCCTATGCCAATGCTGCCGGCAAGCTACCACCACCGAATCCTCTCAATGATAATGATCATGTTGCTGATCGCTGTAAACGCGTTTTTGAGGCGGGCGTCGTTCCCGTCCTAGTGACTCATAGTCGACATGGCTCAGGCGCATCTCTCTCTCTTATTGTATCTATCGTGTTTTCTCTCACTGTCACCACCAGCCTCCGAGGTCAGCTCGCTCAGCAGGGTGCCGTCAACTTGCTAATCGCGGCTGGGTCAATCCTGCCAGATAACGATGAACCGGCGAAACGCATGGCCGCCCAGGCCCTCGCCCGCGTACTAATTAGCACCAACCCATCTCTAGTTTTTGGAGGAACACGTGCCCACCCGCAGAACGCGGCGATCCGTCCTCTGACTTCTCTACTGCAGCCTGATCCAGCCGCTGAAACACGCGATCTTTTACCGACTTTTGAGGCACTCATGGCCCTTACCAACCTTGCTTCAACAGACGACGACACACGAGCAACGATTATCCGCGTGGCTTTCACTGAAATAGAAGAGCTCATATTTTCCTCTAACAAGATGGTCTGCAGGGCGGCTACGGAACTCATCTGTAACTTGGTACAGTGCGTCGAAGGCGTCGCCTTGTACGCAGAAGATACGCCGAAGGCAGCCAACCGTGTACATCTTTTGCTAGGGCTTACCGCTGTTGAGGACGAGGCTACACAGGGAGCAGCTGGCGGCGCACTAGCATCGTTAGTACCCTACGAAGAAATTGTGCGGCAAATCGTCAAGAGGACGACGGGAGTGGAACATCTGCTGGATCTATGCTCTGCGGATAGTGAGGAGTTGCGACATCGCGGCGCGTTTATCATATCAAACATGGTATCACACACGGGCGAGCTAGGCAAGGAGGTACAGAAGGTCATTAGGGATTTAGGCGGCGTTGAGCGCCTAAAGACGTGCGCGCAGAAGAGTCGCGGACCAGAAGTCGTCGAACTCGCTGCTGGGGCGTTAAAAGTGCTACTTGAGAAGGATTAACTAAATTGATTTCTTGTGTGGAGCCCACGAAGTATTTAGTTTGTTTTCTAGGTTTGTGAAATGCAAGTACTGTATGTGCCCGAGCTGTACTCAATAACTACTGTAGAGGAATTTCATTGTCATTGTCGATGTCTTGCTTTTGATGCCCTTATGCCACGCCTTGTCCAGGTCTATCGTACATGTAAACCGCCCATGGTATATCGTCAATATGAAGACGCACAACACCCCGAGCCCCATGCCAAGTCCCAAATATATTCCGAAGCACTACTATTCCGTCACGCTAGCTCCTTCTAGCACTGCAGCGCTATCATCACTAACTGGCTCTGCATCGATACGATTCAAGACAGCCACGCCCTCGACGTGGCCGGTCTGCGGGAAGAAGTCGAAGCCCCTGATGCTCTCGACGGCGTACCTCGTACCCTTCTCGTTGACTAGCACCTCCTCCCCTCCCTCTGCCTCCCCGTCCCCGTCCGTCTCGCCGCGCACGAGCATGCCGACATCGCGAGCCTGCGTGTGGACATTACAGCTCACGTATACGACGCGGCGGGGCGCGAAGCGCAGCAGCTGCGCCAGGAATTCGGCGTCGCAGCCCTTGCGGGGCGGGTCGAGGACGACGACGGTCTCGTCGGGGTCGTACTGCACGCTCTCGAACAGGCGGCCGGCGTCGGCGGCGATGAATTTGGCCTGGTCCGGCGGGAGGTTGTTGTCCTGGGCGTTTTGGCGCGCGTAGTAGATGGACTTCTCGGCGATGTCGATGCCCGTGCTGCCCTCGAAGAGCGAGGAGAGGGTGATGGTGAAGAGGCCGGAGCCCGAGTACGCGTCGATTAGGTACTTGATCGGCTTCGAGGCGGAGGATGAGGATGAGGATGAGGGGGTGGGGAGGATATGCGACCGCACGTAGTCGGTGAACACGGGGAGGATCGAGTTGTTGTTCTGGAAGAAGGCGCCTGCGGGGTTGCGGAAGACGTAGTCGCCCACGTACTCGAACGACAAGACGTTGCTGTCTGTTATGCAGGTCTTGAAGTCTGTGTGGGTGTCTGTCTCGACCACGACCAAAGTGTTCGGTGGCCTCTTCACTTCTCCCCCGGCGTCCTTAGGCACGCGCGTCGTGCTCTCGCGGAGTAAAATCGTCGCGCCACGCGTGTATTTCCCAAACTCGACATCCATCCTAGCGCGCTCCTTCTTCATGCCCAAGCGGACGGCCTCGGTCCCAATCGGGCAATCCTCGATGTCGAGCGTGGTGCGCTTGCCCTTGAGCATGAAGCCCGTATCCGGCCGCGTCGCGAACGGCAGGGTGGTCTTCTTCCGTCGCGGGCCGCCGCCCCCCGGGGGCGCGTCGAAGTGCGGCGTGAGCTTGGTGCGGTAGCCGTACCGCAGGGGGCTGCCGATGGTGTCCTGGACGGGCGGCAGGAGCTCCGGGGGGAGGTCGGCGAAGTTGCGGAAGGCCTTCTCCACGATGCGCTTCTTCAGCCGCAGCTGCTCGCCGTAGCCGAGCATCTGGAACTGGCAGCCCGAGCACTTGGCGAAGTACCCGCAGCGCACGCGGCGGTCGTCGCGCGTTGGGCCGGGCGAGACGACGGAGATGAAGTCGGCGACGGTGTACCGCTCCTCCTGCAGGTGGCGGTAGACCTTCACCTTGACGACGTCGCCGGGCACCGCGAAGGGCACCACGTAGATCTGCTTGGAGCCCTCTTGGAGGGCGAGGGCGTCGCCGGTGGAGGAGAGCTCGACGACCTTGACGATGATCTCGGAGCCGGGCTCCGGGAGAGACTCTTCGGCGACGGGCACCTCGTCGTTCCCTTCCGACTCATTCTCATTCTCGTTTTCGTTCTCGTTCAGAGAAGCTCGGAGATCCCGTATATCCATGGCGAGGACCTCGTCGGATGAGCCACCCTTCATGTCCCGTTCCCGCTTCCGGGTTTTCTTTTGCTGTCTCTTCTTCCCCAGCCCGGATTTGTTTTGATGAGCCGGCCTCTTGCCGAGAGAATTTGGCCTTGCATTTTCCTCTTTCTCTACGTCGGGAGCTTCAGGAGCCATGACGAAGGATTCCATGAAGGGTTCTGAGTTGTAGAGTGGCTGTTGGCTCTTAGATGCCGCAGTGTGTAGATGAGATATATGGTGATGAGCCTGCCGGGCGAAGACTTGGCTATTATCAAACCGGGAGTGATAAAACCCCCCAGCGAGTTGAACTCTTGTGAAGTGATTTGACGGGTTCCAGGCCTTGGTTGCCCTTGCTGCAGTAGTAAGTGAGTTGAGTCTCATTCCTGTCCTGGCAAGACTTCTGCATATATAGGAATACCTACTGTAAAGTTTAAAATGCGAATGAATGAGGCCCATCCATTAAGAGTTTTGATGTGATATTCTCTTTCTGTTATTGGACATTGAAGATGCGCTAAGTGCTAAGTGGAAATATGGGTTTAGTGGGAACTCGATATATGTAGCCACTGTGGCTGAGCCCCTGCTTAGCTCGGTCTTACATGTGGCTATACCTACACGTTACCATTTTAGCAACATTAGACTTCAGAAATCATACAGCTCTTGGTTTCGGTATAGCATAATTCAATTCCTAATGGCCAATTACTAGTCTTGATATCATATCTACCATTCCAAAATAGCATTATATAGGTAGTGAGTGAAAGGGATTACTGGTGATATGGGCTTTTTCTCCTGAACGCTCGGTGATCTGCCAATACAACTAATTGTATCATTTTGTGCATTTTAGAATTGCATTTGCAGGAACTAGGAACTGCAAAACTTAGCTAGTGTTATAGCTGTAGCCTTTCTAGGTTATAGGGTGCGTGGCCACACACATATCGGTAATTTAGGTACTTATGTAAAGTATCAAATATGGAATACCTTTTCTAGAAGATCAAGTCTGGCAGAAAGACAGCCTGTATCTAAGCAGCCTACTACGTACTTGTAAATTTTCACTATCTAAATACCTAATGGTCTATTGGAGGTGCATGTGGCTTTAGGTAAGTACTTAGTAGCCCATTTTCGGCTTGTTCTAGAAGTTGGCTGTCCTCCTGTTGCACCCCACAAAAGACTACAGAATACCTACATACATGGTACCCAGAGTCAATGTGCCAAGAAACCACACATGCCCCATAATACACTTAAACACCAAATAAAATTGAAAGAGTATTATAAACAAATATTTATATCATCACAGGCCCAGCGGCTATATTAATATTAATTTAAATATACAAGCATAAAACGTATAATCTAGTACGATTATCATTTTACAAATTTATTTCACCAGTTGGTTTGTCTTTGAAATAGCAGCCTAATACCTGGTATGTACATACTTAATCCTAGTCACCCGATCAAGCCACGAGGCTAGTGTGCACTGAGACCTCTATCCGCGCGCAGGGGTCATGTGGGGTTCATTGCAGGTATCCAGCTGCCCCATTTGGCCTTAGCTACTAAAAGGTACCTGTACTATGTAGCTATCGTAGATCTATGACTTAGATACAGTGGATCTGCGTAGCACTTACGTAGAACAATTAAGGTGTAGATAAAGGTGTCTTGTTCAACTTTGGTCATCACGACATCTTTAAGTATACATATTCTGTACTACCGACTGTAGGTACTTATTTACCTTACCTACATCCCACCTTCACAATCCTCAAGGCCAGGGTCACTTGCTGACCTCGACCTTTACCTACCTAGGTACATAACCTACCTTTACCACAACTACTTCTCCGTCTCTCGTTTGGGTTTACCCGCATTCTTTCTTTTCTCTCACCGACTTGCCCTCCTTTTTCGCGTCCACCAGGTACATGTTGCATCGTGCTGTGCATTATCAATAAATGCCGTTGTTCGCGCCAGCTTTCATGATTACTTGGGTAGCTTTCTACAATTAATTCTAGGTGTTCCTCGGCGCACGTCTGCCACTTCAACCGCTGCTCACCCACCCGGCTCGTTTTGTTCCCCCACTATCTAGGTAGATCCAACCTCAGCCGCATCCCATTCGACCGGTACTAAACCCTGAAGCGCCTCTCGCTCGAGCTTCCGACCCCTCACGGTCCTCAACCCTATCATGGATCCTTTAACATTGCTGATCACAGGCGGTGTCATCGGCGTCAGCCCCTTCGCCGCCATAGCGCTATGGCATCTTGTGCCCTATCTAGTGCGCACCTTCATCGGGGCCCTAGGCTCGTCCGCCGGCTGGTACCTGCGAAAGAAGACGGACGGGCGCCGTGCACTGATAATACGCGCTACCGAGGACGGAGAGGCGAGTCTGAGAGATAAGAATAAATCCGATGGCGGAACCGGGGCCACGTCAACAAGTAGGAAGAGTGAGAAGGGCGGGAAGACAGGCGCAAAAGAGGAGGGGAAGAGGGCGGAAGGAGAGGAGAAGGGCGGAGAGTGGGATGGCATCGTTGGCTTCTTCCACCCCTTCTGCAATGCCGGCGGCGGCGGCGAGCGCGTCTTGTGGGCCGCCGTGCGCGCGACTCAGCAGAGATGGCCCAAAGCCAAGATTGTGGTCTACACCGGCGATCACGACGTTTCCAAGGATAAGCTGCTCTCTCGCGTAAAGGTCAGTAGGCTAGCTCACTGTGTACTCGGCAATGCCTATCACTGAAAGCTAACGGGCATATTGCACGCAGAATACCTTTAGCATCGACATCCACCCGCCCACCATCCACTTCCTCTACCTGTCCACCCGACATTGGGTGCTCGCGTCTACATGGCCACATGCAACACTGCTAGGACAGTCTCTAGGCTCGCTCATCATGGGGTGGGATGCCTTCTCTCTCCTCGTCCCCGATATATTCGTCGATACCATGGGTTACGCCTTCACCCTGGGCCTGAGCAAGCTGCTGTTCCCCGGCGTCCCCACCGCCGCCTACGTGCACTACCCGACTATCTCTACCGATATGCTTGCCTCTCTTGACCCCAAGAGCGCTGTGGGAAATCAGGGTGTGAATGCCGGTAAGGGGGTCGGTTTCAAGGGCACTCTCAAGCAACGCTACTGGAGATGGTTTGCCTCCGTCTATTCACGCATGGGCGCCTCGGTCGACGTGGTCATGACCAACTCGAGCTGGACACAGGCCCACATCCAAAGTCTATGGGGTCCTCGCCGAAAGGAAAGGAACCGCCAACATCAAATTGCCGTTGTGTACCCACCCTGTGCGGTCAGTGATATCGAAGAAGCCGTCGAGCTGTCGGAACAGAGCGAGAAGAAGCGTGAGAAGTGCGTAGTGTATATCGCTCAGTTCCGGCCCGAAAAGAATCACCAGCTCATCTTGAACTCGTTTGCCGAGTTTATCAAATCCGACTCCCCAGCGAGTCGTGACGCCAAGCTTGTCCTCCTAGGTAGTGTCAGGGATGACAGCGACGCCCGCCGCGTATATCAGCTTCGCCTGCTTGTCAACGAACTCCACGTTAAAGACCGCGTCGTTTTCAAGCTCGACGTGCCGTGGTCCGAGGTTCTTGAGTGGTTGGGAAAGGCCTACGTTGGCGTGAACGGCATGTGGAACGAACACTTCGGTATCGGTGTAGTCGAGTACCAGGCTGCTGGTCTTATCTCCGTTGTTCATGATAGCGGGGGCCCCAAGCTCGATATCGTGACTGACGTCGATGGAAAACCAACAGGTGAGTTAAGTCCGCCTAAAACTCATTTAGGATTTGTACTAATGGCGGATCTGCGAATAGGATATCACGCTACGACTACAACGGAATATGCCGAAGGCTTCGAGAAGGCTTTCTCCCTTCCCGACCCTCTGGCTGTTCGGCTGAGGGCCCGTAAGTCGGCTCAGCGGTTCACCGAGGAGGAGTTTGCGAAACGCTGGCTCGCTGAGCTGCAGAAGCTCGTCGCGACTAAACTGTGATGTGATGTGATGTGATGTGATGAGATGTGATAATGGTTGTAGTGACGGACCGCGATAGATGGATGCATATCTGGGCGATACGATACCCCTGGGATCTGAAATGCATGGAAACGGCAGGTTCGGAGTTTTACAGCTTTGCTTTGTGTGAAGAGGGCGGGGAGGATGGATACCACTGCTGCCTCTGTATGTACATAATTGAGAAGAATAGGGCATATACCCGTATCTATAGAGGAAAGAAGACATCTACAAGAAGACATGACGATAACAATGAAATAGTGAAATCATGGTTTTGAATATATGCTAACGGCCTATATATCAGACGAGTTATCACACGAATAGAGCCGGTCGGAACGGGAGTGAGTGTAAGTAAGAGCGGGAGCGAGAAGACCGTAGTCTGATATCCTATGTGGCATGTTGGATATTATGTTGAGAAGAAGGGAATATATATACTGGGTAAAGTATTACTTTATAAAATATATCATACCGCTCGTTCTCGCTCTACAGTAGTCTAATCATATCCGCGTGTCTTTATATGCATGCAACGCCATCCCTCACAGCGTAAGCCCCCCGCTCGCCTCCTGCCTATTCTCCCCCGCAGCCTCGAAGCGCCCGTCGGCGCCGACGCGGATGCCCTGCACGGCGCTGCCGGCGGCGGCGACCCACGTGACGTTGTGGCCCTTGGCGGCCATGCTCGCGGCGACGCGGGCGTCGAAGCCGGCCTCGAGCACGGCCGTGTTGGGCATCAGCTGGTCGTGCAGGCGCGGCGCGGCGATGGCGCGCGCCATGTCCGCGCCGTGCTCGAGCGCGCGCCAGGCCACCTGCGCCGAGGCGCTGATGATCCTCGAGCCGCCGGCCGCCCCCACGACCGCGAACAGCCGCTGCCGCGTGCCATCGCCGTCGTCCGCGGGCCGCGTGATGATGATGGGGGTGATGGAGGATAGGGGCCGCTTGCCGGCGCGGATGAAGTTCGCCGCGCTGGGCTCGAACCCGAACTCGTTGCGCGCGCCGGGGATCGAGAAGTCGTTCATCTCGTTGTTCAGGATCACGCCCGTCTCGGGCACCATCAGCGAGCCGCCGAAGAGCAGGTTCACCGTCGTGGTGCTGGACACGGCCATGCCCCGCGCGTCCGCCGTGGAGATGTGTGAGGTGCCGTGGCCCGGCGTCGCGTAGACGTTCTTGCCCGCGTAGTTCTCGACGGGCTGCGTCGCGTTGTCGAGGATGCGGCCGCGGACCGCCGCCGCGTGCGCCGCGTCGAGCATGAGGGCTTGTAGCGCGGGCGCGTCGGTCGCGAAGGCCGGGTCGCCGAGGCCGGACCGGGCGCCGTACGCGAAGCGCAGCGCCTCGTCGAGGCGGTGGAGCGTCAGGTTGGCGTCCGCCGTGTCCGCGGGCGCGTAGCCTTCTAGGGTCTTGAGCGCACTGAGGCCCACGGCGCCGCTAGTCGGGGAACCCGAGGAGAAGACGGAGAAGCCGCGGTATGTGATGTTGACGGCCTCTCGCTGTATAGCTTCGTAGGAGGCCAGGTCCGCGAGCGTCATGGTGCCGTTAGACTGCTGGATTGTAGCGATTGTTGCTTCGGCTGTGTGGGACTTAGTAAAGCTGCGGGTGACTTTCTTTGAAAGGGAGAAAGGGGGGTGTTTGGCTGGATGACGAACCTATTTCTCCCGTGTAGAATACATCGGCGCCGTGCTCGGCAACTTTTTGCAGTGTCCTTAGTTCCCGTTAGTAAAGACCTGTGTTTTGTGTGATTTATTTCTAGTTTCTTACTCTGCGTAGCGTTTCCTGTACATAGTTTCGCCTAGCGTTACGAGGTTACCTGCACTCACGTTAGTCCACAATTCCCGTCATGTTGGATAGTACGGATTGTTAGGCATCATACCGCTAGGAGCGAAATCTTGAGCCCAGGACGGGTCTTCCAGCAAAAAATTCCACCCTGCCATCTGAATACCGTAGCCCATATACCGCACCGTGTCCTCTGTGACGACAAAGCCGTCTCGGGCTACGCCAGCAGCCGGCTCAACCACGTCACGCCAAGATAGAGCGCCAAATTTCTTGTGCGCGAACTCCAGTCCTCGTAGCTCGCCGGGCACACCAGCTGCCAGGCCACCGAAAACACTCCCCCTCACATTATCCTTATACATGTCCTCGAAGGCGGCCGCGGGTGCTGATTCCCGGTAGTCTATGACGGTGTACTCGGCGTTTTCATCCCGTATTAGAGCGAACCCTCCACCACCTAGGCCCGAGTGGTACATGCCGATCACGCCCACACATAGCTGAGCGCCTATAAATGCATCTACGGCATTTCCCTACACCGAGATTTCTTGTCATGAGTCTCGCATGATCCACGGCTTATTTGGCGTTTTACGGGGAGACACTAGATAGAATCTAGATAGATATAATAAAACTAAGTACTCACACCACGGGCTAATAAATCAATGCCGATTTGGCTACAGACCTTGCTTTCGCAGGCGACGGCACCCCGGCGGTCGGATGCGCCGGCTTCGAGCACGGTCTGGCCGTTGAGATCCCATTGATGACTCGGGAAAGCAAGACTCGATGAGGCTGCTGCTAATAAGAGCAGCAAGCTCTGCGGCAGATCTGATAGAGCTCCTGAAAATACTCATCAGCATATAGATACGTCATAAAACATGTGTAAATACAATTCTCAGTTGTGAGACATACTTATTGTCTTAATCGAGACCATTCTGCATGAGTAGATAGTTAGTTGACTTATGACAAGTCCGAAAGAAGCGCAGCCGCAGGCTGGCGATGGTAATAAGTACGATGAACAAATCAACGGATGAACGGACGAACTTGATTAAAAATCACTAGGATTAGGTAAGTGAACGCTAAGAAGGAAACACGGGATTATAAGAAGTGCGCTGGGAGTAAGACTTAATGAACAGGGAACGAGGTAATGGGCGATGATACTGAGCGCGTGATAAGGGAACGGCAGATACCTGGTTGATAGGTTAGAGAAGGAGTTGCCGGCCGACCAGCCGACCGATAGCCGCTGATTGGTTGGTTGCGCTGTCTTTGATTTTTCGCCAATCAGGTAACGAGTTATTGGGCTGACTTTACCGGAAAAGGTATCCGCTATCAGTCTGCAGATAAGGAAATAGGCAGTTACAATTGATCTTGTCATCTCCAGAGTTAATTAAGTCATTATTAATCAGTAGGTACCTACATGCAAGGAGTATACATAATACCCGGATAGATAGAATACTTGCCAACACAGGGAATGAAAAGCCATAATGCTTAGATAGATTAATGCAAGCTCTTGCTGACGTGTAAAAATTATAATTTTATAGTCATGTCCGAGGGACCTGGGACTTGGAGCGTCTATCTGCAATCAATTATTTCTTGTTACGGCTTACTCGGTCCGCTTCCTGCAAGTGTTTGATAAAAGAACAGAAACACAAATACACCAGGAATACTACAGAGCTTAACTAAGAAGGAAATCTAGGATGACTAGGCCATTATTCAATTTACAATTGAATTATAAATTGGCTCTATCTACATTGTTTATATTTAGTCTGCTATTGATGCTAGATTGCAAAGGCCGCGAGCTGCAATAGATGTTCTAAGCATTTAGAGAATAACTAGACATTTCGTCGATGCCTTGTATTCATTTTATCTTCTTTCACTATGGTTAGTTGTCTATCTCAATATAGAATAGAACCATGTCATAACTAAATCTGTATGTTCGCCGCGTTGTCTAGGGGGGCACCGCGAAGACAAGAATGCCTATAATGCTAGCTGAGAAAGTCGAATAGGTCGCGGATAGCTCTAGTTTAGATAGTGCTCGAGCTTCCCTCGGATCATATTTATCACGGGATTAACCCTAGAAGGCCTGGCCTTACTCGCTACCTGTTCTCATTGACATGGCCGTGGGACTTAACAGCCTGCTAGGATTTTTGGAAAGTTATTAATTAATGGTCCTATCAAATTATGAAATCCTACACTTAAGGCGAGCTAGCTTAGCTTGCTAGCATATAATGTACATGAAAGACTACTCCAGGAGAGAAGGGTCAAACTTATAGTATTGACTTGAGAAAGGAACGCATTAATTCCAACTAAAACGTTAGCACTCTCTCTGTCTAGAATGTCAGTAGTATTGCGACGAATCCTTCAAAGTTCTAGGATCGTAGACGCTGTAAAGGCTATTAACCAACCTTGATATCCGCTTAGGAGGCACCTTGCAAGCTCGACGGATATCACCAACTAGCCCTTCTTCTCTATACCTGGCATGATAACCGGTCATGGCTATACCTGAGTAACCTTGTCTCAGGTGATAAAGTAACGAGACCCTATTATGTAGTTGTACCTATGGTTTTGGCTAGATATTATAAGACCTCTAATCTCCTCTGGGGACCTAGAGGCTCAGGAATCTAGAGGGTCAAAAATCAATAAATCTATTTATTAAGCCACATACTACACCCTTCTACACCATTCCTAGATGCTGTAGCTCTTTTATTCACTCTATAGCATAATCCCCTGACACATAAAAATATGCAAGTCCCGCCGTTGTACGATATAGCCCCTTTTATACTGTCGTCCTACAAGCGCTTTAGTGAAAAGTGAAGTAAGGCAAACGAGCAATAGGAACTTTGCTATAAAGCTACTATCTTGAAGAAATTTGAAATCGGGGATTCTCTTTCGTTTATCTCAATGATGGTTAACAGAGAAAAGAAATCAACAAAACACTTGAGGTAGGAGAAAATATGGTAAGTACTTAGGAAAATCCTCCTCAACAAACGCGTCTCAATGGGGTAGGCTAACCCATCGAATTAAACCACCCATACCTAGGTAGGTGGCAGGAGACTGATCATGTAGAATAAAGAGCGGGTAGTTTTCATGATAGTTAACCTTGATGATGTCTATCCTTTTGTCGTCAATCTAACTCGTCAAAGTAGCATTAAATTCGGTTCTTGGGTTTAAGACCTTCGTCAAGGGGGATAAATGAGCGATGAAGTTAAAAGCGTACGGAATCCAAACAGCTGTGACGACCGATGACGCATTCAGATACCGGGAATGACCCTAGATATAGGACAACTACTTCGTTCGGGCATAGGTAGGCTGGCAACTGGCGGCATGGTCGATATGAGTATCTTTCGACTCAGATATATTGCCACATAGGCAGACGTAGGAGGTAAAGAGTTGAGCTTTACGACAGGAACGAGTATGTCGAAGGTGATTATCTTTTCGCCAAATACGGCTCCCACATCGGCACAAATGATACCCATCGTCGAAATTCCAATGGACCGTTTTGGAATGACGCCTCAGGTCTTTCTTCGCCTTGAAGGAAGCGTCACACAGGACACATAGGTGGTCCTTTGGAGCCGTGTTCGGGAAGGAGGAAGGTGGCAATGTTACCAGTGGGGGGGCCGCTGGCGGAACCCGGACGATCTCTGCAACATCTGACCTCTGGGAGGTGTGACCATGGCACCACCGATCCCTAGTAGTAACACCAGAGGGGGATATGACCTCTATATGTGTCAATGGATCTTCCAGTAGGGCTGGCGAAACGCTGAGAGGTGGGCCCCGCGGTACATCGGCTATAAAAGAATCTCCAGACCGGTGGAAATCCGGGTACCCTGTCAAGTCACAAACAAGATTGTTGTGTCCCAACCGACTAGTGTCGAACCAAGGGTCTGGCCAACCCTGGCCCATACTATTATCGGGTATCGCAATACCATGAGGTCTATCCATATAGGAGATAGGAGTGTCATGAACGAGCGATTCCTCGGACGGCATGTTCACATAAACTTGACGGCTGGTATGCTTGAGCGGGTGGAATCCAGTAGTAAATGAGGGGGTCCGAAGTTAACGAAATTCTATTTATGACGACCCCTTATTTCTCGTCAGCGAACAATCCATATCACTATGCAAGAACCCTAGACCCAAGAGTCTCTACCATCACTACCCACTGTATAAGGGAGCATATGCCTTCAACTCACTCTTTAGACGCATCGATCTTCAGGACGAATGGGTTAAGAGGTTTCTAGATAATTTTGAAATGGATAATGAGACAAGAGAGAAATGAGACGACACGTAGAATTGGTGCCATATAGTACCCCATATATAATTATTCACATGATTAACAGTGACGTCTTAATGTGACGGAGAGGAGGAACAGAGTTTACCTCACATGCTCAGGCCTCCCCAGAGGCCAGCCGGTATCGAAGTGGCCGGATAATGCAGCTCTCTACCATATTGCCTACGAGTGATCCGGACGAGGCGACACGACATGGGAGCGATCCAGACGGGTCTCTCTCATACCTTATTGTTTCTGGCCTCAATTATCATGGCGAGGAGTGGGAATCCATTACCCGGACTACAACGACGGGATCCGATCCCTTATGCGGGCAACAATGTCGGCAACGACCCATCAGGCAGGCGACATTAATCAGATCCGATGACCTAAATCGGCCGAGTTGGGTGAAATATAAGGCCGTACCGAGTGATTGAGATATATCTACAGCCTTAATTTAATTTTATCTTCTTACGGATACCATAGACAGACAACTTGACATAATCTACTAGACTGTAGTGATATATAGATTCAGAGAGGAAACACGTACAAAAGACGTGTGCAAGGACCGGAGTAGCTGCGTGGCCGCACGTGTCGAACTCGTCCTATGCGTTGGTTGGTTAATAAGGTACCGTTGGGGGCCAACAGCTACTAGTGGACGAACGATAGGAACTTTTCGCTTAGAGCTATTATATAGCGCCTCTTGTGCAAGAATCGTTGATATGACTAGAGTACCTCTTTGTCTTTCGAAGAACGGAGGTAGAGTAAGTATAGATACAAAGTGCAGCTAGGCACTACCGGCTTATGGTCCCATAACGAAGAGAGACGGATAAAAAGTAAAAAACTATATAGAAGGGGATAGAAGAACCATGACCAACCATGGATAGAAGCACGTGTCTACTACATGCATAGCGAAGAGAAAGGGACGTGTGGGAAAGCACATTTTGACAGGCTCCGCTAGGGCTATTCTCAACCGGCGAGTAATAGGTCCTCGAACAATTCCGGTTGAGCTAGAGGGACAGCTTGATAGACGAGGCTATTCTAGTCATATGCCTGGCAGAGCCAATCTGTATTGGCCGATTCAGGTCTTTGGCTCTTAAAGTAGAAGAACCAACCCGGTTTCATGGCACGTTGACAGTGATGATGCATCCGTCGTATATCGGTCGTTGCTGGCATCGGGTACATAGGGACGAGCCGACGCCGCAGCTGCAGCGGCTCTTCGGCAGCGAGGTCGTACAGAGTGCCAAGTGGTTACATCACCATGTAAGGCGCAATACAATACAGAGTACCCGGGTATGGGCCACGCGGTCGATGGCATTGCATCGCTGTCGTGGCTGACAATAAGATAGATTGATAGGGACTGCAGAAGGAGAGTCGATATCTACGACTGAATCGTCTAGATAGGTCGCGTTAAGTAACACCCTTGTATTGGGTAAGACAGCCTTGGATCTGCCAAAGCGGACCTCGACCCAGATACTCGGGTACAACCAAGTGGGCATAGATTAAAGGTACCTGAGGCGGCGGGAGGCAAATGGAGGGGTGCGAGGATGCCTTCTTCAGTCCTTCTGCAACGACAAAACGACGATCTAGGTATGCATCAGGTAGACAGACTAGTCCCTAAATAGACTAGTGCCGGGTATTATATGCTTAGCTTGCCTAGGTACCCACTCCGAGGTACCCACTCCGACTTCACTCTCTCCTCTGTTGGGAAACCATTAGAATTATTTCACCGAAGCTATTAGAGAAGCGAGGTGCGTATACTCTGTAGCAACACATCACATGCCTTCATCACATTGTATCCACAGGAAACCGCCGTCCCAATTAAGCGTATGATGAGCTCAATGAGCTCAATAAGGAGGCTACCCCTGCTCCATGCAACAAGAGCCCGTCCCTCTCACCCGCCACGCTCATCATCATCATCTCATCACTTACGCTTAAGCCTGAGCCTGAGCCTGAGCCCCATCACCCCGCGACTCACCCCCTCCACCCTCCACCATGGCCGGAGATCCTTCCACTGGCAATCCACGCTCGGCTCAGCAATAGAAGGCGCACAGTCCCTGATGGTGTCCACGCACGCCGTGACCGGCCTGCCGTGGTTCCTGACCCTCCCGCTCGTGGCCTTCACCGTAGGCCTCACCTTCCGCCTGCCCTTCATGCTCTACTCGCAGCATGTGGTACAACGGCGCCTCGGCCTCTTACCGCTGATGCAGGCCTGGAGCGTGCGTGTCTACCAGGACGTGACGCGCGAAGGCGTGCCAGTCGCGCGTCACCTGCCCGAGAGGAAGAAGCGCCTGCACCACGCGGTGCGCCGCATCCACCGCAAGCTGGGGTTGCAGTCGTGGAGGATGTTCAGCGGCATTCTCGGCTTTCCGTTCTGGCTGCTCGCCTTGGATGCTGTGCGGCGACTATGCGGCGGGCCGCGCGGGCTTCTCGGGACGCTCATCATAGGGTCCGCTGCTCCCACTGCTACCGCCGAGAGCACGACGACAGCGGGGTCGATGGCGGACCCTTCCGCCCTGCCCATGGATCCCGCCGTCCTCACCCCGGCTGTGGATCCCGCAACCCTGCTCGACCCCAGTCTGACCTTCGAGGGCTGCCTCTGGTTCACCGACCTCACCGCCGCCGACCCGTACCACATCCTGCCCCTCGCGCTCTCGTGCATGCTAGTGTGGAACTTGCAGCCTCCATCCACCGCGCGTTGGCGATTCTCGGACCAGGTACGCACAGCCCTCGGCCGGCCTTCGCGGCCTGGGACCGCGCAGTCCCAGATATTCGGAGCAGCCTCCGACGAAAAACCCAGCCTCCGCGAGCGCGGGCCCGCGATCATGCACGTGGGCATGGTAGCCGTTGCGGCGCTCATCGGCCCGCTGACGATGGACCTGCCGGCCGCGCTGCACCTCTACTGGCTGGCGTCGTCCGCCACGAACACCACGTTCTCCCGGGGTCTGCGCCACTTCATGCCCAAGAGCACACAGTTGCGGAAGAGTTGCAGCGGCGGGGAGGCACCTTACATCAGGCCGCTACGGGCGACGAAGAACTAGCGTGGTGAGATGCTGGTGGTGTGAAATGGGTGGAACCCGTGCTGATGGACGAATAAATGAGTTATATGTCTTATGAGCGTTTTAAAAAGGTGTCTAGACCCTGAACAACCCAACCCGGCTTATGTCCTGGGTAGATTGTATATACAGGTATTACTTTCTGCGCGAAACTAGGCACGACAGGCCTTGTTTGTGCCATCGTACACATTTCTGTTATCGGGGGAGAAAGGTGTCGTCGCTGTACAGTATAATGTAAATTTACATTCCTGGATAACAAACAATTGGCGAATAGCGTTCTGTACATACGGAGACAGAAATTGATATACATATATCCCAAAGCGAAACCTACTCGAAGTCGCCGTTGCTTGGAAGCATTATAAACACGATGATATACCCAGTAGGTAATCAATAACACTGCTAAGGTGGCCCCAGAACGCCAAACGCCAATCCACATGCCCTTCCTCCAACTGCGAGCTCTCTGTATCGATAGAGCAGGCCCGACTCTTATCCCAAAAACACGGCCAATAACACAATGGTCATGATGACAGCCAGCACGAGGAGCAGACAACAAGCCTTGCCCCGTGCGTTCTTTTGGTACCTCGCGGCGCTCCTTAGCTCGAGGTCGGCGCCACGGGTGTCGTCGCGGACATTGATGACGTTATTATCGATCGTCTGAAGCTGCTCGCCCTGTTCGCTGACGATCTGCGCGACTTGCTGGAAGAGGACGTTGAGGTCGCTGACGCCCTCTTCGATATGTCGAATCTCCTCCTCCCGCTCGGTGATGAGGGCGTCCTGGAAGTCGACCTCGTCCTGCGCCGCTAGATGGACCTGTTCTTGTTGCTGCTGTAGCTGCAGCTGTTCGCCGTGACGGTCGGAGGCGCCGGCTTCTCCGGCGGGCTCGTGGTCGAGGGCCGACTTGGCGGCCGAGACGGAGGCGCGTTGTTTCTCAAGAGCGGTGCGTTGGAGGGATTGGAACTCGGCGAGGGCGGCCTTGAACTCGCGCGACAGCTTTTGCTGCGAGTATTTCTGTGTGGGCTTCATTCATTCAACGCATCACCGTTAGCCAAACTAAGCCAAGCCGGCAGCAGCGTCGTCACCGCGCAACCAATACTGCACTTACCGTGACATCGCTCCAGGCCTGGATCTTCTTGACGCCTTCGCCGACCTCCTTGAACTGCACAGTAGACTCCTCCAGCACGGCCGACACGCGCTCTCGCAGGCGCGGGTTATCTCGCTTGGTGCCGAGGAGGCTGATGTCGGACCGCAGCTTCGACATGTGGCCCTGGAGATGGAACAGCTGGTTCATCAGGCCCTGCGACAGGCGGGAGAACTCGGGGTCGTCGGAATAGGCGCCGTTGTTCGACCGGCGGCCGCCTGCGCCTCCGCTGCCGCTGCCGGACTCTACCGAGGAGAGCTGGTCGAAGGACATGGCGAGCGAGTGAGTGAGACGGCTTCGAATGTGACGAGTGCCGGAGCAGGCGGGTTGAGCGAGATGGACGAGCAGAATATGGAAACGGTTCGAATGCGGAACGTTGACAGTGGGCTATGCTAGGCTAGGCTGGAGTATCTCGAGAATTCAGATGCGAAACGGCGAAAGAATGACTGAGTTGGTCATATAGATGAGCTTGGTTGAGATAGTGTCGTCGAATGACGGTACGGATTCCGATGCCTACGGCGGTAGGCTGCAGGCATATGCACCTGGCTGATTGGCGTCATCTATCTAGATAAGGTAACTTCTGCTAAGCCACAAAAGCGGGGAGGGTGGCTGGTGTGGAACTAACCCCTGACAACAACTGCGGGTTGCTAGAGGTACCCACTTTCCTTAGTCGCAGTAGGTACCCTAGGTAGGTAGCTCGAACAACCTGTCCCCATACTAATTTTTTATTTACATGCGATCCAAACATCGACATTTCATCATAAAAACCAATTTATCAGAGACCATCCCACCTCCCTCTCACGTCTACACATCTACACCTGCGCGTCTTTTGCGCAAACTGTAGTCCAGCTTCTTCTTTTTCTTTCTATTCTCCTAGTACGATGTGCTAGTTTATTCGGTTTCTTTTCTTCCCTACTCGAGTCCCGAAGATGGCTCCGCCGATTGCGCGACGGGCGCCCTACAAGGACTTCCTTCAGCCCGCCCTGCAGAGACGTTTTGCCGGTACCGCCGCCATTGTGCTCGGTCTCGCCTATATCGAGTCTCTCACTCTATCTAGCTGGGGATCTCGTATGTTAACCGTCTATCTAATCATTGTAGCCTAGATAGGACCATAGTTCGTCTCTCGCTAACCGTGCACCCCGCGCTTCTAGTCATCTGGGCATGGCTGCCCTTGGGTCTCCCTGGCCTCCGCGCCTTAGCCATCTTCCTCTGCATCCTCCCCATCATCGTCCTGCGCATCGCCCACAGCCACATGGGCATTCGGACCTCCAACTCCATCTTTGAGACCTTAGCCAACACCGTCCTCCCTTTCTCGACCTTCGAGACCCTCCTGACTTACGTCATCTCCGCCTTGCTCTTCAGCCAGGTCTACCTCAAATCCACGCCAGAAGAGGCTGGTATTCGTTGGATTTCGAATGCAACCGGCCGCTCGCGCCTGAACGAGCATGCCGTATTCTATACCACCAACCTCGCCCTTCTAGGCCTTATCCAAGGTGTTCTGCATGTGGCGCTGGATCAAGATCGCCTGCTTTTGGGAACAGTCCAGACCGAACGTGGACGCGAAAATAAAGACGTAGACGAGAAGCCTTCTCCAGAGCACTGGGCCGTCAAGATAGGCGAATGGGTCCCCATCTTGGTTGTGCGATGCGGCATGTTGGCGATCACCGTCGCCATTATCAACTACACCGTCCTCTACCACTTTCTCAGGCTCTCCGCGTGGCGCTCGTCTATGTGGTTCTTCCGCTTTTTTTACAGTGATCTCCCGAGATACAATCTACCCCCTGGGAATGCGCCGTGGAGTGTTTGGATGTTGGGACGAACTATATGGGCCTCATTTCTGCTAGCCTTCCTTTGGTACCTTGGTGACGTTGCGTTTCGGGTACAGCTGACGCGTGAGCCGTTGAAGAAGGAACAGCCGTTGACCGCCGAATCCAAGGACCCTAACGGCAGCTTGCTAAATGGGCTCAAAAGCACGAAGCCTAGAGTATCCGTAAGTAACTACCATGATATTCTCCCATACGACACAGTCACTGATAGCGTAGGCCTTCGCTACGTGGGAGCTTGCATTCATTACGCGAGACTTCACGGCAAGGCGACTATCCATCTTCGAAGATATCGATCGAAAAGATGGGCCCATGTGGTCCCAAGTTTATGCGCTATGCATCGACAACATCAAAAGCATTGAACGTAAAATCGATGACTACGGAAAGCCGCCGGCGCCTATGCCCGTAACAGAGCCGGAGTCAGCCCCGCAGCAGCCGCGCGCGCGCATATCTCAGCCTATCCGAACGAACGACGTTTCGGTCCCTAGACCCGCCGCCAAGGCTGCGCTAGTGAGAGATACAGTCTCTAAAGTTATAACGTCCCCTGGCAAGACACCCCTGGAAAGCTGGGTACCCAAATTCAAGAAGGGAGCTGTGCTTGTAGCCGACCAAGTCATGACCAGGGAGCAAAAGGAGGCAATCCAACCTGAGGCTCTGCGGGGGCGTTTGGACACTCTGTTGCTCCAGATGTTGGCCCTCCCGGTGATAGGGCCCATATTCCAACAGACATTTGGCCGCCAGTTGGCCAAAGCAGTCCTCGGATCCCCGTATGCGGAGACCAGTGTCTACATAAACTCGGCGTACGCTCTATCGCATTTGGCGGTATGCAGCTTAACGGAAGACAAGTACGGGAATGTACACAGGGATGTAGCGACCATTATACGAACGTTTACAGTGGTTATCAAGAAACTGGAGACATTTCGAGACGAGTTCCCTACACATTGGACGGACATCAGCCAGCGCCGGCAGTGTCCCGAAGTCACAGAAGTGTTGACAGCTCTGAAAGAAGGGCTCGGGGCCCTCGTCGAGGCGTTCAGCGTGTACAGCACTGATCTCCGGCTCAGCCGAGCGGATATGCGGCTGGCGCGGGAGGCGGCGGAGATTAGGCAAGGGGGCAGGCAGCCTGAAATGCAGCAACTGGGCTAGTGGCGACGGTTGATGGTTTTAGGCGTTAATGGCATGGACAGAGTTCTGGATATGGACGAGTAGATTCCTCGGGGCCACTACTAACTAAACTCTGATGCCAAATGCTATTAGAGAAGATGTGAAAAAGAGAGCATGTTGTACAGAGTATAAACTCCAAACTCTTGGCTCCCAATGGATCAATGTCGGTACTATTATACTATCTCTCTGAGAAGACAACAACATGATGATGAAAGTCAACAAGGAAGTTGCTGTGTCATGTTGCTGCGAAATAAATACAGATGCACCAAGGTTAAATTAAGCTCTTTTAGCGCCAGACTAGTCTAGTACCTCCCGTTGTACACTACGCTAAGATGGTACTAATATAAGTATGTATGTACATTACGTCAGGGGTGCAGACCCATATAATATCGTGACCGCGAGAACGTTACACGAGCCTTACCAGACATACTGCATAGTACAAGCTCCCAAACTTGTCTATCATGCCTCCCGCCTTCCTACCATGAGTGCCAATCCCAGACGAAGCGATCCCGACGCCCGTGATCCGCGAAGTTGGCGAAGACGGAACCGCACAACTGCGAGTTCAATTCGGCTAACATGACCTGGATAAATAGTAGTCTGTAGCCTACCTCAGCTTGCATCATCATCCCGATACGCTTCTATACAAGACGACGACGACGGCGGCGACGATTTCTATATACCGATAATACGACTACTCAGGTAGTCACCCACCATGGCCAGCGCCGGGCTCGTGTCGCGCATCGCCTACAACTCGGTCTACGTCGTGCTTTGGCTCATACTGATTGCCCTGCTACTCGTCGTGCCCGGCGATTTCATCGCCCAGACTCTCGCGACCCACCAGCTCATCAACCTCCTCACCCTCCTCATCGTCTACGTCGTCACCTTCGTCATCGTCCTCTTCATCTATCTCCTCCGCCTCTATGTTACCCGTACCGTGCTTGCCTCCATCCCGAAACAATGGGTCCCCATCGACAAGGGTGATGTTAAGAAGGAGGTTCGCAACATCATCGCGAAAGGCCTCAGCGAAAGCGCTGCTATTGCCTGGCACGCCCGCCCCCGAGTCATAACGCCCCTGGACACGCCCTCGGAAACTCCAGGTAGTGCACCGGCAATTCAGAGCGCGGACGATGCGCAGGCCAGGGACGGGCGTAGATCGCTGCAGCTATTCAGGTCGAAGCCGGCTACCGCCATCTCTTCACCACCATGGCGGCCTGTATGGGGCGAGGTAGAACATTACGGTTGGGGCTCCCCCGCCTCAGCAGACCTCGCCGATATTCAGTATACCACGGTATTAGCAGAGCTCCCAAATCTCATCGAGGCGAAGGCCGTTGCCCAGGCGCCACCAGATCCAACGTCGGTGGCGACTGCACCAGAGCTCGACCCCGATGCCGTGATGCTGCTACAGCGCGCCCCGAACATGACCATGAGAAGCTACATAGCGCACCTCACCGAGCTCGATGTCTTGCCTGCATCCCAAGACCTCGTAGACTTCTTAGACTTATACGAACGAGTCCGCTTTTCGGGCCGGCCCATGTCAAACGCGACATTCCGGAGATTGATGCATCTCTTCGCCCAGCTGCTGCGTGCCATGCAGCCTCTCCACCCCTCCATTCTCTACGACCCACGCGACGACAACAGCAGCCACTTCGGCTTCGACGGGCACATCGACGACGACGCGCCCCAGGATTCCGCGCCGACAACGCGCACGCCGTCGCCGAGCCTCCGCAGCGCCTATAGCTTTGACCGCAGCAGCACGCACTCGCGTCAGCGCGTCGCCCGCCTTGTTCCGCGCAACTCGTCCGCCGCTACGAAGCACCAGTATCGCACAGCCCCGACCACGCCGAGGAGTAAGGCCGGCGGGGCGCTTGCGTCGCGGTCGCCGAGCAACGCGAGTAGTGCGAGCAGTTTTGCGCAATCGCGGCGGCCGTATGCTGCTAGCCAGGCGTCTAGTGCAAGTCTTGGGTCTATGTCGCAGGGTTCGGTGATTCGACTTGCTACGGCTCAGGATGCGGGGACTTTACCTTATGTACTACGGCTTACAGATACTCTCTAAGGAGATCGCCACAGTTGACCCAATACAACATGGCATGATACCAAAAAAATTAGGGAAACAAAAAGGAATCAACTTGTAGAAGGGCTAGAAGAACCTGGTATCAAGTTCCGTGTAGGCCTTTATTCTTTACAACATTGCATCGCGCTGGCGTTTCTACTCTAGGGCATGGTTGGCGCATACGGGAATAGGACGGGGCATGGTATAGAACAGTATTCTAACTTGAACAGCTAGCCTACAATAGTAATAATGAGTTTGAGCATCATGCTCACGGTATCATCTTCTTGCCTGGTATGAGGCTTGATGCGCTTTGTTCCCTCGCCGGTGCCCCCACGCCCCACGGTCGTGAGTTACAAGTGGAGTAGCAGGGTTTCTTGCATATGCAAGATATACCAATAAAAGTGCTACCCGAGGCAGGTAATGCTATTACCCTTTCTTACATATATAGCTGTAGTTATTTTAAGTACCTACTCAAGAAGCCCGGTTATTCCACTTATAAGTCGGGGAACCGAAGGGCCATCCAAAGAACGAGATGCGAAGTGTTTATGCAGTCAGCATTAGACTCGAAGCAAATCAATCCGGCAGTGAAAGTCGGCTGCCTGAACCACCTACCTAGTTAGATAAATCAATACCTCGTCATGCACGTAGGCGGATCGCTGTGCATGCATAATATCTACTAGGTAGTCTGCATTCATACATGCATGATGTACTAAACACCGATTATGAACGGTGGACTAGAATCTCTGGATGATCCCATGAGCTCCCCCCTGCTCCAGGCTCAAGCACGCCGCCTTCGGGATTTCCACCGGAAGACTGGCCACAACGGGGTTCGGCGGAGTCCACTTAATCCCGCCCCTTGGCACCTTGTCTTCCTACCCAAACTATCCATTATGTCTAATCGGAAGAGCATCGAGTACTTAAAATAAAAGTTTGACTGGTGTATCTAATTATACGCATAGGTCTGCTTTTTCACTTTTTGCTGTACGTGCTGGCATTTAATAATAAGATACATCCCTGATCTGCTTTCCTATAATACCATTTTGTTTTTGAATACAAATACACCTGTCTCTTTCAAATACGCTATCCATCACACATTATTCATACATTCCGTGATATTTAATGTCGACCCCTGTATCTTTATCCTATTAAGAGGTATGCATATGTTAGCCGGTTCATTGATTAATATCGTTATCAAAACATTGTGCAAGAAAAGAGCGACATACTAGCGACTGTTTTAGTACCAGTCGTTGACCCAGTTTGATATGTGATCAAGTTGTCCTCAAGGGTTTGCTGAACTCCAACCTGACGTTGTAATACGCTCAACGCGGGCGGCACGCCGCGCACGCCCAATGCCGTCACAGGGTCGCCTCCGCCGTTTAGGGCTCTCATGTAAGAGTTCAGCTGTGTCTGAGAGGCGGGGACGGCGTTGGTTGAACGGGAGAATTTGTGGGGTAGTTTGGTAGAACATGCACTAGCCAAGGAATTATGTTACTAATTAGCAAGTGCAGGTGTATATATAGATATGTGTATATATTTGTGTGAGGCCAACAACGAAGTATACTGCGTGGGAAGAGATTGAGGTAAGAAAAATAAAAAAAGCAATATAACAAAAGAAAAGATAGAATAAAGAGAACAAGAGAAAGAATCCCCTTTACCTGTCGTACATAGGAGGGGTGGTATCAGATGATACCATGGTGGACAGTAGTGCCTAGTAGATCGATATATGAGGCACCGGTAAAGGAGCACATGAGTTGATGCAATACAAGAGGAGGAATACACAGGGTTTATCGGTGAATAATGAACGAAGAATATCAACGAAGAATATAATGCTAGGCAAAGTAAATGACAGAGGCTAGGATAAAGCTGGGTAGCGTGAAGCGCGTAGCGAAGAATAGCTAAGTAGCCTAAGCTTAAGCTTGCTTACTTTCTTGTCCCATCTTAGGAACTACATCGTGATTTATGTAGTCGACACAGCGAGTAGGGGTCATGTCTATGGCTTTCGCGAAACAACTGTTACGGCAAAGAAGAATAAATAGGATCGACGCCAAGTACCAGATAATGGTTGCACTCCCTCAACCTATCATGTAGAAGTGGGGGAATCTAGGCCAATAAACCCAGGTTTCCCTTCAGATTTAGTGGGGAAGAGCATTGAGACGATGTCCAGTGGCACCTATCGGCTTCGTTTGCCTAGGAGTCGGTCAAAATATGCAAAACCCTTACCTACCTACCTTCGTAGTACGTAGTCTAGGTACATGAAGACAACTGAACCTCTATTTTAAGGCAACCAGGAGCCTCAAATGGGGTTGCGAACCAGTCCACATTTCCCCCTCTTTACTTGTTTCTCTCTTTTCAGGGGGGCCCAGGCGGCCATAATTGTAAACTTCTAAGTAACTTACTCTTGGCTTGATACTTGAATGCTAGCTAATTAGCCCATACAGGGATGTTAGGTTCTGTATGAAGACTTCAGCTAATATGTAAGGTTAACGCACCTTATATAATGACTGAAAGGAGGTGGTTGGAGGGGGGGGCTGAATATAATGTTGGGGGCTACAGAGGAGTTATTCCCTAGGTATCTAGGCTGAAGAAAGTTAATGGGCCCTTGATATTACGGAGTTCTATTATATATATCAACATCTCTCTAACCTGCTGTTGTAATTTTAAATGGCTAGATATTTGGGTTCAAAGGCTTTCATGTTATCAACTAGCTATTTCAACATTTTACTTGCGAAAGTAGAATTGAATCAAAGTATAGCTTAATATTGTTATAGCATTAGAATTAAAATAGTATTAAGTTAATAGATTTTAATACTTGCACCTAATACGTATGTTGGGCTTGGGGTTCAGCTCATAGTAAAGGCATTGTTATATAGAGCTGAAAAAGACGGGGAAAGCCGAAATAGAAGTAATGCCGATTTCAATATTGATCTTAGTAATGCTAAATAGATAGATCTTAGTACGATAGATTAGTGAAGAGCACTGCACACTAACCCGAATTCGATAAGTAGACTTCGGCTGCCTGAATTAACGCAGCTAATAGTGATACCTCTTAGCTCTACTAAACCAACAGGCCGGCTCGCAAGGAATCAGGTTAGCAAGTCTTTAAAACATCTATTTATTCGCGGCAACTATTGATAAAGGATATTAAACGATGCTGCCTTTGTCGATTTTGTAATTGCAGTTTCATGCCGAGTAGCCAGAGCTCTGCTAAAAAAGGGTTGGGGAAGTTGCGACAAAATGAATCATTAATAAATGTAAGCAAAAACTAAACTTGCAACTGTTCCTTAACATCGGCTAGTATAACCACACTGCACTCTAACAATAAGCATTGTTAAGTCATCAAATTGAGGCGGCTGATCGCAACACAGGCCACTATTATATTAAATCGGGTTTTTTTTAAATGGCTCTAGTCACAATACTAATAATAACAAATAGAGCAACAATTGTATTCACGCTGAAGAGTTGTAGGCAAACAAAGATTGGAGAGCTTGGCTCAGTAATCGTGACTAAACAAAGTAAGCAATTATGTTATTATAGGCGCAAGAATAGCGCGTAATCGAGGATTGATCACACCAGAGATTATTAAAGATGAATATCAAATGCTACACTGTGATGATCGGATGCGCCGATAATAGTAAAACTAGAGATATCGTTTAATATTGTACATCGATCAAGGAAGAATGCTATGCTACCCGCAGAGCCATCCCTACCTGCTCCATCCAAATTGCGACGTTGAACGCGCTCCGTCCTGTCTTGTCTCAGGTGGGTGGTAATCACAACCTTATGGGGGCTGAATAGGGGCTGAATGGATGTCTGCCGCCAGCGATGTAAGACGATGCGGGGACCCGGTGTGTCTGCCAACACGGTTAAAGCCTTGTATATGACCAAAACAACCTGCAGTCATCCCAGCCCGACACATTAGGGCTTTGCCGGGCACTCGGGCAAGAGGCAGAGCAAAACCGGTCTTCTTAGCATATTACCATCATCAGTCAAAGTTGAAGTCAAGCTTCGTCTATTATCTCTAGACCCCGGCCCCGTGCTCATGTGGTGGCGATTGCTTGCAAATGCGGCAAAGGTAATTGCAATGCGTGACATCAGATTCCGAAAAGTCCGGGGTAAAACTTTTGATCTTCGCTAAGCTTTTGCTACATATTTCTTTTATCAGACCGGTTCTTGGGACCGAGAACTCTATGAATCGGTTTTCTGAGACCCGGAGACTAGAATCTCTAGAAGTCTCTAGCGGTGTGTGCCTAGCACACGATCCAGTCTAAATTGCGACACCAGTATCACCTGCATATTTCTGCAAGCATGGGTGAAAACGGGTAAGGTACCAAGTCCAATTCAATGTCGTACAGCATATACTCAACAGCCCAGATTAGCACCTGAAGACCGTCATGGATCCTTAGGTGCCGTAGATGCTGACGTGTAGATCCTTTTTCATGGTACGTTTTCATCCCGCTTTTTTGTTCGTGAGGCTGCTGTAGTGGGGGTAATGTGATAGCTCATATTGCCAATTCTCACATACAGCCCTACTGCGTATGCAGCTGCACTACGCACACTTTCACCGAAATCTAGCGGCTAGATAGGAGGTTATACAGTTAATACTGGGTAAATTTAGAAAAAGTAGTCAAGATTTCTAATATTCCGAACCAACGGTAGGTAATCGTTGCACTCTAAAAGGGAATCTTCAATGGGACCCGCGATGAGCGGCATCCTCTGTTGAGAAACAGTCTCGTGGTAATTAAGCGGGTGCGGTATGGATTGTTAACAAGTCGGGCATGACCATTTTAGGCTTAAGAGATTGGTTAGATTATTGGAAAACGTCTACATGGTATTCCACCGATAGCATATCATAAGTCGATGCATTATCATCAGCAGCCTCCTCTAAGCTTTAGATGGGCAAAGCTTTTTTTGATACGTATTGTCTGCGATCCTACTTTATCTTATTACATATAGTACTAAGCGCTGGATGGAAGGGCGAGGGGTTTTGACTGCGCAAACTAGGCTCTATCTTAACCAACGGAAAGGCGAGTTGAAGTAGGGGATCTGGTCATCGCCACTTGTGCTTTTGTCACGACCACTGTAACCATTTCTCTAAGTTTAGGCTACTTTTACTTTCGTTAGTAGAGATGCCAACGCTGCTGTTGGTCATTTTGCAACACCTTGCTGGCTCAGCGCTGGATGCTGTGCCATAGGGAAGCGTCATAATTTGCATTCCCTGTTGAGTTGAGACTAGGATCACGCAGATGGGACAAATGAAAACTAAGAGAAGGAGAGAGAAGCGCGAGGATGACATGTCTATGCATGAGACGAAGCAATATCTTACTGGCGGCACATGATCTATAATAATAACCCACACGCTCGCTTCTCACACCGGCATCTATCCTCATAACTTTTGCACAGGCGGGTCCGTATTAAACTTCGCATGCTCACAAGTGGCCAGAACCGGACCCTTCGTCCCATCACTCATCACAGCCCTCATGACGCCGCGCAAGCTGCACAACCTCCTCCCCGCGTGCACGATCTCACACTCGACGTCGACGGTGGTACCGACAGGCACAGGCCGCAGGTACGTGACGTTCAAGGTACGGCTGACGCCGCCGTGCTGCCAGAAGCCGGGGCGCGCGACGAGCTGCAGCGGGAACGTGGTGCAGGCGTCGAACACGGTCGCGGCGCAGCCCCCGTGCAGGTTGCCCAGGAAGTTGGCGTGCGGGGGCTGGACGGTGAGGCGGAACGTGGCGCGAGGATGGGGGCCCGACGAAGAGTGGGAGACGATGGAGATGTTCTCTAGAATGGAGGCCGACCAGTCCTGTCCACGCGCGCGCGCGCGATGTAAGTGTAAGTGTAGGTACTAGGGATGCGTGGCGTGGTGTGCTCGTGTGGGCTCGGCTGCTGCTGGCTGCTGGCTGCTGCATACCCCGAATGAAGGTGAGACGGCCCGGGAGGCATGGCCGATGAGGTGTGAGGCGCCTGCGATGCAACGCTACGCAGCTGGGTAAATGCTTACTTGATTATGAGGCCTTTTGCACATGGCCAAAAACGCCTCTATCTTTTGCCGCCCTTCATCGACCTGGGAGGTGTCCGTGGGGGTTTTCGACTCGCTCACCATGTTGTTGTTATTGCTATTGTGAGTGTTGGTAGCGTCGGTGTCGTCGGTGTCGGTGGACAAGAGATGAACGTATGAGAAAGACAGGTTTATTGAATGAAGGTATTCAACCGCTAGCTTATGTGAAACTTAAAAAGAGAAGTATATACAATGATGGGGTTGAGAGACGAGTTGATTGAACAGCGGTATCGTGACAAACACGCGGATAGACATGAGAACTGAGAGGAATGAAGTGAGTGTTCTGTAAGTGAGCGACTGGGGCTTATTCTTGGAGTAGCCGAGGTTAGACAGCTGAACTAAGCCTGGGTACTTAGGTTAGGTATGAATTAACTTGACTGTAGGTAATTGCCCACGATCGCTTTAGATCAAGTCTGGCAGCGAGATAATGAAATGATATACTTCACTCGCCGTTTAACCCTGCATTATTTGATACGTGTTTTTAGTAAACGTCAAAGATTCTGGTGAGAACTTGCTGTATTCATTAAACACTTACGAGCAATACCTTTCGGGTTAAACTAACTCTTGATGGTGTTTAGTGACAACCTACCTACCTCCTAATAAGCTCTTACCAAATCATTTCATATTGATTAACCACGCAATTTTCTATGAATTAACTTATGTACTGCGTAATTATTATTATGTATTCTGTATAAAAGGTATCTAAGAAGAACACCTCATCTTAGTTTAGGTATCTTTATATCAAGATTAACTTCTATTTTAGGTAGAATAACCTATTAACTGCATATCGGGGGAGCTACCTAGTTGCTTAGCTAAGGTTTTTTGAAAAAGAGGAATATAGTATGCGTAGGTACAGAATTAGGTAGTGGCCCATGCACGGATTAGGGGTTTACACCTAACAATGATGCCGCTCTATTGGTCAAGAATTGGCCTATTCTATAATAGTCTATTAGAGTGCGAACAATCAGGGGCTGCTGCCGCTACTGTACACCTGTACCTAATCGATCTCCATTCTTCCTAGATAGGTACCTAAACTACCTACCAAGTAAGTACCTAACTTACAGAATATGTATGGCAGGAGGTAGGTAGCTTTTCTTTCTTCAAGGGGGCGTTGGAAGCAAGCTTCAGCTGTCGGACAGCATCAGAGCAGTTGCACTGCACCTCACCGCGCGACAATCGACCACATATCATTTTTCGGTCCCTTCCAAGACCTCACGTCCTCCGTTTTTATTTGGGTTTATATTTTTGTTTTCACTCGCCCGACAACGTTCGACAAAGGACACCGCACGGGGTTTGGATCGCTCTACTTATACTGTACAGTAACGACACGCACGACGGGACATACAACGACACGACAGAGAACGACACGAGACTACATACATCGAGCGTATACGAGAGTTGAAGCAGTGAGACAAGCCGCCGTTGACGACCGACCTGCCTACCTTAGTATGCCACCACTAGCACCAACATTAGCCCCAACACCGACACCAACACCAACACCAACACCAACACCAATACCAACACCACCATCACTCTATCACTACCCACCGTCTCCAGCACCGTCTTGCTTTTATTATCTTCGTCGTCGATCCTTTTCCCTGAGTCTCTGTTGTTGCACGTCGCATCTTCGTACCTTGGCACCCTCGCACCTTGGCACTTCACGTCACCCCCAACACGACTAATTCGCGACAGCAGACGACATTCTTTTTTTTCTCTTCTTCTGGCCCTTCTAGCGTTAGTTGGACTGTACAGAATACCACTACCACGATCTTGATCGCGCGAGCCGGGTTTCCAATTTCTACCCAACAGAGCACGGTATTGTTGGACCTCGGTACCCCTGTTACTTGCCTCCAATAACCTCTAACTTCAGACTAGCTCTGTCGCCCTGCATTGCTTGCATCCGCGACCCGAACGCCTATTTTCCCCTGGGTTGTTCATCTCAAGTTTCCGCATACCGCAGCATACCGCATGCCGCATACCGCATAACCCCATCTCGCCTACCGCCGCGTACTTTGCACCATACTACCGCTACCGCTACCGCTACCGCTACCACTACCAATACCACCGATTCTTCCTATCCGACGACGCTGCCCTCTCCTGTCTCGAACGCGAGTCAGTCGCATCCAGCATTCTACCCTGCCTCTAGATGCGAGCGCTGCATCATCCCATACTCGGCTTCCATCGTCAGCGTAGGCGCATGTCGACCGACCCCTCATAGACTCCAACGTGAAACGAGTGCGAGCGCTTAGCACCGTCTTCTCCCCCACGCGAAAGCGCCAACGAACCTCCCATGAGCTGGCAACAAGCCTCTCCGATGGGTGCCGGTGGTAATGGAGGCGGCGGCCCCGGCCCCGGCCCCGGTCCTGGTCCCGGTCCTGGCCAAGACATGTCTGGAGGCGGCCCGTCCATGCATCAGCATAATGTGCCCCATGCCACCGAATACACGCTGCAGGGCGTCATGCGCTTTCTCCAGACCGAATGGCATCGTCACGAACGGGATAGGAACTCGTGGGAAATCGAACGTCAGGAGATGAAAGGCAGGATCGCCGCGCTCGAGGGCTCTGCTAGACGCGGCGATGCTACACAAAAGGCCTTGAAGAGATACGTCCAGATTCTCGAGAAGAAGATCAAGGATCAGACTACCCAGCTAGAGGCCGCAAACCATGCGGTCGCCCAGCCGGATCATTCTGTGAAACGCCCTCCCAAGCTCGATAGGGTTGCCTTGATCCAAGAGAAACTGAAGTGTTTGTCACACCCAACCAGCTGTTTCAGATACCCAAAGTTTTGACTAACTTGTGTGCGTGTGTGTCGTAGCGACCAATGATAAACTCAAAAACGGCCTGCCTCGTCCTGAGGGACTGCTTGGCATCCAGGGCGACGAAGAGCGCGACCGCGATGATCTGAGGAGCTTTTTGGACCAGTGCCAAGCCGAATTCTCGTATCTAATGATGACCCCGGCAAATCCGCTGCCCCCTCGAGAGTCGCCTCCGCTTCCCATGATGGAAGATCTAAGAGAGGGCGACTTCGGGCCCCCCCTCGGCCAGCAGCCCCTCGATGCCGCATTCCAAGCCTTGAGGGCAAATCAGAACCACGTCAAGGAACCCTCTCGCCTCCCCCCAAATGCAAATCACCACGGCCCGGCTATGCAGTCGGCTGGCAGTGCTAACACGGCTTCTAAAGCAAATGAGCCACAGTCCTCTCCCATGGTTCGCTCCGGGGAGAGCCAGGGTGGGGGATACTCGCATCCGAGTGATTGGCCTGCACCCATGGCTTCTTCGAACACCCGCGCTCAGGACGAACGGCTCTCAAAAACGAACCATACCAATGACACGTCGCGAATAGAAACTGCCCAGGTTTCAATCGACAGGCGACTTGGCGAATCCGAAGGCTGGGACTTTGGCGAAGCACCCTTTCCAGATCCTGCCTCATTACAACCCCTCCAACCGTTCCCGCAACGACCTGATACCGACGTTTTCCCTGCTGCCGAGAGCCTCCCCAAATCGCCAAATCGTGGACCTAACTCTCATCGAAGAAAAAGTTCCTTGTCTCGGAGGAGAAGTGCGGAGCAAGAACTGTCCCTCAATGCTATGGCCCAAAAGATCGATAGTACAAACTTCAAACTTCGATATGGGCTCCGTGGACATCTTAATGCCGTGCGCACCGTCATCTTCTCTGGAGGTGGAAGCCCGGGCGAGCCCGAGATTTGCACCGCTGGTGACGACGGCCTGATCAAACGGTTCCATATTCCTCGCGAGAACCCTAACCACTTCGGTTCCCAGTCCTCCGATCTCGACGTGCCAGCTGACTTCACCCACCGTGGCCACACAGGTGCCGTGTTGTGTCTTACCTCTTGGTCGCCGTCCCCCAACTTCGCAACCGGGGGTCGCGCCCAAGGCGACGGCTGGATATTCTCAGGCGGCCAGGATGCCACGATCCGGGTGTGGGAACGTGGTAGGGTTGATCCGAAAGCGACCTTGGATGGGCATACCGACGCGATCTGGGCCATCTGCGTGCTCCCCGCTACTCTAGGGACCCTGTTTGGACAATCAAATCCTTACGGCACGCCAGATCGCATCCTGGTGGCGTCCGGTGCAGCTGACGGAGTTATCAAGATCTGGGCAGTCAGCGCACCGCCTCAGTTAACGTCCCCACAGCCGGGACCTGCGGGAAGACGTGCGACCGGTAGCGGACGTGTTAGAGGCAACTCAATGAGCTCTGGTTCGCAGTTTCCCAGCTCCCCTCAGCCCAATATGGCCTCCAACTCTCCCTTCAATTCTACTCTAGTTCATGATATACGGAGGTCTGACGGCGCCAAAGCCTCGCCTACGTGCATCACCCCTCTTTCGACGACTGGTGAGGCATTTGTAGTCAGCTTTTCCGATGCTGCCATCATTGTGTTTGACACGAGGACGGGCGAGGAGATTGGCTCCATGGCAAGTCTAGAAACATACGACAACACGGTAGCCACGAGCGTCAATGCCGTGGTCGCAACAACGGCCAGTCTTGAGCAGGGCTCCAACACGGGGCTCGGTGAGGAAGAGGCTAGTGGCCCTACCGGCAGCAGCGGGTCCTCGGGCAGCGGCATCGAAGGTGTCATTATATCTGGGCACGAAGACCGGTTCGTCAGGTTCTTCGATGCCAATAGCGGTATGTCTAACGAGGTGTATCCTGCTGTCTAATCGATTACAATATGCTAACTAGTCGTAGGCCAATGCACCTATAATATGCTGGCGCACCCTGCTGCCATATCGAGCCTCTCGCTCAGCCCCGACGGCCGGGAACTCGTGTCGGCTGGACACGATGCTAGCCTCCGGTTCTGGTCGCTGGAAAAGCGGACCTGCACGCAAGAGATCACCAGTCATCGCATCATGAGGGGTGAGGGGGTCTGTGCCGTTGTATGGAGCCAAGACGGTCGTTGGGTTGTCAGTGCCGGTGGGGACGGCCTTGTCAAAGTATTTGCACGGTGATGACGGGCCAAATCATGGCCGTCTCCGAGACAAACAGACTTGGATTGTTCACGTATCCTAAGCAGAGGAATTGCCTGCTGAGCGGTATGACTGCGGCTTGCACGAGATATCTTCTCGGTTCCTAACATGATACGATAACATCAATTATCTACTCTTTCAGACGAGAGAAACAGTACGGTGCTCTCTCAGATTCTTGGACAAATTATGGTGTGTTAAGCTGTACGGCGAGGTGAGGTGGTTGGGCCCCTGGCAAGTTTGCACTGTTACTTGCAGTAATGAAGAGCTATTGTGTATATGTGTAAAACCAAGTCTAGAGTATTTCTAGAAAGGAGACGAAGAAAAGGCAGACAGCATACATACATACCTGTAGCGTATTCCTTTAAAGACGGATGGTCGGGCTACACAGCGAGAAATAAAAAAGGACATGCGTGTGTGTATTGTATTGGTACTGAATTAGAGGAGCGCTGTATGTACGTATTGATGCTTGGTTAGGATAATGAATAATAGCGCATACTATTGGGTTGTATTGTCTCGGCCTGTTTTATTTTAGTCTCACTCTGCCAAGCTGAATCGCTGAGCTTCAACTCTGATAACAGCCTTGGTTTCGTAGTGGATAGCGTAAAGTCGCCGAGCGCCTAGCCAACTCTTTTTGTTTCTCCCGGTCGTCAAAAATTCTAGTCGACTATCGCAGTGAGATATCTTGTTGCTTGGACTCGTTCTACAGCTCTGTTTCTCCTTCTCTTATTATATGTCTCTATTATGGTACAACGGCTTTTGCGACAGTAATTACCAGGCTGACAGCACCTTCGACGGGACCACTGATAATTACGCTCGGGGTCGACTGTGATGCAGAACCTGGTGCCGGTTGATTCAAATTCTTGTCGGAAGAGATGACTGAGTGAAATGGGCATATCTATTCTAAGAAACCTGCGTCTCTATAGGATGAGACGGAATGTACTAAAGTCTTCTACGCTTGCGTGTGTCTTCTTGGCCCTCCCTCCCTTCCTCTGCCGGTACTAGGTAGCGGTCTTTTCCTATGATTCGATACACCTAACCCCGTGCTAAGGGCCTGCGCACGGAGCAGTCATTGCAATGTGAATGGCCTTTCTGAAGCGCGACGGCCAATGCGGCTAGACGGCTTCCCACCTTGAGCTGGGCCAGTTGGCTAACTTGGAGGTTTCTAGAAGCAATATAAGTTCTTAACGCCAAAGGGATGGTAGGACTCTCTACGACAAGGGCGGCCTCAGCTTGCCCCAACAAGCTGTGACACGAGGGCTCGGTGTTCGACACTACCGAGTTGTAGCCGATATATAGTATAGTCTGTGCATTCGTAACTGCTATGCACCGAATTCGCAATGATGCCCTCTCACTACCCTCCCGCCGCGGGGAAGAGCTCAAGGTCGTGGTACAGATAGACATTCTATTACCGGGCAATAAATTCTATCGAGCTCAGGCAAGCTAACGCAGTTGATCCCAAGTCTTCGGACTCCTTACTCTAGATGCAATCGCCCAGGCCGTATAGAGATGCCTGATACTCGGAAGATAGACTTGAATGGTCGACCCTCTTCAGAGAGGTAAGAGAAATACTGCTTGTCGATAGCGTTTTGTAGAGATCGCACAATGCCGTCTTTGACATCCCATGCCGGACTTCCGAGAACCGCACAAAACGCGGTCTCAAACCAATTCTTGGCCTCACTCCATCCGGTGTATCTCTGATGCACGAGGCCGATGGTGATCAGTGCCCAAACCGTCCTTTCATCGTCGTAGCCAAAGATGATGGTGGCGACCTGGAAAGCTTTATCAAAAATACCACGAGCAATTTGCGGGTAGCCTCCCTTTTGAATGTCCGCTCCCAGTTGTAAAGCCGCCTCCACTACTTCGAAAGACTCAAACCTCTCTCCTAGCCAGTTGTAAGAGTTCCAGACTTGTTCGAAGACGATTTTCGAATTCTCAAAGGCGGCCTGGTTTCGTGCCTCTTTCCCCTGCTTGAGGTAATACTTGAGCAGCTCGCTTCTGGCTCGCAGCGTCCTGACAGGCATCTTCTGCGATTGGCCTTCGCAGATGTGGGTGATGCGCAGAAGCAGCGCCTCGGCAGTGTCTTCCTTCGCTCCGCTACGTGACTTCGCGACGTCTATCGCGTAGTCGATCTGTTTGGGATCTGCTTCCATATCAAGCGAATCGATAGTTTGTGATGGTGATGGTCTGGACGGCTGCCTTGGCCTCAAGACAGATTTCCCTTTTCTGTCACGTTGGCGCCGCGTTCGAGCTAGGTTCTGGCTTTCGTCTTGCTTCTTGGAGTTTTCGAGCAGCTCCCAGCATCGGCTCAAGAACGCGACCGCATCAGAAGATCTGTTCCATGCATTGAGCAGCTCGACGCAGTGCAGCACGTGCTGTTGAGTTTTTCTGTGCTCGTATCCCAGAGCCGAGATGTGCTGTCGGGTCATGTCGTCCATGAGCTCATTTGCGTCCGTAACTCGATCTGATTCGGCATATAATTCAGCAAGCGCATACCCAACCTCATTGCTGTCGGCACTGGTGGCCCCAACGACGTGGGCGAGACCGGTGCGGACCTCCAGCAATAGAGATTCTGCCTCGTCTACTTTTCCTGTCTTCGAGAGCCGGAACGCTTCCTTTTTCGAGGTTAAAAGTGCTGCTCGAGTTTGACCATTCCACACTAGACATGGCGAGGGAAGGGTCCTGGCGGGAACGTGGGAGCATTCTTCCTCATCTTCAGAAATGTTCTGTTCGATGCTCATAGCTTGTGACTGGGGCGTCTCGTAGTCGATGTCGCTGGGCGTTGGCATATCTGCAGAACATTAGCATGTTTTCTCTTTGAGAAATAATAACTAGGCAATGGCTGCCCACCTTCGACTTCGCTGGCGTCGTCGGTTCGAGATTTTTTGGCTCTTCTGGCACTGCTGAGGACCTTGTCTTCAGTCCACAACTGACCGCCGTACGAGAAGACGGTTGCCTTCCCTTCCTCCAAGCGGCGCTTTTTCACCTTCCCGGCCATGAACTGTGCATGTCCAGATGGTAGGTTCTTCTGCCAACCCCAGATCTTGAATCTCGCCTTATAGAGTTTTATTCTTTGTTGAGTCAGCGATGTGAACTGAGAGTATTAGCCGGAATACTGTGTCTTACGATGCTTCGAAAGAATGCTTCTTTTTCATTACTTCCATCGTCGCCGCAAGATCCTGATTTTCGTCAAGATACAATCTTTGAATTTCTATCTTGTGGCTCTCCCAATCGAGATTTCCATATCTCAGTCGGCGACGTGCTCCTGAAGAGGACCCATCTTGCGCAGTGGGGAGGGGGCTGTCTTCGCTTTGCGGACCCTCGGGATCGATGCCCGGCACTGAAGCTGTCAATCCCAGGCTTTGAAGCAGGAAGTTCAACTTTGGGCAACTTACATGTCGTTTGGCTGATGCCTACGTCTGGATGGCCCGTATGGTCCGCCTCAAAATTCATGATTGCCTAAGAGGACTGCCCGAAGAAGGGGTTGTGGTATCCAAGTAAAAGGCAATGTCGCTTCGGGGAAAGAGAGATTAATGAGCATTGCCTCAGGTCCTAAGTCGGCGGGCGGTAGTATTTATGGATCTTTGGGGGCTTTTCGTGTATGCCGCAGACGTGCATGAGGCAGACACAGCTTGCACCGCGGCGCTAAATCCAATCCGGCCTCTGGGGACATGTTAGGAGGTTACAAGTTCCCAAACGTCCCCAAAAGGCCCTCCAATGTAGGCAGGAGGTAGCTACTCGCCAAGCACCATGTCAGCTAATAGGCGACCACAAGGCAGCCCGCACTAATCACTGAGCGCCAGTGGCCGTACTGAATAGGCAGGCGACGGTAGGCAGATACTTCAAGGCATCTACTTAGGATATGATTCTTCGCTGCAGGGATTGCAAACGACACTAGAAAATGAGGCTCTATTGAGAAAGTTCGCAATCGTCCCCAAATGTGCTCCCTCTTCAGTCCTTATGTCAATACAGTAGATCTTGACATCTTGAAAAATTCGCAAAGGGTCACAATAGTTCGTGACAAGGTAGTAGTTAATTGGCGGACAGACGGCGGCGAGCATCAAAAATAGAATACTATGAGGAATACCTGGTTAAACAAAACAAACGAGTTGATCTCCCAAAGTCACGAAGATCCCAAAAGTTCTTCAAATTTATTCAACAGGGAAGACGCATGTTCAAGTATAAATCTGAGAAGAATTAGCATGATCTTCACGTCTCTTCTCGTACGTCGTCGTCGTGACCTGACTGTATTCTGCCTTCATAAGATACTCTGAAGTTCTAGCTATACTATCAAGAGATATCCCCTGTAAAGCTTGGTCACCTAGGAGCATATATCAAACACCAAATACTGTCTTGCTGTTGGTTCTGAGCCCCCGCAACGATTGGATGGGCATTCACTAACATGTCACCAGCACCACCAAATCCTAACCATGCCCTCTGCCCCCAAAACCTCAAATATTACGAGCACCTCCAATGTTGAGTGTAGCAAAGACCCGGCCCGACCTGAAACTCCGCCCATGATACATAGATGGATTCAGGAAACCCCATATGAAGCACCATTCAACAATCTTGAGAAGAATTTCAAGGCACCACGGTCTCCTGCGGGATACAATGAAGCCTTACGAGCACTCGAGTCGCTGAAGAAGACTGGTCACTAAGGGCTTTTTAGTGGATTTTGGGACCGACATAGTTTGTATGTAGAGGGCCGTAATGTGTATGTCTTGGTGCTAGAAGACCTGTTGGGGGATCGTGCCAGCCTATGATGGTAATAGCTCAGGGGTGTCTGTCTGCATGAGATGACCTAGCCAATTATATGCATCACCCTTTCAGCTTTACAGAGACTGCATAAAAGGTACATGCTTGTTATCAATAGCTCAGCACTGAGGAAATTCACAAATAAGCGTGAGATAACACAGCAATGCAATACTACCTTGGTTGCCTCTCTCCACCAATGGCTCGAACCCCGCTCCAAGAAATATCGACTATGTAAAGCTGTGACCCATCATCTACTCTACCTTCGTGGAAGGCCGGTGGTATAATGACCCTTAAACGTCAATCGAGCGGTCCTATTAGGAGATCGAAGCGACTCCAAGCGGCGAAGAGGTGCAGCTCTGCGAGCCCTAGCGAGGACCATCACAGCACGTCGGCTCACGAGTCCCTCGATAGCGATACCTCAAGCGATATCAAAGGCGATCAGCTCAGTATATTGGATGCGCCAGAGGCCGATAGCGACGCCGAAGCCGAAGAATGTGAGCTGCACATTTACGACAGCCGATACGACACAAGGGGCGAACTCATTTTACTCCGAGCCGGCACCCATTTTCGCATCGACATACCCCTGCCAGACAGCCGCCATGCCGGCTTTGTTGTCATCAGACACTACTCGCCCTCGAAAATTCTCACAAAAACCAACTTCGAGATTAGATCGCCCTACGCTACGAAAGCCATACGACATGTGATCAAATCATATCCAGGTTTGGCCATTGGCTCCAAGGGAAAGATTGTTCTGGATGACCAACCTAGATGTCTATTTCATTATCGAGCCGAGCTTTTAAAATTCGCTCATTCGCAATCCGATAAAAGATTCTTACAGCATGTTGACTATTGCCTTAAGTATATGAATAAGGTTCTCAGTCCACAACTCAATGCCTTCAGTACCAATGTGGAGCATAACACCAACCAGCCTGGCTTGCAATACGAAGATTTGTGGATGGTTTTCAAACCCGGGACGTTGTTATATGGAAACGCCAAATTTCCCCGCATAGCACAACTCCATCGCGTGGAATGGGTGGTGCAAAGATTCCCCCCTCCGCCCCCCTTCCAAAGATCCCCTCCCCCGCTCCCATTCTCCGGGACTAGAGAGTCTTATTGGATACTCCATTCAAAAAGGCTTTGCTTCGACGGCAGAGATTATGAGATGACGAATTCTACACATCGGCTTGCACCCTACGAAGGCGTGAGACCATTTAGTAGTTTAGACATGTTTCCTCTTGAATACCACGAAAGACATGCACAAATCCGACAAGAATCCCTTGACCGGGCAAAATTATTCATCTCAAAAGCGGTGGGCCTGCGTTATTGCCATTACGAAGGCACGGGATTGATCATAAACCAAAAGAAAATACATGACAGGTACGAAAATCAGGCTGAACCCACGGAGGTAGGTTATGAGTTCTCCGGATAGATGGTTATTACTCACTTGAACTGATACTAATACAGATCAATGAGAGAATCGTTCTAGACGAGATGCTCTACTCCCAATACGGCCGTTCGAACTTGAGAGAGCCCTCCAAATCGACATTGCTTCCAGCAGATGATTTGACCGCTCTGTCGAGACTAAAAGACGATGAGCTTCGTACATGTCGAGCTTTGATTGGCGGATATGTTTTGGGGATGGAAAAGTATTCTCACGACTCTGCCAAGCGCGGAATTTCTGCCTAGCCAGAAACGTACCTTCGCTCAGAATACGTCTTGCTAACTCACGATCTAGGTGGGGGCAATTTCACATCGATTTCATCAGAGATGTTAATTTCAGCCGCTACGCCTTCGACAGTCTAGCTTTGTCTCTCGAGAAGAAATCCCTCATAGCAGCCCTAGTCACCTCACATACACCCCCTCCTGCTTCGGCGAATATCCTCATGAAGAAGGGGAGGGGCCTGACATTTCTACTCCACGGCCCGCCCGGGGTAGGTAAGACTTTTACGGCGGGTGAGGAAGCATTGTGGTCCAAAAGGAAGTCTCCAAGGTCGCTAATCACGCTCCAGAGAGCATCGCCGACTATATGAAACGGCCCTTATACAGATTAAACTCCAGTACAGTGATGGACGAAGAGAAACTTTTGCCCGCGCTATCCAACGCACAGAAATGGGACGCGATCGTTTTGATGGACGAAGCAGATGTTTTCATGCAGAGAAGGGACTCTCAAAACATTAATCACAACAATTCGGTCTCGAGTGAGTGACCTAGGCGCTGCATTCTCGCTTTAAAATCCGCTTCTCATAGCTATAGTGCTTTTACGTCACCTCGAATACTTTGGTGGGATCTTGTTCCTCACTACCAACCGGGTACACACGATCGACGAAGCATTTAAGTCCCGCATACACCTGTCGGTGTCCTATCCTCATCTATCCCTGGAATCCAAACAGCGACTGTGGGAACAGGGCTTGACAAGAGCCCAAAACGACAAGAAGAAGCCACAATGGTTAACGCCACAGCTGCTAAAGATCCTCGGCAAGCACAACACAAACGGACGAGAGATTGATAACCTGATCTATATGGCTCGCACGATAGCGCGTAATGAGGGGCGAGACATGGAGCGAGAGGACGTGCTGAGGGGACTGAACTCATTGCAGACCTTTAATAAGGATATAAGCTCCGAGGCTAATCGCAGCAGAGGGAAGTGGTGGGATTGGTTCTGGTCTTAGAAATCAACTGACTTCCCCAAGGCCTGCCCAACAATCACCTTCCTAAGTACAAGATACATATTCGTTCAAAATGATTGCGTCATATCTATATCCAATCACAACTTTTCTTTTCTACCCCGAGCTTGATTTGATATTCTTGGTATCTGGGGAAGAAGACTATCTAGTACAGATTTCAGCACTATACCCTTTTGAGTAGGTGAGATAGGTAGTTGGTACGCCTCTTCTTTTAGAGGCCTGTACTCCCCTAGAAGCTTAAGGATAAGAACCTGATTTCTTCTAGCTCCTCCGCAACGAAGCTAGTTGTAGTGAGACAATTGTAGCTGAATTTAATATCTCGTCATAGATGGTGTAGGTTCTTTTGCTTATTATCTTGTCTATACAATTTATACCACTCCAATCACATTCCTTTGTTCAAAAGGGGTATAGCTGATGGTGAAGTCTCCATAATCGAATCAGCATGCTGCGTCTACAACGCGGGGATAAGTGGAGGCGATGTGCGACATCTTGCGGGGGCGGGGGTCTGTGTCTACAGGGGCTTAAGTTAGATCGAGAAGCTGGTTTTAGGGATCGCATGCACGAGCAACAGTCGGGCGAATGGAATGGAAAGTATTTAGGTAGGGCTATCTACGGACGGTTTATCTTGGACGCAACACATAACCTACTCTTACTTAACCTTTAACCTTACATCCCTCGCAGTTTTATTCGTCAGCGATCACCTACCCCTAATTTTTCCCTTCAACCCCATCATGACTAATACTACAGGCGGTTGCATGTGCGGAAGCATTCGCTACCAGTTTACTGGTGAGTGAAGGTATGGGGATAGGAGTGATAGCAAGGAACTTGTTAATCTAGACATAGGCGAGCCTGCAGTCACTGCGCTGTGCCACTGCATAGACTGCCAAAAGGTACCTTTCCCCCTTGCTTCTGGTAATAATAGTGTCAAAATGGAAACTGACTACGATTGCTACTACCTTAGTGGACCGGCGGCGCTTTCACTTCGAATGCCGTTGTTCCGCGCACAGTCTTCTCAGTTACGCAAGGTATGCGCAACATAAACAAAATAAGTAGCATTGGTCTGATTAGTCTCAGGAACCCCGAAATCATATGACGCCATAGGAGAGTCTGGCAAAATCAACAAGCACTTCTTCTGCTCTGACTGCGGCTCTAGCCTCTATACCGAGCTCGAAGTCATGCCCGATGTGACTTGCGTTAAGGCTGGAGGTTTGGATGGCGGTGCTGCCAACTTGGGTAACAAGATCACGGTTGAATTTTACGTCAAGGATCGCCCTCAGTACTTAAAGCCCTGTGACGGCGCGAAGCAAGAGCCTCGATTTGGGTAGATAGTTATCCTCATACTCAAATAGAGCCAATGGTCCTAATCTTTCACATATTTATACAGTGCGAGTGATTAAGCACTCGGGACTTGCATTAACTAAGTCTGGATCGGTGCCAGGGATACTAAGGAATGACGGTGTTGAGGCCTCTCAAGCGTAGAGTGTATGTATATACGTTTCGTTTTATCATGCACTGTAAGATTCTACTACCTAGATAACATAAAAAGTGTCAAGATAGGCTCGGAATTTCCATTGTTTACACCAGTGCACCCTCGGCTGCGGCGTGATTACCGCTGCAGTTCAGATACCATGAAACCTTCCTGCTGTCTTCCCTATGGAAAAGCGGATAGTCCCAGCGCTACCCACAGGTAAAGTCAGTCAAATAATAGCCTCTTGACTTGTTTTACCTGAATTGATCGCAAAAAAACGCTTGTTTGACTGACTTGCCCGAATCTATTGACTGGATTGATCAAGTTAATTGACCAAGTAACTCAAGCAATGTATATAAAGGGTACAGATTGTAGAAAGCAAGGTAGGTAGGTAGGTGTAAGTAGGTGTAGGTAGAGGTAGGGTGGTAGGTAAGGTGGTTGGTAGGGTGGTTGGTAGGTAAAGTGGTAGAATGTAGGCTAGGTAGATGTAAGTGGCTAGGTATGTGGCTAGGTATGTGGCTAGGTATGTGGCTGTGGAAGTGGCTGAATAAGTGGGTTTAAAAATAGGGTGCCACCTAGCCTACCTAGGAAAAGAAGGCTTCTTTTTTACCAAAAAAACAACAAAAAAACAACAAAAAATATTTTAAAAATAGGAAAATTAATTGAAAGTAATTAACAAGTAACAAGTCAGGTAAGGAATTATTAATTTACCTGCAATCAATTTTAAAACGATTATTTGGACTGGATTGGGTCAATTAATTGACAATCAGTCAAAGTATTACTTTACCTGTGGGTAGCGCTGTCGAGAACCGGCCTTTCGGTAGGATCCTATCCTCTTTGCGTGTCAATGGCCGAGATGAAAATGACCTTCACGTGTTTGGGGACTGCAGATGAGAAGTCGGTAACGTTGTGAACGCCGCGAACATGAGGCTCGAAGCTCTCAAACGCCAAGTTGAATCTCACTGGTCACGCGACGAGGAAAATAGGATCTGCCTCGCTGAGAAGACGATCGTGCATCTAATGGCCTAATCCAAATTTCTCTTGACTCAGATCGGGAAAGGGAAGGTGCTTTGAGAGAAGTTGGTTGGAAGCGCCCTTCTCAAGAATGATGAGAATGTCTCAGCTGGTCTTAAAAAAAGCTGTTTTTTATAATATACAGTACCTGTTAGAGATACTAGACGTTCAAGTGAAGAGGGTCCCCCACAGGGTGGGTCCTCTAGTAACCACTGTGCCAAAAGATGAGCTTAATATTCTAATTCTTATTGTAATATTTGCAACAGTATCTATAGAGTATGCAAGTATACGTTATTATATATTAAACCAGTACGAGTACTGTAGCGTTCCGTGCCTAGCTAGGTTCTAGGTTAGGTAAGCAACCCTTTTCACGTAGTGATACTTTAGACATGTAGGTAGCATCCATTACCTTGTGCCGCATAAAACAATTACGTCTCCCCAAATTTGGAACCTTGGAACCTAATTAGGATACTGGCATCTGTTCACAAGATGCAATATGCGTACATTACCGCCAACGATGGTTGCAAGCTAGCCTTCCAAACGTCATTACCATCTCCAATCTCCGCGCCACAGGCGAAATGCTGCGTACTACTCCTCCACGGTTTTAGCGGCTCGAGTCTGTACTTTAAGCGCAATGTCTCCTTCATCTCGTCTAAGGACAGGTGGGTTGTTGCGCCGGATATGCGCGGACACGGCGAGTCGGGTCGTACTCAAGGGGGCTATCATGTTGCTCGTCTAGCCGCCGACCTGCGTCAAATCGTCGCGCATCTCCGGAGCTTGTCGCGCCCAGATCTCAAGATCATACCCGTGGGCTGCTCCATCGGCGCTGCAGTGCTCTGGACCTACGTCGAGTTATTCGGCTGCGACGACTTCACGGCATTTGTCTTCGTCGACCAAGCTCCGCTCCAGGACCGCTCGCCGTTTGGGAACTGGGACCTGACAAGGGCCCACAAGGGGTGCTTTGACGAAGCAACGATGAGATCTGCTCAGGAGCTCTGGATACAAGACTCTGCCGCGGCACATCGGAACCTTGTGCAGTCTTCGCTGGGATACCTGCATGCGCCTAGTGTAGATGACGCCGTCTCCGAGGAGCAGAAGGAAGAGGACATGCGGTTTTTCGTCGGCATTAGTGCTCTGTGTGACCAGGAGTGGCTGGCGAAGCTGATATCAGACCACACCAGGTACGACCATCGAGAAGCAGCAGAGCTTATAGATCGGCCAACTCTGGTTCTCTATGGCAAAAGATCCGGCTGTTTTACGTATGAGGGCGTGTCGGAGACGGCGGTGCGGGTGAACCGCAAGTGTCAAGGACCAAAGTTAAGCTTGGTAACTCAATTTGATTCTGGGCATTGGTTGTTCTACGAGGAGTCTGAACGATTTAATCTAGAGATTGCTAAATTTATCGATGGTTGCTAATTAAGCTAAAAAAAAAAGAATACTATAAAAAAAACCCCAAAAAGAACCATCACTGATATTATCATGATTAAAAACTAAAAATATAACTTAATAAACTGTCAGATGTCATTTGGCTACAACTATGGTAAATAATTATGTTGAGCAGTATAAGGCGTTTATTAGCAACCCCGATTTCAATCGTCTACATCCAATTGCATGGCATCACTTACTTCTGACATAATATCCCCTTCTCCTAGTAGACTTTCCTTATTGTCTTTGGCCTCTCTAAGCTGCTGTCGCCTGCTTCGTATCATGTTAATCTCTTCTTCTAGTCCCTTCATAATACTATCCACATCGACCCCACTTGTAGAACGCTCTGTGCGATGCTCTATGCGATTTTCTGTGACTGATCCGCATCTCCTTCTTTTCCAATAGTAATCTACATCCCCATGAGATAGGGTACGACCTCTATTAACAACGGATTGGGAACTTGTGTTTGCAGTAATTCCATCTGTTGATTTTTGAAAGAGAGGGCTCTCGGTCGGACCATTCCCCTGCTTCTCCCATTCGTGGCTACTAACATGTGTTTTGCCGGAGCTCCAGTAACACTTGAAGCAGAGGTTAAAGTTAAAATGGGTAGTACACTTGAATCGAACACCACATATAGGCTAGTATCGTACGTTAGTCTAACTGCCCATTTATAAAGACCGCAGTTTAATTACTAGCATAAATCCGAAGATCTCGCTGCAACTAAACTGGCGATATAGGTTGATGTGACGAGAGCTTACACTGTATTCGCAACCATCACATGCCACGAGTTTATGCAGACTGCCTAGTGTGATACGCTTCCCACGGTATGTTTCTTCTGTTAAGGCTGAAGCTGGTATTGTTGTCTCTGAAATATGACTTGCGGATGGTATTCTTAGGGTACTTTGGGCATCTAGAGCCTTTTCTAAGAGCCTCTTCAGGCTTTCTTGCCTGTGAAAGTTTGCGATATCGTACGGCGTCCATCCGCGCTTGCATTTGTTATACACCTTCTCCTGAACATTGCCAGTTAGCAATAACTGGACGATGCCATCACTTGCCCCTTTGCAAGCCCAGTGAAGAGGCGTCCAGCCATCATTATCTGGTACATTCACGTTGTTCCCGGGGCGTGGTTCTAGCAAATCTGCGAACACTTCGTTGAATTCTTTTGCACCCATTGATCGCACCGCGTGGTGCATCATAGTCCGTCCTTGCTTATCAGTCTCACCGCTATTTGCACCCGATCGGAGAAGTGCTTCGATCATCGCGGGGTTGTTATTCTTTGCAGCATGATGAACAGGTGCAAGGCCTTGTGCATCTTTGACATTGAGATGTTTGTGTTGCATTAGAAGGGGTTCAACATCATCAACGATCACAGAATTTGTATTGCCGGCTATGATATGAAAAACCGTAATACCGTCGGGGCCGCTTGTCAGTGTATTTGCCCTCGAATTGACAAGCTCGCCTATATACTTTGGCATGTGCTTTGCTGCTTGCATTAACGGTGTTCTATGTCGCCGGTTCATGGCGTTGGGATCAGCTTGACTTTCCAAGAGCGCTCTGATCAAACCATCATTCTCATAACCCATGAGCGCCACCATGAGCGCAGTGTCACCGTCTTCATCTTTGATGTTGGGATCTGCGCCTTCTTTTAGCAAGGCTTCCGCTGTCTCAGGGCAGTTGTCCATGATTGAACGCTGAAGAGCCGTCATATTTCTGCCATTAGTCGCATTTATATCTGCATTGGCTGCAAGGAGCCACCTAACTACGTCCGTATTCCCTCGCCTCGCAGCCTCATGCAATGGTCTGTCGCCTTTCGAATCTGCCATGTTTATTTCTGCCCCATATCTAAGAAGCAGTCTTCCTATGTCGGTAGGACCTCCATCGCCCGTTACCAGTGACGCACTGTAGGGCGTAGTGGCCTTGAAATTTATGAAGTATTCCAAAATGCGGTAGTCCGCCAACATAGCTTTATCATTTCCTACTTGGGCAGCGAAATGGAGTGGTGTCTTGCCATAAGCATCCCGCGCGTTCGCATTAGCTCCATGCTCAAGCAGAATGTTAAGGCTATCAGTTTTCCCGTACAAAGCTGCAATATGCAATGCTGTTCGGCCCATGTAGGTTTGATCATCGATGATAGTTGAAAGTTTGTCCCCTGACTGATACATGATGCCTGTGGTGATATTCGGCTTTCGGTGGTCTGGGAGAGGATCGTATCGTTTAAGGATTATATTGAGGATGTCGCGCTGGTTTAAAAAGGCTGCAAGATGTAGGGGTGTATGGCCCGACGCTGATGTCTTACTTATGCTGTGTGGACAGAGTTCGAGAAATACTTGCATTGAGGTAACGCTCCCATGGAACGCGGCAAAATGCATTACTGTCCATCCCCGGTGTGCTTCTTCATCCATCAAATCGAAATCCAACTTAAAATCAAATCGTTGTTCGGTATCTGCTTTGTAGTATAGAAGAGCTCTTACTATCTCCGCGAAGTCTCCTTTGGCGGCATCAGTTAGTGGAGATTCAGTAGCCGTCTGATATCTCTTCACGTCCACGTTTCCGGCAAGAAGCTTGTCGACAGCCTCCAGGTTTCCGTGAACAATGGCTTGTTTTAGAGCACTAGTCGGATAAGCCTCATCAACGTCAATTTTAGCTCCCGCGCAAAATAGTTCTAATGCCACCTCCCTATGGTCATTTCTCAGCGATAGAAATAGTGGAGTTTTACCATGAGAGTCCACGGAATTTATATCTGATCCGTTATGAAGAAGCAGTCTGACCACTTCCAAATGACCAGCAGTTGCAGCTTCATGAAGAGGTGAGGAGACATGGTCCTTGTCGCCAAGCTCTTGTCTCGGGAAGCCGATAAGTCTTTCAACTATGGTGGCATCCCCAGCGAAAGCAGCTATATGGAGAGCGGTTTTCCCATCCGTGTTGGGATTATCCAGGATACCACGCACTTGAATTAAGCGTTCCGAAATTTGGCGATATCCTTGGCTGATACTCCGCTGCAAAGGGCTTGACCCATCTTCTGACCAGCCGTTCACATCGGCATTATTTTCTAGTAGCAAATCAACGATATTTAGGTGACCCTGATCCACCGCATGCCAAAGAGCCATAGCGCCGTGGAACTTCACGATGTCCACGTGAACTTTGATAAGTATATCGACTATGGCCCTGTATCCCATCTTACATGAGATAAATAAAAGGCGATTGGGTGCATGTGACTTGGGTGACAGTTCCTGTAGTTTCTTAATCAGGACATTGAAAATCGCTTCGTCGCCCCTAATGCAGGCTCCCCCTAGCTCCGTTTCAATATATTCTGTGGCTTGGACCTCCCCAACCAGGGCGTTCACAATATTGAGATGACCATATCGACACCCAACTTGGAACACGGCGAGTTTATCAACATGAGGGTCGTCAAGGAGCCGATAAACGATATCCAGGAGTCCAAGTTGGGCTGCAAGGTAGGCCGGTGTATTTTTACCATCGTCGTATGAGAAACCACCGGACTTGAGAGCTGCAAGTTCAAGGAAACGCTGGAAGTAGTCAGGGCTCGCAAAAATAGAATACGCAAGTTCAATGAGGCTTTTGTCTTCATCAATATGAGATGATTCTCGTCCGGAAGAAGTGCGAATGGCTTTCGTATAGTGTAAATGCCAGTTTTCAACAACGTATCCAAGAAACTCGGAGTGTATCGCATTCGTGGTTGCTGTTATTTCCTCAGGCGTTTTTCCTAGATATAGATGCAAGTATTCTAAGCAGAGCCTTGCAAATACGCGATCGTCCAAGGATATACATTCTGGTACTGAAGCGGTCCATTTCCGCAGGACTTCTGCCACACAGGGATAAACGATCCGAATATCCTCATTTTCAATGTTGACCAATGGACCAAGTTGGCGTTTCAAGTCATAGGCAAGATCTCTTGGCACCAATGACCCGTTTTCTATTCGGAGTGGCGATGATATAGAGAATGACTCCTCTAAAGTGATAGCGACAGCTAACTCAATGGGTTTAAGTGGTCTGATGGCAAGCGCCATCCAGGAAACTGCGGACCTAACCCAGGGAGGACAATCCTTGATCATCTCAAAAATCATCTCATCAATACTGTTGGAAAATGATGATAATTCTGCTTGGATTAAGCTGGGACGTGATACGCAAGTAATGCTACGTATGCGATGAGCAAGTAGGGCTGATTGTAGGAAACCCCCTGCTGCGGTGAGACGTTCTAGAACCTCGCCATTTACGGCCTCAAATCGGGAAGTTTCTGACATGAGTTCATCGCGCTGTCGAGTAATGAAATCTACCAGACTGCGGTTGTGCGCTTCTAGGTCGTCGAGGCTGACCATAGAGAATAACTCCGTTGTAGAAGGGACAAATGATTTGCTTGCTGTGATAAATAGCTTGAGGTCTTCTCGACGAGCAAGAGTAAGGTTCAGGAGCTGTCTTGTCACCCGATCTAGATCAGATACGTCGCAGCTATCTATAGAATCGATGATGATTATAATTGCATCAGCGTTTGATTTGCGAACAATTGAGCGAAGCTGAACCCATAAGCTACCCTCCGCCCACGCTAAGGTGTCATGTTGAGAAGGTACCATGGTTTCCTCAAACAATTCTGGTTCACTAGCAATAATTTGGCACACAATACTACTTAGCATGACTGTAATTGACCGTTTGATATGGTTCCAGGCGTCAAAGGCAAAATACGTAACGATCGAATTGGATGATCTCCGCTTTTGGAGCAGAGACGTGTAGATGTTGTAAGACAAGCTACTTTTTCCAGTCCCGTTTCTTCCACTGATAATTGTAGTTGATGACTGTTTTTTCTTCAGAGTCGGTTGAAGGAAGTCCATAATCCAGTCTTGGCCCTCGTATATTGGAGGATGGAAAAAGAGACTGAGCTGAGTGAGCCCATTGATGTAATTGCGATAAAGTGGTGAAACTATAGCGTAACTCAGGTCATGGATGAACCAGTAGATTTTATATCTCGGATCACATACCCTTGGCTGCCTTCCTTAGTGCTTCGATAACTACATCCGTATGGATGTTAGAAAGATGAGGTTTCTTTGGATCTCGCGACTCAAAGGGGACCCCTATTTGGATTTCGTGACAAACCCCGAGGGTAGTATTGCGTGGCAGAATGATCTGAGGCTCTCTCATTAGTACGTTATCTGTTCTGCAAGCCATCGATGCACAAACTGGGGCCATGCCGGTGGGTTCCTCCGTTAGTGCAAAGACGCTGATTACAAACAACCGAAATGAAATCGAGATAAAATTTGACGATACTCCTTTAAGGAAATCCAGTAGTAGGGCCGTGGGCTTCCACCGCTTTTCGGTTGGGATCTGTAAGGACAGGTGGGCCTTCATGCTTTCCACGGCTAATGAGTGAATAGTAAGAGCTTGGTGAGGAACTCCATAAAACACCTATAAGACTATTAGAGTGACTACTTATCGGAGTAGAGTCCTAAGGCTAACACAAGCACATGTGTTTTGCGCTATAGTTGCGTAACAACTATTGAGTTCAGCAATAATAAGTGCCTGTCTAATAAGTTAGTTCTAGTGACAGATAGTTTTCATATTAAGAGGACAGACCTTTTTCACGATGAGCCCGCCTAAGTCTTCGCATAAAAATATGAGAGAAGTCCCCGGCTATAAGGTTTTGTTAGCATGCAAATAAATGGTTAAATCTGCTAGATTCTGCTACTCACGTTGTTCACCCCTCGTTCTCTTTGAACACAGCCTAGGAGATACTCAGAGTTTAGATTGAGTGATTCTGGTGATAAAATATTGCTCAAATGGGGCCCAAATTGTGGGTGAAATAGAATCAACTGGCAACCCAGACTCATTTTGATCGCAACTGCCTGTTCTGTTAGAGGAGGCCATGGCAAGTTAGCCTCATCACCAGGACGGCTACCAAGGTAGCGTAAACCTGTCACCACAACAAGACTAGTTAGGTTTTACATTAGTGCATATGAAATCAAATAATTCAGGATCCTTACATGACACAGTTAGTATCCGACTGCAACGACATGACGGGAGATAATTTCGAAGCCCTTGTTGACAAGTTGCCGTGAGCTAAGCTTAGCACTACTATAGTGACTTAAGGAGCGTATAAGAAGAGGCAGAAATAAATCGCGTATTAGAGATTAAACCCAAGATTAATGATCGTGCTAAGAGTATTAGCAAAATGGGAACCCCAAATAGTGAATGTGGCGCTGCAAATGCTTTCGGCCGCACCGCTTTTTGTTTATACACTGCATAGCTAAATAATTTCGAGGAAAGCTTGGCCATGAGATTGACTGGCTGCACTTCCCAAAAACTTCCGAAGATCTTTTACTATTGTGGACATTGTCTTGTCTTCTAATTCGTGAGATTCATCACAGAGGCTGCGGTTGCTACCCAGACCTGCATATGCGGTGACCAGTCCACTATAATATCGGGCGTTCAGAATGTGATGGCGAGCCGCAGATCCAATATTGTAAGTAACCCTAGAAATAGCATCCACCTGTACCTGAATCTTCGTAGAAAGTTGGCTGCTCGACCCTTAGATTATACCATGGCCGAATGCTATTTAAAGTTGCCATCATGGCTACAAAAGAGAGGCAACTAAAGTTATCAACGATAATGGAGTAGAATGGAATAAGGTATATGTTTAAAACGCGATTTTGTTAAAGGGTTTAAAATGTATAATAATCTAAGTTGTGATTTATCATATAGGATGTAGATCTGTTAAACGTACAAGGCAGTGTGGCAATATTTAATTCGAAGCCGGCATAAAGCAGTTACTTAAATTGTAACAGTCGTCATTCGCTCGATCAGTCGTTTCTGTTTAGATTAAAGGCGCAGCAACCTTGAATGTGTCACCTTCGGGATCAATTTCCTTATTACTTTGCTCTGCCCGCACTTTTCGCATCTCCTCGAAGTTCTCATGAAGACTCATAAACATGACATCATCCCGCAGGCAAAGGTCCCCGAGGCTCTCCTTTTTGATTGTGAATAATCCACTGATCACATTAGCCGCCGGCTGGAATATGACTGCATCCTCATTTTCCATTCGCTTCCATACTTGTTTCAGTTCTGACTACTTTTGTGACATCCACCAACCTTTTTCGGCGATTACTTCGATCGAGCCTTTAAATTGTGATGTGAGATCTTGCTTAAGTGCAGTTTGTTGAGCTGAATTCTCCTGCAGACCCCATCGCGCTGTGCTAAGACCACCGGTGTCACGTCCGTAGGCCCGCTTCGCTCCCGTAACTTGGGTATGAAACTTCAACTCTTGCGTCTGAGTTATGGAGTATTCTTCACTGACACTTGCCGTAACAGGGCCAACTGAGCTGTGAAAATCAACATTTCCAGTGATGCTTCGTTCATCGACCCTCTGATTTGGAACAAGCGACCAACTGTCTGCTGGAGCCATATCTTTCATTTTCACCTCAACAGCTGGATCGTCACATGTGAAAGTCCACGTTATCTGGGCATGCTCGAAATGTCGAGTACGGGAGGGCAAAAAATTAAAGCAAGCGACAATCAGGGTTATCAATAGCGGCAGCTTGATGTGTGGGATTAGCAGCCGTGATTCTCCACTAGATTATGTTGTTGCAGACAAAGTATAAAAAGAGTGAGGTGCGCTAGTACAAGAACAGAACAGCCGCGTTGAAGGTGTTAAGTGACTAAAATTACAAGCATAAGGATTTGAGGGTATGAAAAGTATTAGATAAAAGCATAAATAAAACACTGACATATGTATTAAACTACATAGATAACATAACACATAATGTAAAAGTTATAATTAAAAAAAAAAACCAAGCTTAATATAAATATAAAAAATTAAAATAACTTAAATATTAATAAAATTATATATATATATAAATTAAAAAGAATATATAAAATTTTATTATTAAATTTCTTTTAAAAAAAATTAAAAATAAATTATTATTTAATTTATATAATGTTATAAATAAATAAAATTAAAAATAATTATATAAAATAATAATATATATATATATAAACTTAATAAATAAAAATTTAAATATATATAAATATTATTTATTATAACTATGTTATAAAAATTAAAAATAAAAATTTATTAATTATTAAAATATAATATTTTAATATTTTATATTTTTTTAAATAAAAAATCAAGTTTTAATAAATATAACATTGTTTTTTTTATATATATTATTAATTTTAAAAATATATAATTTTTTATATAAATTTAATTATTAAAAACTTAAATAGCTTTTTATTAATTATATATTTTATTTGAAAATATTATATTAATTTTATTTATATTTTTTATATTTTTTTATATTTTTTATACTTTTTTATATTTAATAATATAATTTTTATTTTAAATTTTTATTATATTTAATAATCTATAATATTTAAAGCTATATATTTAATATTTTTAAAAAGTTATTTTTTTAAATTAATAATTATGTTATTTAAATAAATCAATGTTTATTAAAATATACAATGTATATAAAAGGTATATATAATTAAAATAAAAACTTAACCATTTTTTTATTTAAAATTGTTGGTTAAACCGTTGTTAACATTTGCCACACAAGGATTAATCTTGGAAATTAGTACTGAGACATCAGCAGCAATCAAGGTATAGACCGATGGTTCCTCTTTTTATCATATTTTCCACTTGCCACTTTCCACTTCCCCTACTGCCAACATGGAGTCCGAGTCAGATAACCAGGGCACACTGCCGGTCGGGGAATCAGCACCTCTTCTCACCACTCATACCACCCATCCCTCGTTTGATGATCAATCCAGCGATGCACACCGTCACGTAGTTACTGGCGCCGCATCGTTATATCCTCGTGTCATCCTCTTCATTCTCGCCTTCTCCTTTGTCGCCGATCTGGGTGGTGCCTTGGTGAACGCCCCCGAGCTGCGCATGCTTGAAATGGCCATTTGCAGAGACTATTACTTCGCACATGATCCCTCCGTCATTGGCCCACCACCACTCTCGTACGTCGACGAGAGGTTGTGCAAGCTCAAGGATATCCAGGTCGAGCTGGTTTATATTGTCGCCACCAAGTCGTTGTTAATGACTGTGCCCGGTGAGAGGGAGCCCTTGTATCTCCCTTTTATCATAGACACGCACTGACGGATTCCTAATGTCGGCTGCCTTAGGTCTAATACTGAGTATACCTTATGGTCGCCTTGCGGATAAGATTGGCCGGAAACCAGTGGCTTTCCTCGGCATGCTGGGTCAGGTGCTCGCCTATTTTTGGGTTGTCCTCGTTTGTTATTTCCACCACGCCTTTCCCACGCGCCTCGTTTTACTATCGCCAATCTTCCTAGTTCTAGGAGGTGGTTCTCGCGTGTTATCAGCCATTATGTCAACAATCATCGCCGACGTGGCTCCCGACCATATGAGAACAACTATATACTATGTCATCGGCGCTGGCCTCCTCGTTACAGACGTCGTCGCCGCTGCTGTTGGTTCTTGGCTTCTATCTAAAGATCTTTGGCTTCCATTCAAATTCAGTGCCCCCATCCTCTGTTTTTCGCTCCCTTTGATATTGGCCATGCCAGAAACCCTGGTGGTTCGTTCAAAGCTGAGTGCGATAAACAACCAGGCACCGGGTCCGGAAGTGACCAATTTGTCCACTTTGGTATAGTCTTTACTTATGCAATTCCGTGGACACCCCTACCACCCGCCGTGAGCCCAAGCTAACTCAATTTCCGGTTAGAGCCAACGACTTGTCTCCTCCTTCCGACGATGGTTCCAGGACTTGCATCAAGCTATTCTGTGTTTAAACCCCCTTGTCGTCCCCCGGGAAGTGACCGTGTCTCTGTCTATCATCTTTTTGTCGGCATTCTCTCGTGCAGCTAATGGCTTATTCACGCAGTATACTTCTAAACTACTCGACTGGTCCATTGCCACTGCAGGTTATATTCTAAGTGTGAAGTCTCTGGTCACCCTGCTCACGCTCGTTGGTTTAGCATGCACCACGCAGGTCCTTGAGAGAAGATTGGGAACACGACCGCTCTATCTGGATACATGGGTGATCCGCTGCAGCCTAATGGTATTGACAGCTGGGTCGATACTCGTGGCAGCAAGCAAGGAACCTGTGTTACTCATCGCGGGTATAGCACTCCCCTGTCCACTGAAAAACAAACACTGTCATTTCATCTGCCAACCACTTATCATGTAGGTTCGTTACTGGGCTCAATAGGCAATGGCATTGTGCAAGCTCTGCAAGGACTACTCGCCGCTGTTGCGGATAGATCTTCAACAGGACAGCTTTTTGCGGGTGCGGCTCTCATTGAGCTTTTAGCTCTGTTTTCGGGGAGCTTGGCCTTCGCTGGGCTATTCGATGTTGGACTAGGGACTGGCTCTATATGGGGGATGGGCCTCCCCTTCTACATTAGTGGAGTAAGTTCCTCATAATCACGTAAAACCAGTCATAATCCGCCCCTAGGTCATCACACTAAGTTCATGTATCTTACAGTTATTCACTCTCATGGCTAGTGCACTGTCGTTTCTACTACCGACTGCATAGGATCACCCAAAATGCATGGTGCATGACACATGTCTTGTAGAACCCAGTACCAACTGATATGAGACACTAAGTCTGGTTGGATGCTGTGACATTGCAACAGAGGGTAATCGTTAGAAAGAGGTTTAAACAGGCACCGGATTCCATTAAACATATAGCCATAGAATCTAGTTGTTACTTACCTCATTGGAATATAAGAGTTCAGCAGAGGCACTGTGCTAAAAACAGACATGGGCTTCAAGTATTTCAAACGTTATTATATAGATAAAAAACAGAAAGATATTATTCAAGCGGTATAAGCAATATTATTTTAATTAAAAATAAACAAGTTAATTAAAAGTTAAAATTTAATTTAATTTATTTAATTAATTAATTAAATATAAAATTTAAAATTTATAAAAAGATTTTTAAATAAAATAAATTTTATTATTTATAAAATAATTTTATATTTATAAATTTATTATTAATAAAACTTTTTATATATATATAATTAAAAAAGTTTAAAATAATTTATAAAATTTAAAGTTTATTTTTAAGTTTTAAAGTTTTATATTAATTTATATATATATATAAAATTTATAACTTTTATAAAGTTTAATAAGTTTTTATATTTTTTATTTATTTAATTATTTAATAAAAATCTTAGTTTAAATTTTAGTTATATATATTTATTATATATATATAAGTTTTATTAAATTATTAATTTAAAACTAAAATTTTTTTTTTTTATATAATAATTTTAGTTTTAATATTAATTAACTTTTTATTATTTTTTTTATTATTTTATTAATTTATATATATTTTTATTTATATAATTAATTTATTTATATTAATTAGTTTTTTTAATATTTAATTTAATATTTGTTTTATATAAACATTTATTAAATTATTTTTATTATAAATTTATTATATTTTTATAATTTTATAATTTTTTGTTAATTTTTAAAATAATATAGTATTAATTATAAATTGTTTTTTTTATATAATTTTTAAGTTAATTAATTATTTATATATATAATTAATAATATAATTAATAGTTTTAATATATAAATAATTTTTTAAAAAATTATATTAAATATAATAATATAATTAAATTTATTAACTATATTATATAATTTATTTATTAATATATTTTATATAATTTATTTATATTTAATTAAACTTTAATAAATAATATTGTTTTTAATTATAAAAATATTTTTTATATAATTTTTATTAATTAATATAATTATAAATTTGATTTAAAAATTTAAATTTTTATTATTTATAAATATTTTATAAATAAAAATAAAAGTTTTTATATAATTAAAATTTAAAAATATATATTATAGTTTTTATTATATTTTTAATTTATTATTGTATTTATATATTTAATATTTTAACATTATTTTTTATTAGTTTTTAAACTTATATAATAATTAAAAAATTATATAATATTTTTAATTAATATAATAATATAATATATATATTTTAAATTTATTAAATAATATATTATTAAAAATAATTTTTTATATAAAAGTTAATAATATATAATTATTTAGTTTATTTTTATTAAATAAACAAGATTTTTATTTATTTATTTAAATTTTATTTATATTAAATTTAATAAAATATTTAAATATTAATATTGTTTTTAGTTTTATATAAAATAATAACTTAGTTTTTTTTTTTATATAAAATTTTTTTAAATATAATATTAAAAATTTTATTTATTTAAAATTTTAAAATTATAAATTTATTAAGTTTTTTTTTAATATATAATAAATATAAGTTATATATAAATATTTTTATATTTAATTTTTAATAATAATATTTATAATAAATTTTATATTAATATAATTTTAATTTAATTAATTTATATAATAGTTATATAATTTAAAATATAATATTTATTAAATATTTATTTTTTTAATTTTTTTAATAAATAAATATAAATTTTTTAATTTAATTTATTATATAATTATATATATATTTAAAAAATAGTTTATAATTTTATATATATATTATAATTTTAAATTAATAATAGTTTGAAATTTATAATAAACTATTAATGTATATATTAATTTATTAATATTTATATAAAAATTTAAACTTTTTATATTATTTATATTAAATTAATAATTTAATAAAACTTGTATATATATACTAAATATATATAACTAAAGCTTAAACTAAAACTTTTATTAAATAATTAAATAAATAAAAAATATAAAGATTTATTAAAATTTATAAAATTTACAAGTTTTATATATATATATATATAAATAATTTATATATAACTTTTTTAATTATATTTTTTTTTGTAAAATATATATAAATTAATATAAAACTTTAAAACTTAAATATAAACTTTAAACTTTATAAATTATTTTAAATTTTTTTATAAATATATATATATAAAGTTTTATTAATATTAATTAATTATTATAAAATATAATTATAAATTAACAAAATAAAAAAATAAAATTTAATTATAAAATAGTTTTTATATTTAATTTTTTATTTTTTATATAAAAAATAAACTATTATTTATATTAATTAAAAAAACAAAAGTTAAATTAATTATTAAATAAAAAAAACTTAAATATTATAAAATTAAAATAATTTTTTATATAATAATTTAATTATTTTTATATAAAAATTAATAAAACTATAAATTATTTTATATATTTAATTTTATAACTATTTTATTTATTTATTTATTTATTTATTTTTATATTTATTTTATTTTTATAATTATATTAAAACTTGTAATAAAATTAGCTATAGCAGCTATAGTTATAGCAATTAAATCAAATCATTTTAAATTTTTAAATAAAAAACTATATTTATTTTTATATAAAAATATAATTAAAAAAAGCAATATTAATATTTTTAAATAAAAAAATAAATTTAACTTAAAATATTAAAATATTATAATTGATTTAAATAATATAATTATTTTAATATAAGTGTTAATATATTTTATATAATATTTAAAAAAATATATATAATTAAAAATTAAAAATAAATAATTTATATAAATATTTATAATAAACTTTAATAATTAAATAAAACTTATATTTATAAATATTAATTATATATTTAAATAAATATTTATTATAATAATTAAATATAATAAAAATATTAAAATATATAAAAAAAAACTAAATAATTAACTTATATATATTTTTAAAAAGTTTTATAAAAATAACAATAAAAAATTAAATAATAATATATTTATATAAATAGTTTTAATAGTTATATTAATAAATATATTAAAACTAATAATTATATAAATAAATCTTTTAATATTATAATTAATTATATTAAAATTTATAATATTAATATATATTAAAACATTTAATATAAATAATTAAATATTTAGTTTTTTTATATAAATAAAAATTTAAAAACTTATATTTATTTTTAAAACTTTTATTATATATTTTATATTTTTATTTATAAATAAAAATTAATTATATAAACTTTTTTTTATTTAAATTATTTATAATAATTTAATTAAAATAGTTTAATTTATTATATTTATTAAACTATAACAATTTAATTAAAATTATAATAATAAATTATATAATATATTATATAATAAAACTTAAATTTTTATTTTAAAATATTATTAATTAAAAACTATTAAAAAACAATATTATATAATATTTTTTTTTATATTAAAAAAAAAAAACTAAATAATATTATTTTAATTATATTAATTAAATATATAAATCACACAAAATTTATATAATATTTAATAATTATTTTAATATAATAATTAATTATAATTAATATTAAATTAATTAAAATATTATTATTTTTATATAAATAAAATAAAATAATTTAATAAAAATAATATATAAAATATTAAAAATTATAATTAATAATTTTTAATTTATATAATATATTTTAAAACTTAATTATTATAAAAAAATATTATTATATATAATAATTATATAAATATATTTTAATATATTTAAATTTAAATTTATTTTAATTAATTAAAAATTTATATATAAAGCTTTATTTTTTAATTTATAAATAATGTTATAATTTTTTTTTAATTAAAAAATAAATTATAATTATATAATAAATATTTATTTTATTAATAAATAATATAATATTAAATATTTAAAACAATTATATAATTATAACTTTAAAAATTTTTTTATTAAAAATTATAATAATTATATAATAAAAATAACAAAAATAATAAAAAATATTTTATTTATAAAAAGCTTAATTGTTAATTTATTAATTATAGTTAATAAAAAAAATTAAAAATAAAAAAGCAATATTTTATTATATATAATATTTTAAAACAAAAAGTTTTATTATATAAAAAATATAATATATTTATATTAAATTATAAAAATAATAAAAACTTTTTATATAATAATAAATTTAATAATAATTTAAATTTTAAAATTAAAAATAAAACATTTTAATTTTTAATAAATTTAATATATTTTATTATATAATAAAAAAAATATATATATTTAAAATTAAATATTAATATTAAACAATTTTTATTTAAATAATTAATATAATATAAAATATTAAAATATATTATAAAATATTAATATAGTTAAAGTTTTAATTATTAAAAAAACTTAAATTAAAACTTTTATATAATAAAATCTTTTTATATAAATAAATTAAATTTTAAATAATATAATAATTTAATTTAATAATATTAAAAATTTTAAAGTTATAAATATTATAATTATTTTAATATTAATTAAATTAATTAAATTTTATATTTTAAATATATTAATTTTATTTTTATTATTATTATAAAATATAATTATATAATAAAATAAAATAATAATATTAATTATATAAAAATAGAAATATTTATTTTTTAATATTAATTAATTAAAAACTATAAATTATTTTATAAAATAAAAGTTTTAAAAGTTATATTATTAATTTAAATATTTTTATATAAAAAAACTTATAAAATTATTATAAAAAATTAAAAAGTTTTATTATTATTATTAATTATATAATTAAGCTTTAAAAAAGTTAAATTTTTATTAAAAAATAAATATAATTTTAATTATAAAGTTATTATTAATATTATATAAATTAATAAACACTTAATTTTATAAATAATTAATATAAAGATTTTATTTTAAATAATTAAATCTTTAAAATTTTTAAATATATATAATATTTAAAATATATTATATTAATATTAAATTTTACTATATTAAAAACTATTTAATTATAATATATATAATTTTAATATAAATTTTTTATTTAAAAAATTTTATAATAATATATAACTAATTAAAATTTTATATAAAAAAATATTTATTAAAATATATTAAATTATTAAAAATATTAAATAAATATATATATTATTTTATTATATATTTAATATTTTATATAAAAAAATCAATTATTATATAAATAAAAAAATAATATTAAAAATAATTATAAAAACTTTAAATAATATAATTAAATTAAATAGTTTTATATTTATTTTATTAATTTTTAAAGTTTATTTTAAAATTAATAATAATTTATTTTTTTTATTAAAAATTATTTAAAAAATAAAAATTATATAAAAAGTTATAAAAATATTAAAAAATATTTATATAAAAGTTAATATTAATTAAACTATATAAATTAAAAATAAACTAATATTATTATATAAAGTATTTTTTTTATTTTTTTAAAATAAAATTATAATATAAAAAAATATAAAAATTAAATATAATTATAAATTAGTTAATATTAGTTTAATTATTTAAATAAATTAAATAATTTTATTATATAATTAAATAAATAGTTTTATTTATTATTGTTTTAAATTGTTTTATTTATATATATATAAGTAATTTTTTTATAAAAAAGTTTTTAAGTTTTTTTTTTTTTTTTTTATTTATAGATTTTTTATATAATATAGTTTTATTTATTTAAAGCTTTATTTTTTTTAATAAACTTTATATAATAATTTATAAATTATTTATATTAATAAAATATAAAACTTACTTTTAAATATTTTTTATAAAAAAACTAAACTATAATTAATTATTATAATAATATTAATATTTAAAAAATATATTATTTTTTAATAATAAATTAAAAAATAAATTAATTTAACAATTAATAAATTATAATTATTTATAATTATAAATAATAAATAGTTTTTTTTAGCTTTTTATATAAAAATTAATATTTAAATATATTTTAAAAAATTTAGTTAAAATGTTTTAATTATTATAAAAGCTAAAAATAATAATAAATTAATTATTTTAGTTTTTTTAATAAAAAGTTTTTAAAATTAAATATAAATTTTTTTTTTATATATAAATATTATATTTTAAATTAAAAAAACTTTTTTTCAAAAATTAATTATTTATTAAAAAAATATAATATTAAATTATATAAGTTTAATAAAATTGCTTTTTTTTTTATTTTTATTATTTTATTAAAAAAAATAATTTAATTTAAATTAAATAAACTAATTAATAAAAATATTTTTATTAATTTAATTAAATATTTTAATATTTTATTTTAAAAAATAAAAGTTAAATTTTTAATAACAATAATATATTAATAATAAATTAAAAATTTATATAATTTAATTATAATATTTATTTAATATATAAAAATATTTATTAATTAAATTAAAAAAGTTAATAAAATTATAATTAATAAAAAAAAATAATTAAATTATTTAATAAAAAATAATAAAAAAAAATTTATTTTTAATTTTTATTTTAAAAAAACTATTAATTATTTATTTTAAATGTTAAAAATAATTATAATTAAATATAATTATATTTAAAAAATATTAAATAAAATTAATTAATATATTATTAATTTGTTTTTTTATAAAAATAATATTTTAAAATTTATTTAAATAAATAAAAAATTTTATAAATTAGTTAAAATATTTATATTTATTTTTTATAACAATAAAAATAAAAATAATATTAAATTTAAAATATAACTATATATTATAAAAAGTTAATTAATTATTAATAAAAATTAATTTATTAATAATATTATAAAAATAATTAATATTAAAACTTATATTAATAATAAAGTTATAAAATATTTATTTTTATATTTAATTAAAAGTAATTTTAATTAATTAATTATTGTTAAAATATATAATAAGTTGAAGCTTAGCAGCTATAAGTATATACTGTTTATAATTTAGTTTAAAAAAAAAAAAAAAAAAATTTTTTTAGTATATATGCTGTATTTTAAAGCAGCTAAATAGCTTAATATATATAGTTAGTACAGTTTTAGCAATTGTTTAAAACTATATTTACAAACTAAATTTAATAGCTTATATAGCTTATAATATTATTTTTTTTTTTAAGTTTTTGGTATAAAGTTTTATAAAAGTAACTTTGTTTTTTTTTTATATTTGTTTAAAAACAATATAAATAGTACTTAAGCTTAGTTATATTATAAAACTTATAAAAAGTAGCTTTATTTAATTATACTTTTATTATTTTTAAGCTATTTATTTATAATGTTTTTTTTTTAAAATAACTTATTACTTTTTAATATATTTGTACTGTTTTTTTTTAGTTTTTTTTTAGCGTTTTTTTTATTAATATATAACTTGTTTTTTATATATTTTTTAATTTTAAGCTTTTTTTTTTTTAATTTTTCAGTTTTGTTTATAGTTACTGCTTTTTTTAACTGTTTTAAAACGCAAATAGCGTTAACTTAACTGCTATTTTTTACTACTTTAACAATATTATATAAAAATGCTTTTTTTTTTTTTTTTTTTTTTTTTTTTTTTTTTTTTTTTTTTTATACTTAATTGTAAATCTAACTTTTTTTTTTCTTTTTTTTTTTTTTTTTTTTTTTACTTTTTATTTTTTTTTTATTTTTATACTACTTTTTTTTTTAAGCTGTATTTATTATTTTTTTTATTTTTGTTGTATTTATACTAATTTTGTAATAAATAGCTTCTACTTTATTTTTATATAGCTGTTTTTTTTTTTTTTTTTTTTTTTTATATTTTTATTTTTTGTTAAATTAAATAACATTATATTTAGTTTTTTTATTTTTATTTCATTTTTTTTTAGCTCTAGCGCTTTTTTTTTTTTTAGTTTTTTTAAATAAAAATAAACTGTTATAAATAAAATTTCTTTTATTATATAAAATTTTATTAGCTTTTAGTTTTTTTTATATTTTAAAATAAATAATTTGTAGCTTTTTTTTTACTTTTTTTTTATTAACAATAATAGTATATTTTTTATTTAGTTAAAAATTTTTATAACTTTTATATAAACGTAAAAAATAAATCTTTTTTTTTTTTTTTTTTATGTTTGTTTGTTTTATGTTTATATACTGTTTATATTTTATACAAAAATTAGCAAGTGTTGTTTTTTATATATAGGTTTTATAAGTAGATTTAGTTATATTTGTTCGCTTATAAATAGCTGTTTTTTTTTTTTTTTTTTTTTGTTTTATTACTGCTTATTTGCTACTTTTATACAATTTTAATATATAATATAAATAATTAAAATATATTAAAAGCTTGTTTTTGCTACAAAAGTTTATAATTTGGTTTAGTTTAATAAGTTTGTTTTTTATTTTTTTTTTGTTTTATTTTTGCTTTTTTTTTAGCAGCTAATAACTAATATATACTTTTTTTAATTAAAAACTATATTAAAATATAATAATACTAGTTGTTAAACTTTATACTTAATAAATTTTTTGCTATTTTTAACTTACTTTTTTTTATATTAATATTATTAACTTTTTGTTTTAACGATATAAAATTAATATAAGTTTTTAATTTGTTACTTTTTAAATAATATATAGCTTTTTTATATTAAACAATTAATTTAAAATTAAAAAATATAAAATCAAATATTTATAATTAATTATACTATTTTTAAGTTATATAATTAAAGTTAAAAAGTATTTAGTTAATATTAAAAAATATATAATTAATTTAATAACTAAAAATATATTGTTTTATATTAGAAGTTTTAATAAAAACTATAGCAAAATTAACAAGTTTTTTAGTGTTAATTTTAATAGTGCAAATTTATTATATAATAGCTAAAATATTAAAAGCTAAAATAAAAAAAGTAGTTTATAGCTTTTCTGTAGCTTTAGCGTAACATAAAAAAAAAACCAACTAAAATAAAAAACAAAAAAATTATTTTATTATTAATAAAAAAAGTTTTAATATATATATATTAATTTAATATAATTAATTTAAACTTTGTTAATTTGTTTTTAAAAAAAAAGCAATTTTTTTTTTTATTTTATTATTAGTTAATATTAACAACTTATAATAAATTATTGTATATAATTTATTAAAAAATATATAGCTTTTTTTTTTCTTTTTTTTTATGTTGTTATTATTTAATACTAAATTTATTATATTTTTTAATATTGTTATATTTATTTTTAAACTATTTTAATGCTGCTATATTTAAAAATTTTTTTATAAATTTTTATAACAGCTAAAAATAGTTTGTTTATTTAATTAAAACTTGTTTTTTTTTAAAGCTGCTTTTATTTTTGTTTTATTTAATATATACTTAAAAAATGTTTTTTATTTAAAACTTGTTATTATTTAAAATTACAGCTAATAGTTTAAAGTTCAAATTAATTTAAAAAAGTAAAAAGTTTTTTGTAACTTATTATAAAAAATCGATATAAAAGCAGCTATATATTTTTTTAAATATATTTAATTTTATTATATATAAATTTATTATTTTTGTTATTTTGTATTTTAAATATAACTAAACTAATTTTTAAAAAAATTAATTAGTTTTTATATTTTTTAAGCTAAACTATATTTAGTTATTTTTTTGAAAATATTTTATAAAACTATGTTTTTTATTAATAGCTTTTTTTATTTTTTGTTATACTGCTGCTATAGCAGCTTATATAAAACTTTAAACGTTTTTTAACTTTTATACAAATGTTTCTATTAATATTTTTAGCTTTTTAATAAATATATTTAAATATTTTATTAGTTTTATTAAGTTTATATAATATTTATATTAAACAAAAAAAAAGCTAAACTTAATAATTAACAAGTTTTTATTATTAATTGTTAAAATTGCTTTTAGTAGTAATATTGCTTAATTAAGTTATATATAAGCTATAAAAGCTTTAAAATATGCTAGTATTTTTTGATTTGCTTTTTTTGTTATATTATTTGTTTTTAAATAATATATAGTATTTAATTATTATTTAATATTTGTTAATTTATAAAATTATTATTAAAAACTTTTTATTTAATTTAAGCTTTAATTATTAGTTATAACTTTTAAAAACTTATAAAATTGTTAAAAATAGTTTATAAATTATTTTATATATATTTTTACGCTTATAAATTTTATAGCTTTTAAAATTACTGCTTTATTAAATTTATTAATAATTATTATAATAAATAAAAAGTTTTTAAAAGTTATAACAAAAAAGTTTGTTATAAAGTCTGTTAAAAATTTGCTTTAAAACTGTTTTAAAACAAGTAAAAACTTAAAAAGCTTTTTTTTTTATTATTTTTAAACGTTTTTTTTACTATATATATTACAGTTTATTATAAAACAATATATTATTTAATATATTTTAAGCTAAAAATAGTTTTTATTTAATATAGCTACTATATTATTATAGCTTAAATGTTTAGTTAATAAAAAGTTGTAATAGTTTTATATTAAACTAGTTTAAAACAACTTTTAATTTAATACTTATATATATTTTTTATAGTAAAAAATTTTATTTAGTTTTAATTTATACTTTATAATAAAAATGTTTAAAGCTTTATTATTTATTTTAAATTTTTATAAAAACTTTTTTTTGTTTTTTTGTATTATTTGTACTGCTAACTTATAGCTCGGAGTTTTTTTTAAAACAATATTTTATACTACTTATAAATCGCTGTTTATAAAAATGTAGTAATTAAGCAGTAAATTATTTATTATATTGTTTAATATATTAATGTTGCAGTATTTTTTTAGCTTAAAAGCTAGTTATTTATAATATAAAAGTATAAGCTTTTTTTTTAAAATTTGTTTGTTTGTTTTTAAAAGTAAGTTTTGCTTTTGTTTTAATAAAACATTTAGCTATTTATTATTAATTTCTATTTTATAAATAAACATAAATTAAAAGTTAGTTAAAAATTTTAACTATTTAATTTGCTGCTTTATAAGCTGTTTAATTATTATAAAATATTTAAAGTTTTTGTAATTAAATAGCATTTAAAACAGCTTTTTCAAACTATATACTTTGCTATTTTATATTTTTATATAATATATTATTACTAACAGTTTTTTATTATAAATTTTATAATTACTTTTAGTTTTTAATAGCTTTTATAAATAGTAAACTATTAAATAGAAAAATCTTTGCTTGTTATATTAAAACAAATATTTTTTATATATTACTTTTAAACAATTTGCTTTTAAAACTATTATTTTGTTTAAGTTATATTAAGCTAATATTAATTTTAATATAAAAAAACTTTTGAACTTTTTAAAAGCGTTTTTTTTTTTGCTTTTTTATTAAAACAATGTACTTTTTTTTATTAAAATAAAAAAAAAAGCAGTAAAATTTAAATAATTTTTAATAAACTATTAATAAAAGTTTATAAACTTTAAAAAACTATATATATTTTTAAGTAATTTAGAAGTTTTTTATTTGTAAATAGTATATATTTTTTTAAAGTTTATTTTTATTTTTTTTTTTGCTTTTATAATAAAATTTAAATATTTAGTTTTTATAACAATAAATTTATATTTGTTAATATTAAAATGCAATTTTGTAGCTTTTAAAAAGCTAAATATTTGTTTTATTTTTTTTATATAGTTTTTTTTTAAACTATTTAATTATATAAATATATTGTTTATATATATAAATATAAAAATGTTTAAATATTAATATAAAGTAGCGTTAATATAGCGCTAAAATATTATTAAAGCTTTAAAAAGTTTAAACAGTATAACTAGTTATTTAAAAAGTTTAAACTTAGTTTAAAATGTTATTTTTTATTTGTTTTTTTTTTTAATTTTAAGCTTATAAAAAATAGTTTATATATTTAGTTTAATAAACTATTTAACTTTTAAAAAATTTAATAAAGTTTTTTTTATTAATAAAAGCAAATATTTATTTGTTTTAGTTATAGTATTAAACGTTTTATAATTAATATAAAATTATAAATTATTTTTTAGTTTTTTTATAAATAATATAAAAACTTTTGCTAACAAATTATTAGTATAAATATAACTTTTATTAAATAGCTCTATTAATGTTTTTTTTAAAACAATTAGTTTATTTTTAAATATTTTATAAAAAAACTTTTATAAAACTGTTAATTTTTTGCTTTTTTTATTTTTAAATAAAAATATTTTATAATCTGCTTTTTTGTAGTGTAGTAGTAGCTTGTTTTTTTATTTTTTATTAAACAGGTTTTTTTATAGCATTAATTTTTTAAAAAATTAACTTTTAATTATATTAACTATAAAAAGCATTAAAGCTTTAGTAATATTTATAAATATAATAGCAAAAATTAAAAACTTATTTACTTTTAAGTAACACAATTGTTATATTTTTATATTAAATGCTATTTTAACTAATTACTAAGCTTTTTTTATTTGTATAATATTTTTAATTTAAAGTATAAAGCTGTTTTTTTATACTTTAAAACTTTTTGTTTTATTAATATTAATTATATATTTATAAACAAAATAAATTATTTTCAACTTTTTTATTTATAGCTTGTTTAAAATAATATTATATTTTAATTATAAAATTATATAAGCTAGTATTTTTTGTTAAAACTTATTTATATTTATTTTAATATATGCTATTTTTTTAATTTATATATACTTTATTATTACTTTTTTTAAATAACAAAAAGTAATAAAAATATATAGTAGCTATAAACGTTTAATAAAAAAGCTATTTATAATATATATATATTTATAACTTTAATTAATTAAAGTTTTAATAACTAAAGTTTTATTGTAAATAAAGTTTATTATAAAAAATATACTATTTATATATTATTAAATTTTTGTTTTAAAGCTTATAAAAATTAACTTATAAGTTTGCTTTTAACTATATTTATAGTTAAAAGCTACTTTTTTTTTTCTTTTAAATTTTTTTTTTTAAGTTTTTTTATTTTTTTTAGTACGCTAATAGCTTTTATATTAATATTATATACAGAAAGCGCTAGCAAGCATTAAGCTATAAAGTAGCTGCTTTTTTTATAGCACAAATAATTCTTGTTTTTTTTTCATTTGTTTTTTTTTTTTTTAAATACTTATTAAACTTTTAATTGCTTATTAATAGTTTAAAAGTTAATACTATTTACACTTGTTATTAAAATGTTTTTTTCTATGTTTATTTTTTTTAATTTTATATTTAAATAAAAGCTTATGCTTTTTTAATTAAAGTTTTATACATATATAATATAATTATAACTTTTTAGCTTTTTAACAATAGTTATAACTTTGTATATTTAGTTTATATAACTAAAAAAAAACGAAACAAATATTAACTTATTTATTAAAAAAAAGTAAATAGCTTTTTTTAATATAACTAGTTTAGCAAAATTATTTTACAATATACTTTCTATATTAGTTAAAGTTTTTTTTTAGCTAAAAAAAAACTTCGAAAAAAGTTGTTTTTTTTTTTAATAAAGCTTTAGCAGCTTTTGCGCTACTTTTTTTAAATAGTTTATATCGAAGTAATAATTATAAAAATAATTTAAAAACTTTGCTAAATTATAGTTGCTAATGTGCTTTTTTGCAATAAAAAATAGCGCTACTGCTATTTTTGCTATATTATTAAACAGTTTATTAATAATATAAAACTTATTTTAGTTATTACTAATAAACTTAGTATTTTTGTTTAGTTTATATTTAATAATTATTTTTTATATAAAAAACTTAGTTTAATTTTTTAAGAACTTTTTTAATTAAACAAAAAGTTTTTTTTTAATATTTTTGTAATTATTTATATTTGAGCTGTTTTTTTTTTGTTCAATTAATACATTAAATATATTTACTATTAAAGTTAAAAAAAAAAAGCTAAAAATTAGTATTAAAATCAATATTAAAGTTAAAGTTTTAGTTTTAAACTGTTTATTTATTGCTTATAAGCTATTTAAACAATAATATAGTTTATATTAAATATTAACAACTAAAAAGTTTAAAAATATATTTATAACGTTTAGCTGCTTTTTTATTTCTTTTTTTATAGCAGCGAACAGTTTAAAAACAATGTTTTATATACTTAGTTGCTTTGTTTTACTTTCGCTTTTTTATTTTTACAGTAAAAGTTGTTTCTTTATAAGTTTTTAATGTTACATAATTAAATAACTATATATTTGCTATTTAAATAAATAAAACTAAATTATATATAATAAGCTAAAGCTTAGCAGCTATAAATATATACTATTTATAATTTAGCTTAAAAAAAAAAAAAAAAAGTTTTTTTAATATATACGCTATACTTTAAAGCAGCTAAATAGCTTAGTATATATAGTTAGCACAGTTTTAGCAATTGTTTAAAACTACACTTACAAGCTAAGTTTAGCAGCTTATACAGCTTATAACAAAATATTTTTTAATTATTTAAAAAAAAGCTATAAAAATATAAATATTAATAAAAAGTTTAAATTAAAATAAAAGTTTTTTAATTTTAATAATTATATTTTAATTATTTTTTTTAACTTTAAAATTAATTTTATTTAATTAATTAAAAAAATTAAATTAAAAAAAAAATAAAAAAAAATATTTTAAAAATAAACTATTTAATAAATTATTAAATACTTTTTTTATTTATTTAAATAATAATATTTTTTTAATTAATATATTAAATTTTATATTTAATTAATTTATTAAATATATATAAATAATAAAAAATATAATATTAAATATAAAATTAATTAATCGATTTTTTTTAATAATATAAATAAATTTAATTAATAAATTATATATAATAATATTAATAATATTTTAAAAAATATTATTAATAATTAAAACAATAATATTAAAATTAATAATAATAATATTAAAATTTTTATAGTTTAAAATTATAACATTTTAAATAATTTAAAACTATTAAAATTAATAAAAAAAAACAAATATTTTAATTATTAATAATAAAAATATTTTTTAAAAAATTACTTTTTAAATAATATTAAAAAAAAAATATATTTATAAAATATTATAATTATATTTATTAATTTTTATAATAAAATAAAAATTTTAAAAAATATTATTATAAAAACAATTAAATAAAATAAAATATTAAAAAAATAATTTTAAATAAACTAAACTTTTATTTAAAAAAAATATTATAAAAAAATTATATAAATAATAAATTAAATTTAATAAATAAATATTTAAAAAAATAACTTTTATTATATATATATATTATAAATAATAATAAATATTTATTAAATATAAATTTTTTTTTTAAAAATATAAAAATAAATATATATATAAATATTAATATATTATTTATAAAAAAAATTATAAAAATATTAAACTTTTTTTTATAATTATTTAATTTTATTTTTAATTAATTTTTAAATATAATAGTAAAAAAAATAAAATATTAAAACTGTTTTATTAATATTTTTATAAATATAAAAAAAAAGTTTTAAAAATATATTTTTAATAATAATATTTTTTTAAATTTATAAAATAATTATTAAAAAATTTTAATTTTAAAAATATAATTTATTTTTTAATTATTAAAAATATAAACTAATATTTTTATTTAATTATTTTTTTAATTAATATTTTAATTAAAATTTAAATATAAATTAAATAAAAATATAATTTATAAATTTTAAATATTAATTAAATATTAATTATTAAAATATAAAGTTTTTTTTAAAAAAAACAACAATAATTATATTAATAAAAAAACATTAAAAAAAATCAAACAATATTTTAAATTTTAATTATTAAATAATTTAATTTTTTAATAAGTTTTTTTTATTTAAGCTTATAATATTAGAAAATATAAATTAAACTTTTTTAAAAACTAGTATATTTTTTAATATTTTAATAAAGTGTTAAACTTTTTTTAAAACTAGTGTGTTTTTTAGTACTAAAAATTTAATTGTTGTTTTTTTTATATTTATAATTTATTTTATATTTATTATTTTTTATATTAAGTTAAACTTTTTTTTAAACTAGTATATTTTTTAACACTTTAATAAAATAGCAAAAAATTTAACAGTTGTTTTTTTTTTATTTATTATTTATTATAGTTTATTTTATATTTATTATTTATTATAAAAAATCAAATTTAATATTTATATTTTAATAATATTTTTATAGTTAAAATTAATATAGTACTTTTTATATTTTAAATTTATTTTAAAACTAGTATATTTTTTACTATTTTAATAAAATGTTAAAAAATATATTATTTATGTTGAACCAATGACTTAACAGGACTTGTATGTATGTACTAAGTGCGTATAACTAGGACCTGGACTAGAACCTTTATTAGGTAACTAAATAGATAAAAAATACAAGGACCCACTGGGATCCACAGGACCCATAGGTCTCACGCATATATATATATAAATAATTTGTGTACAACTTTTTTAGTTGTACTTTCTTTTGTAAAATATATATATAAATCAATATAAAACTTTAAAACTTAAAAACAAACTTTAAAACTTTATAAATTACTTTGAATTTTTTTGTATATATATATACAAAACGTTCTACTAATACTAATTAATAATTGCAAAACGCAATTATAAATTAATAAAATAAAAAAGCAGAAACTAGCTATTGTTAAAAGTAGCTTTTATATTTTATTCTTTTTTTTTTTGTATAAAAAATAAACTATTATTTGTATCGATTAGCTGAAAATATATCGAATTAACTATCGAACAAAAAAAACTTAACTATTATAAAGTTAAAATTAGTTTTATACAATAATTTAGTTATTTTTATATAAAAATTAATAAAACTATAAGCTATTTTATATATTTACTTTTTTAATTATTTTATTTATTTTATTTTTTTTATTTTATTACTTTTTATAATTATATTAGTATTTATAACAAAAGCAACTATAGTAGCTATAGCTGCAGTAGTTAAACAAATTTAAAACAACAAATTAATAGCTTTGTATAATAAAAATAAATTTATATATAAAAATATAACTAAAAGTAGCAGTATCTAAATAAAAATTTAAAAAAAACAAACTAATTTTAAATATTAAAATACAACTATTAACTTTGATTAATTTGCTAAACTTTTATAATTAATAACATATTTTGCAAAATGTTTATAAAACTATATACAATTGAAAATTAAAAACAAACAGCTTGTACAAATATTTGTAATAAATTTTAACAGCTGAATAAAACCGATGTTAATAAATATTAATTGTATATTTTAAAAAAAATTTATTATTATTGCTAAAAGTAACAAAAATATTAAAATATATAAAAAATCGCTTGAAAATAAGTTATTATATATTATTAAAAAGTATATAAACAAAAACAATAAAGATTTAAATAATAATATATTTATATAAATAGCTTTAGCATTTATATTAATAAATATATTAAAATTTCCAATTGTATAAATGGATTTTTTAATATTATAACTAGTTATATTAAAGCTAGCAATATTAATATGTTATATAATATTTAATATAAATGATTAAATATTTAGTTTTTTTATATAAATAAAAACTTAAAAATTTGTATTTACTTTTAGAATTTTTATTATATATTTTATATTTTTATTTATATATAAAAATCAGTTGTATAAATTTTTTTTTATTTAAATTATTTATAATAGTTTAATTAAAACAGCTTAATTTATTGCGTTTATTAAAGTATAACAATTTAACTAAAACTATAGCAATAAATTATATAATATATTATATAACAAAGCTTGAATTTTTATTTCGATATATTGTTAATTTAAAATTACTAAAAAACAGTATTATATAATATTTTTTTCTATATTAAAAAAAAAAGCTAAATAATATTATTTCAACTATATTAGTTTAATATATAAATAAAACAAAATTTATATAATATTTAACAATTATTTTAATATAATAGTTAATTATAATTAGTATTAAATTAACTAAACTATTATTACTTTTATATAAATAAAATAAAACAATTTAATAAAAACAATGTTTAAAGTATTAAAAACTATAATTAACAAGCTTTAATTTATATAATATATTTTAAAACTTAGCTACTATAAAAAAATATTACTTTATATAATAGTTATATAAGCATGTTTTAGTATATTTAAGTTTAAACTTGCTTTAATTAATTAAAAACTTATATATAAAGCTTTGTTTTTTAATTTGTAAATAACACTGCAAGTTTTTTTTAATTAAAAAATAAACTATTATTATATAATAAATGTTCACTTTGTTAACAGAAAATATAATATTAAATATTTAAAACAATTATATAATTATAGCTTTAAAAAAAATTTTCGCTAAAAACTATAGCAATTATACAATAAAAATAACAAAAATAATAAAAAGTGTTTTATTTATAAAAAGCTTAGTTGTTAGTTTATTAACTATAACTAATAAAAAAAATTAAAAACAAAAAAGCAATATTTTGTTATATATAATACTTTAAAATAAAAAGCTCTATTGTATAAAAAGTATAATATATTTATATTAAACTACAAAAGTAATAAAAACTTTTTATATAATAATAAATTTAATAATAATTTAAATTTTAAAACTAAAAATAAAACAGTTTAATTTTTAATAAATTTAGTATATTTTTATTATATAACAAGAAAAAACATATATATTTAAAACTAAACGTTAATATTAAACAATTTTTATTTAAACAATTAATATAGTATAAAATATTAAAATATTTTATAAAATATTAATATAGCTAAAGTTTTAACTACTAAAAAAGCTTAAGCTAAAGCTTTTGTATAAAAAAACTTTTTTATATAAATAAACTAAACTTTAAATAATATAACAATTTAATTTAGTAATATTAAAAACTTTAAAGCTATAAATATTATAACTATTTTAATATTAATTAAACCAATTAAATTTTATATTTTAAATATATTGATTTTGTTTTTATTATTGCTACAAAATATAAATCGATTATATATTTATTTTAACAATATATAAAATATAATTATATAATAAAATAGTATAACAGTATTAATTATATAAAAATAAAAACATTTGTTTTTTAATATTAGCTAATTAAAAGCTGCAAGTTATTTTATAAAATAAAAACTTTAAAAATTATATTGTCGATTTAAACATTTTTATACAAAAAAACTTATAAAATTATTACAAAAAACTAAATATAATAACATTAATATTTCAATATTTTAAAAAATCAAAAAATTTTGCTACTATTGTTAATTATATAACTAAGCTTTAAAAAGATTTAAATTTTCATTAAAAAACAAATATAATTTTAATTATAAAATTATTATTAATATTGTACAAATTAATAAACAATTAATTTTATATATAATTGATATAAATATTTTATTTTAAGCAGTTAAATTTTTAAAGTTTTTAAATATATATAATATTTAAAATATATTATGCTAATATTAAATTTTAATATATTAAAAGCTGCTTAATTATATTATATATAATTTTAATATAAATTTTTTGTTTAAAAAATTTCATAATAATATATAACTAGTTAAAACTTTATATAAAAAAATGTTTATTAAAACATACTAAACTGTTAGAAAAGTTAAACAAGTATATATATTACTTTGTTATATATTCGATATTTTGTATAAAAAAATCGGTTATTATATAAACGAAAAAATAATATTGCAAATAGTTATAAAAGCTTTAAATAATATAACTAAATCAAATAGTTTTATATTTATTTTATTAATTTTTAAAATTTATTTTAAAATTAATAGCAACTTATTTTTTTTACTAAAAATTATTTAAAAAGTAAAAGCTATATAAAAAGCTATAAAAATATTAAAAAATATTTATATAAAAGTTAATATTAACTAAGCTATATAAACTAAAAACGGACTAATATTATTGTACAAAGTATTTTTTTTATTTTTTTAAAGTGAAATTATAGTATAAAAAAAACAAAAAAGCTAAACAGAACTATATAAAATTTTTATAATCGAAAATTATAATATTATAATCGATATAATAAATAAACTAGTTAAGTTTTATTATATATAAATTAAGTTATATTACTAGTAAAAAATTATATTTGATTTATTATATAAAAAGAATAACTTTTTGTACAACTTTTTTTAAGCTATTAAATAGCTGCAACTTTAATACAGAAACAAGCTAAAAAAGTCATTTATAATTACTAGCAATTAATATTTTGTACTAAAAAAAGTTAATAACTATGTTTTAACTATATAATTAAAACAAAATAGTATAATTATTATATTTAATATATTTTTTAAACAATTAAATATAGTTGAAATAAATGTACTAGCGACTTAAAATATATTTTAGTTTATATAATATAACTTAAACTAATATAACTAAATAAGAATTTTTTAAACTAAATTTATATAAAAAATTAAAAGTAAAATAACTAAACTATATAAAAAGTTTAAATTAGTTATATAAAATTATAAAAATAACAATAAAGTTTAAATTTTTATATAAATATTAATAATTTAGTATATAAATTAATAATTTATTATAGTTTTAAAACTATTGCTAATTTAAAACTATAATATATATATAAAGCTGTAAAATATTTTTTAAGTATATATATAGTTATATAACAAGTTAAACTGAAAAATTTATATTTATTTACTAAAAAAACTAAAAAATAAATATTTTATAAACATTATATTTTAAATTATATAACTATTATATAAATTAGCTAAATTAAAATTATATTAATATAAAACTTATTATAAATATTACTGCTAAAAATTAAATATAAAAATATTTATATATAATTTATATTTGCTATATACTAAAAAAAAACTTAACAAATTTACAATTATAAAACTTTAAATAAACAATATTTTTAATATTATATTTAAAAAGTTTTTATATAAAAAAAAAACTAAGCTATTATTTTGTATAAAATTAAAAATAAAATTAATACTTAAATATTTTATTAAATTTAACAGAAACAAAATTTAAATAAACAAATAAGATTTTTTTTTTATTTAATAAAAACAAGCTAAACAACTATATATTATTAACTTTTATATAAAAGATTATTTTTAGTAATATATTATTTAATAAGCTTAAAAAATATATATTGCATTAATATATTAACTAAAAATATTGTATAATTTATTAATTGTTATACAAGTTCAAAAGCTGTTAAAAAATAATGTTAAAATATTAAATATATAAATATAATAGCAAATTAATAATATATAGCAAAAATTATACTATATATTTTTAAATCTTAGTTATATAAAGATTTTTATTTTTATTAATAAAGCATTTGCAAATAACAAAAATTTAAGTTTTTAAATTAAATTTATAATTATATTAGTTAATAAAAGCTATATAAAAAACACTTTTATAATCGAAAACAATATTATTTATTAAAATTTAATTAAATATAAATAAGTTATATATAATATATTAGCAAATAAATTATATAATATAATTAATAAATTTAACTATGCTATTATATTTAATATAACTTTTTAAAAAATCATTTATATAATAAAATTATTAATAGTATTACTAGTTATATATATTAATTTTAAATTTTTATATAAATGTTTAATTAAACTAAAAACTATGCAAAAAAAGCAATTTATAATCAATATTATATTACTTTAAAAAATGTACAAAAATTATAAAATTATAAAAATATGTTGAATTAATAACAAAAATAACTTAATAAATATTTATATAAAAAAAACACTTAATTAAACACTAAAAAAACTAGTTAATACAAATAAACTAGTTATATAAATAAAAGTATATATAAATTAATTAAATAGTAAAAAAAATAACAAAAAATTAATTAATATTAAAACTAAAATTATTATATAAAAAAAAAAAGCTTTAATATTAAACTAATAATTTAATAAAACTTATATATATATATTAAATATATATAACTAAAACTTAAACTAAGATTTTTATTAAATAACTAAATAAATAAAAAATATAAAAATTTATTAAAATCTACAAAATTTACAAGTTTTATATATATATATATATAAATAACTTATATACAACTTTTTTAGTTGTACTTTTTTTTATAAAATATACATATAAATCAATATAAAACTTTAAAATCTAAAAATAAACCTTAAAACTTTATAAATTATTTCAAATTTTCTTGTATATATATATATAAAAAGTTCTACTAACAATTTATTATATATTTTATATTAAAAATATTAAATATATTTATTATTTTTATATTTTTTTTTATTTTATTTTTTATATTTTTTAATTTATATTTTTTTTTTTTTTTATATATATTAGTTTTTTTATATTTAATTATTATTAAAAACTATATATAATTTATTATAATATTTATTAATAAATATATTAAATTTTTTTATTAAATTTTTTTTTTAAATTTAAGTTTTTAAAATTAGATTTTTTTATATATTTTTTATATAGTTTTATTTTATATTTTCTGTTAATTTTATTACTACATTTAATTTTTGTGTATTTTAAAAACTTATAAAGTTTTTTTTTTTTTTTTTAAATAATTTAATTTAAATAAATAAGTTTTTAATTTTATTAAAACTAATTAAAATAAAACTGTTAATAACTTTGTTTAAATTTTATTTTAATAAATTTTAAAATAATATTTTGTTATACTTATTACAACTTGTTAATTTTATCTATTTAATTTATTTACAAATTTAATTTATTTTTTTTTTTTTTTTTTAAATTTTAATATATATAATATAATTTTTTAAAAATGCTTTTAATTATTTATACTATTATTTTTTATTTTTCTTTTCTTTTTTTATTAATATAAAGTTTAATTTATTAAATTAAAAACTTAAAATATTAACTTTATTTATAAGTTAATATATACTAATATTTTTTAAAATTTTATTTTATTTTAATATTAAAAATAATTTTTAGTTTATTTTATATAACTATTTATATTATTTAAATTTATATAACTATTTATATTATTTAAATTAGCTTTTTTTATTTATTTAAACTATATAACTAAGTTAAAAAAATATTTATTTTTTATATTATAGTTAATTTTACAAATTTAAAAAATTTTTAATTTATATTTTATTTAAATTATAGTTTTATAAACAATTTTTATTTTTTATATTATATTATAAAACTTTTTATTTATTTTATTTATTTAACAAACTTTAAATTATTTTAATATTTTAAATATTTAGTTTTAATATATTTATATTGTTAAATTATTATTATAAAAATAGTTTAATTAAAATTTATAACAAAAATTACTTTATATATAGATTTATATATATATATATATATATATATATATATATATATATAAATATACAAATATTAAAAAAATATTTTTTAAGTTTTTATATTTAAAATTTTCTATTATATAAATTAATTTTGTTTTAATATTATTAATTTTTTATTTGTTTAATATTTAATACTGCTTTTGTTATATAATAATTATTTATTAAATAAATAGCTTAATATATAATAACTTATTAATTTTTTATATAAAACTTATTAAATTAAACAATAATAAATTATTAATATATTTAGCTATTATATAGCAAAGCTATAATTTAAAACTAGCTATAACTAATGATTTAATAATATTTAATAGCTTTTTGTTATTTAAATATATTATATAATATATAAATTAAATTAATAAAGCTTATAAATTAAAAAAACTATATTTTATATATTATAGAATTATTAAATTAAATTATTTATATAATATTATAAAATAATTAATTAATATATAATATAAAACAATATATATTTTTTAATAAAATAATTATTTTATTATATAATATAAAATAATTAATATAATAATTTATATAAACTATTAATTTTTATATTTATTTTAATAATTATAAATTAAAATTTATATATTTTGTTATAATATAATTTTATAATTTTTACTACTTTATAAAAACTATAATTTTTAAAATAATTTATTTTAAAAGATTTATTTTATAAGATTTATTATAAAAAAACTTTAATTAAACTTTATAATTTTATTTACAATTTTATTTATAGTTTTATATATTTATATATTTTATATATTATATATATATAATTTAGCCTTTTTTTTTTTTTTTTTTTTTTTTTTTAAAATTTTTAGTTAATAAAATTATTTAATTAGCTTTTATATTTTTTACAATTATAACAACTAATATAATATAATTTATATTTAAATAGTTAAAAAATATATATAAATTAATAGTTTATATATAATATAATATATTACTTTATATTTTTATATATAAAAAATAATACAATGTTTTTTATTTATATATATTATAATATATTATTTTATATTTATTTATATATAATATATTATAATATATTTTATTTATATATAATATATTGTAATATATTTTATTTACATATAATATAATATAATATATTTTATTTACAAACAATATATTGTAATATATTTTATTTATATATAATATAGCATAATACTTTATATATATACAATATAATGCAATATTTTTAAAAAATAAAAATAATTAGTTAAAATATTTATTGCAGCTAAAAAAGCAGATGTAAAAACATTTATATTTTTTTGAAAATATTTAATATAGTAAAATATAAAAGTTTTATAATTTATATTTCATATAAATATTAATTAAAAAAGCAAATAAAAAAAAATAAAAAATAAATTTTTAATAGTAAAATTTTAAAAATAATAGTAAAAATATTAACAAAAAACTTAATTAAAAAAATCAAAAAAAGTTTAATTAATTAAATATATTATAAATTCTTTAGTAATAAATAATATATTATAATTATATAACTAGATATATAGTTATATAAATAAATATTTACTTTATATGCTAGTAGAAATTTTATTTATAATAAAGTTTTTAACTATATATAAAAACTTTTTTTAAAATCAATTATTAATATAAATATAATATAACTAGTTTTATATTTTATTTATATATAATTTATATATATTATTATATATATATAGCTTATTTAATATTATTATTAAATAATAAACTATTATTTATTACTGCTAAGCTATATTTTATTTTATTTAATAACACTTTTTAAAATTTGCAAAAAAACAATAACAAGTTTTTTAATTTAAATAATATTAAAAAATAAAAATTGTTAAAATACTAATATTAGTTATAACTATATATTATAGTTTATATATTGCAATATTTATATTACAATTATATAATTAGATATATAGTTATATAAACAGGTATTTACTTTATATACTAGCAGAAATTTTATTTATAATAAAATCTCTAGCTATATAAAAAAACTTTTTTTAAAATTAATGATTAATATAAATATAATATAACTAGTTTTATATTTTATTTATATATAATTTATATATATTGTTATATATATATAGCTTATTTAATAAAATTATTAAATAATAAACTATTATTTATTACTATTAAGCTATATTTTATTTTATTTAATTATATTTTTTAAAATTTGTAAAAAAACAATAATAAGTTTTTTAATTTAAATAATATTAAAAAATAAAACTTGTTAAAATATTAATATTAGTTATAACTATATATTATAGTTATATAAATAAATATATAGTTATATAAACAAATATTTACTTTATATATTAATAAAGATTTTATTATAAATAAAATTTTTAATTATATAAAAAAACTTTTTTTAATATTAATTATTAATATAAATATAATATAACTAGTTTTATATTTTATTTATATATAACTAATATATATTATTATATATATATAATTTATTTAATATTAATTAATAGTTATAAAATATATTAGAAATTAATAAAAATAAAAATAAAACTAATTTAAAACTTAAATAATTTAAACAAGTTTTTATACTATATTTTAAAGTTTTCATTTTATATAAATTAAATAATTTTTATATAACAAATTTAAAAAAAAAATTAAGCTTAAATATTATTTTTAAATATATTTTATTATATTATAAATTTTATATATAATAAATAATATTAAAAAAATAATATATAATTATATTAAATTATTTATTATATAATAATTAAATAATAAATTTTGTATTACTTTATTTTTATATTTTATTACTTTTTTTAATTATTATAATATTAAAATATTTATATAATAAAAAAGAATTTTTTATATATAATAATATAAACTAATATAATAAAATTGCTATAAATTATAAAATTAATAAATATATTATATAAAATTTAATAAATATATAATATTAAAATTAAAAACTTGATTTTATATTTATAATATTAATTATATTCAATATTTAAATAATTTATTATATTATTAAATATAAATATTTAAATATTATTAATTAGTTATTTTAAATATTATATATTGAAAAGTTTAATTTTTAAATATATAAAATATAAAATAATTTATAAAAGCTAATTTAGTAAAAAATAATTAATATATTAATTAAAAAAAACATATAATATAAAATAATTTTTATATAAAAGCTGTTTTTTTTTTATATAAAAAAATATATATTTAAATATTATAAAAAACTTATATTTAATAAATAAGTTTTAATAATATAACAATAATATATATAATATTTATTATATATTTTAAGTTTAATTTTTAATTAAAATATATATAGTTTTAAATTAATATTAAAAATTATCGATTTTAAACTATATTAATTTTTTTTTTTTTTTTTTTTTTTTTTGTTATATATATTTAGAATTATTTATATATAATATATTTCTATTTTATATTAACAACTATATATATATATAATATATTTTTATTTTATATTAACAGCTATATATATATATAATATATTTTTATTTTATATTAACAGTTATATATATATACGATATATTTTTATTATATATTAATAGTTATATATATATATAATATATATTTATTATATATTAATTAATATATATATATATAATATATTTTTATTTTAAGTTAATTAATAAATATATATATAATAAATTTTTATATTTAAAAAATAGTTAAAAAATTTATATATATTTAATAATTTATATATAATATAAAATATTTTATTATATATATATATAAAAAATATTTATATTATATATATAAAAAAAACAGTATTAAAAAAAACTAAAAAATTAAATTTGTTATTTTTTAGCTATTATATAAAAAATAAAACAAACTTAAATTTTTTTTTTTTTTTTTTTTTTTTTTTTTTTTTTTTTTTTGCTTTTATAAGCTATTTTAAAAGCAACAAATATTATATAAGCATTAAATATATATATTATATGTTAAAATATTAGTATTAGTTACAACTATATGTTGCAGTTTATATACTGCAGTATTTGTACTGCAGTTATATAAACATGTATATAGTTATATAAGCAAGCACTTATTTTATATACTAGCAGAAATTTTATTTACAATAAAATCTCCAGCTGTACAAAAGAACTTTTTTTAGATTTAATTATTAATATAAACATAGTATAACTAGCTTTATATTTTGTTTATATATAATTTATATATATTATTATATATATATAACTTATTTAATATTAATTAATAATTATAAAATATATTATAAATTAATAAAAATAAAAATAAAGCTAGTTTAAAGCTTAATTAAACTTAATAAGTTTTAATATTGCATTTTAAAATTTTTGCTTTATATAAATCAAGTAATTTTTATATAACAAAGTTTAAAATAAAAAATTAAATTTAACTATTATATTAAAATATACTTTATAATATTATAAAATTTTAAATATAAAAAACAATATTAAAAATAATAATATATAATTATATAAAACTATTTGTTATATAATAACTAAATAATAAAACTTTTTTACTTTTTATTTTATATTTTTAATTATTATAATATTAAAACAATTATATAACAAAAAAAAACTTTTAATTATATATAACAATAATAACTAATATAATAAAATCGCTTTTAATTATAAACTTTTAAAACATTATATATAAAAATATATCAATATTTAATTATAAAATTAAAAGTTTAATATTATAATAACAATATTAATTATATTTAATATTTAAATAGCTTGTTATATTATTAAATATAAATATTTAAATTTAACTAATTAGTTATTATAAAAGTTATATATTAAAAACTTTAAATATTAAATATATAAAACATAAAATTGAATAAATAAATTAGTTTAATAAAAATTGCTTAATATTTTAAAATAAAAAAACATATAATATAATAATAATAATAATATAAAATAATAAATAAAATTTATATAAATTATATAAAATTAATATTTATTTAATAATAATAAATAAACTTTTTTTTTAATTATTTAATTAATTTTATTACTTTTTATATAAATATTTAATTTATTAATTTTAAATTAATAGTTTTATATAACTATAAATAATATAAATATATTTTAATTAAAACTAATATAGTTAAAATTAATTTTAAATATATATTTTTAAATATTTATAAAAAAAAACAATAAATTATTTATATAATTAATTATTAAATATAAATATATTTTTAATTTTATATATTAATATATAATAACTATTAGCTATAAATTAAATTTTTAATTAATTTATAAATATTTTATAATATATTACTTTTTATATATTTTTAAATAATAGTTTTATATTTATATAATATTTAATTTAATAATATTAAATATATTTTTTAAGTTATTTTTAATTTAAAATATATAAAATAAAATAATTTTATTAAAAAAATATATTATTTTTTAAAAAATATATAAAAAAAAAAAAAACTATTTTAATAAATTATATAATTTATTATATAATAAAGTACAACTATTTATTAATATATACTAATAATTTAAAATAATAAAAAACTAATATTACGCTATTTTTTCAATAATATTAAAAAGTTATATAAAAAACTTTTATATATATAATATTAAACTAAAAAAAATATAAAACAAAATTTATTATATAATAAATATTGATTTTAATATTAATATAAATTATAATTAATATTAAACTAATTAAATTAATATTATTTTTATATAAATTAAAAAAAAAAACTTTGATTTATTTATTTATAATATATTTAATATTATAATTATAAAGTTTATAAAAATATAATAAGTTTTTAATATAAGTTATTAAAGCAAAATTTAGTTTAATATAACTATTATATAAATATATTAAAATATATTAAAGCTAATAATAATTTTAATATTTTAAAAACTTATATATAAAAACTTTTTTATTAATTTATAAGTTTGTTTTTAAATAATAAATAAAAATAAATTAAAACATTTTATATAAAAAATAAATAATATATATTTTATTAACTAAAAATATTATTAAAACAATTATATAAAAAGTTTTCAACTTAAAAATATATAAAAATTTTCAAATCTATTTAATATTTAATAAAACTTTATATAATTAAAAAAACAACTTATTTAAAACTTTTATATAAATAAAAAATATTTTATATATAAAAAGCTAAATTATTAATTAATTAATTATATATTTTAAAAAAAAACTTATATTAAAAGTATATATTTTAATTTATATAAAATAATTTTTAATTATATATTAATATTTAATTAGTTTTTAATATATTTTATAAAATATAAAAAGTATATTAAATTAAAATTAAATAAAAATAACTTAAAAATAAACAAAAAATAAAAAAATTAATTAACTTAGTTTTTTATAAATAATATATTTATATATTATATAACAAATAAAAATATTTAAAATTAAAATATTATTATTTTATTTAATTAATTTATATTAAATAATTAATATTATATAAAATATTAAAATAAACTATAAAATATAAATGTTTTTAATTATTTAATAATAAAAAAAACATAATTAAAAGTTTATTTTTAAATATATTTTTATATAAAAATAAACTAAACATTAAAAATAATATATATTTTTTTTAATAATAATTATATAATTATTATAATTAATACTATATAAATAAAAAATATATTAAATATAACAACTTATTATATTTTTAATATAGCAATATTATTTTTGTTTTTTTTTAAAAATATTAATTATTTAAAAATATATTTTAATAATATAAAAGATTTAATTATACAATATAATAAAAAAACTATTTTTATTATATATAAATAAAAATATTTATTTTTTAATATAAATTTATAAAAAGTTAATATATATTTTATAAAAATAAAACTTTAATAATTATATTATTATTTTAAATATTTTTATATAAAATATTTATTGTAACAAGTTATAAGTTAAAGTTAATTCTAAGCATTTGTTTAATTTAGTTAAAATTTTGTTTTATTTTTTTTATATTAATTATATGTATTTAATTAAAACATTAAATATTGTGTTGTATTTTTTGCGTTTTTTTATTTTTTTACTATATATTTAATAAAAATATTAAATATTGTATTGTATTTTTTGCTTTTTTTTACTTTTTAACTATATATTTAATAAAAACATTAAATTTAATATTGCATTTTTTGTACTTTTTTACTTTTTTATTATATATTTAATAAAAATATTAAATATTGTATTATATTTTTTGCTTTTTTTTATTTTTTAACTATATATTTAATAAAAATATTAGATTTAGTATTATATTTTTTATACTTTTTTACTTTTTTATTATATATTTAATAAAAATATTAAATATTATATTATATTTTTTGCTTTTTTTTATTTTTTAACTATATATTTAATAAAAATATTAAATCTAGTGTTATATTTTCTATGTTTTTTTATTTTTTTATTATATATTTAATAAAAATATTAAATATTATATTATATTTTTTGCTTTTTTTTATTTTTTTATTATTTATTTAATTAAATATTAAATAATATATTTAATATATAAACTAATTATTATTTAATAATATAGTTATATATTTATAATAATAATTTAGTATATTATTAAATAATAAATAATTATAAATTTGCTTATTTATATATATTAAATTTATTATATATATATAAATTTTTAATTATAATAGTTTTTATATTTAGTTAAATAAATTATTAAACTTTTTTAAAATATATTATAAATTTATAACATTAATAATTAATATTTAATTAATTATTAATAACTATTATTTGTTATTATTTTTTATTTTTTTATATTTAATTATATATATTAAAAATAAAATATTTAATATATAATTATTTTATTACTTAAGTAGTTTATTAAAAAACGAAATATTTAATATATAGTTATTTTAATATTTAAATATTTTTAATTTTAATTAAAAAATTAAAAAACAGAATATTTTATATTTATTTATTTTTTTATTTTATTTTTTTTTACTTTTTTATTTTTTACAACTTTTTTTTTTAAAAATGTTTACTTTTTTTTTTTTTATATTTTTTTTTATTAAAAATACTTGTTTATTTTTTTAAATATTTTATTTTTTAAGTCTTTTTTTACTATATGTTTTATTTTTTGTTATATATATATATTAATATATTTATAAAATAACTAAATTATTATTAATTTTTTATAAAAAAAAAAACTTTTTTTATAATAAAAATATATAAAAGTTTTTTATTGCTTATTTAAATAATTTTTAATTAATTTAGTACTTTTTTTGTAATAAAACTAAAGTTTTACTAATTAAAATACTATTAATTATAAAAATAATATAAACATAAATTATTTATAACTATAACAAAATAAAAAATATATAAATATATAATATTAAAGTTTATAGTATAACTTGTTATAAATTATAAAGTAGGTTTTTTATTTATTAGTTTTATTTTATAAATATAAACATGTTTTATTTTTTTATTAATATATATAATATATAATTTTTTTTTATATATTTTATTTATATAAAGTTAAAAAATAAAATATTTAGTTTTTTATATATTTTGTTTTTTAATTATTACTACTTTTTATTTTAAACTTTTTTATAATATTAGTTGTATTAAAACTATATTATAACTATTATAATATTTATATAAATATAAAAACATTTAAAATTGCTACATTTTTAAATTTTATAAATAATAAATTATAATTATTAATAAATATTAGTAAAACTTATAATATAGTAATTTAATAAACAATAAGCAATATATTTAGTTTTTTTAATATAAATATTAAACTAATTAATAAAAATTATTTATTATTAACTATTAATTATATAATAGTAATAATAGCAAAAAACTTATTTTTTATATTTTTTAACTATTTTTATATTTATAGCAGTAATAATTACTTTATAATTTTTAATTTTATTATAAAAAACTAATATTAAATATTAACTATAATAACTTATTATTAGTTTTATTAATATAAATTAAGCAGTAATTTTTACTATAAATAGTAATATATAAATAAAAATATTATTACTTTTTTTATTATTATTAACAAAGTTATATATATTATTTTCAAAATAAACGTTAATAAATTTACTGTTAGTAATATAGCTAAAAATATATTAGCTAGCTTTAAATTTATAACTAAAACAAATATAGCTATTAAATTATAATATATAAAACAAAAAAGCTGCAAAAAATATTATATAATAAATTATTTAAAAAAACTAATAAACAATATTTTTATTAATTTTTATAAGTTTTAAAGTTTTTAAAAAAAATAAAAAATTTTGTTTTAACTATTTATTATTTAAAAACAAATGCTATTATTACTTATAACAAAAAGTTTATAAAAATTACTATATTTAAATATTATAAATTGTAAATATATTTATAATTAAATAAAAGTTTTAGTTAACTAAAGTATTATTAGCAATTTTAAATTATTAATATAAAATAAAAAAAGCGTTAAAATTAAAGCAATTATTTTTGCTAATAATAAAAATAAACTAAAAAATTTAATTAAATAAAATATAGTTTAATAAACTTTTAAAGTTACAAAAAATAAGCTTAAAAATAAAGCTAGCAATAATAATATTACTTTAGTTATAAAAGCAGTTAAAAAAACAAAAATTTAAAAATAAAAATATATTATTATTAATTAATTAGTAATTAATAGCTTTGTAAAAAAGTTGCTTTTAGTTTAAAATATTATTTATTATTTTAAAATTAATTGAAAAAATATAAAAATAGCTTTAAATAATAAAACTATTTATCGATTTTATTAATTTATTAATAAATACAGTTTTATTTTATTTAAAAAACAAAATATTTAATTATTTAAATATATTTTATTTTTTAATTTTATAGCTTATTATTAATTTTTTTTTTTTAGTAAATATAACAAAGCTTTTAAATAAAATGTTAATATTTTTATGTTTTGCTTTTTTTATAAATAAATGTAAAATTAACAAAACTATTATTTATAATAAAACAATAGTTTATTATATTTTAAAAATAAAAATTAAATAAATAAAAAGCTTATTAAAGTATTATTTTTATTTAGTTTTTACTATATTTTTTATAACAGTTTAAACTTTTTAATATTTATAAAAGTTTTTTAAAAATATATTTAAGATTTTTTTTATATATAAAAAAAGCAAAGTTAAATATAACTATATAAAAAAGAGTTAAATTTTAAGCTAGCAAAATTTAAAAAAAATAATAATAACTATTAATAAAAAAAATCATAAAATAAGCAATTTTTTTTAAAAATAAAATATTTTACTTATATTTATAAATATTTTGTTTTTAATATTTTTATTAAATTTGTTTATATTAATTATTTTTAAACTAGTTAAATAATTATTATAATATTTATATAAATTTTTTTTAATTGTTATATTATAAAAATTTTACAGTTTATTAAAAACTTTATTTAATTAAAACAAAAAAAATTCAGTTTATTTAATAATAATAATTTTATTAAGTTTAAACTTAAAACAAGTTTAATAAAGCAGATTTTAATAAAAAAAAGTTTTAAAAAGTAAATAAAACTAAAAAAAAAAAATAAAATCGATATTATTTTTACTTTAAAATAGTACTATTTTAGTTTATTAATTATTAATAAAGCTTATATAGTTAAATTATAACAAGTTATAAATTAAAATTAACTTTAAGTACTTATTTAATTTAATTAAAATTTTGTTTTATTTTTTTTATATTAATTATATGCATTTAATTAAAACACTAAATATTATGTTGTATTTTTTGCACTTTTTTACTTTTTTACTATATATTTAATAAAAATACTAGATTTAATATTGCATTTTTTACTTTTTTCTACTTTTTAATTATATATTTAATAAAAATATTAAATCTAATATTGTATTTTTTATACTTTTTTATTTTTTTATTATATATTTAATAAAAATACTAAATATTGTATTATATTTTTTGCATTTTTTTACTTTTTTACTATATATTTAATAAAAACACTAAATATTATATTATATTTTTTGCTTTTTTTTACTTTTTTACTATTTATTTAATTAAATATTAAATAATACATTTAATATATAAACTAATTACTATTTAACAATATAATTATATATTTATAATAATAAATTAATATATTATTAAATAATAAATAGTTATAAATTTGCTTATTTATATATATTAAATTTACTATATATATATAAATTTTTAGTTATAACAGTTTTTATACTTAGTTAAATAAGTTGTTAAATTTTTTTAAAATATATTGTAAATTTATAGTATTAATAGTTAATATTTAATTAATTATTAATAACTATTATTTACTATTATTTTTTATTTTTTTATATTTAATTATATATATTAAAAACAAAATATTTAGTATATAATTATTTTATTATTTAAGTAGTTTATTAAAAAACAAAATATTTAATATATAATTATTTTAATACTTAAATATTTTTAGCTTTAATTAAAAAATTAAAAAATAAAATATTTTATATTTATTTATTTTTTTATTTTACTTTTTTTTACTTTTTTATTTTTTATAACTTTTTTTTTTAAAAGTGTTTACTTTTTTTTTTTTTATATTTTTTTTTACTAAAAATATCTGTTTATTTTTTTAAATATTTTATTTTTTAAGTCCTTTTTTGTTATATGCTTTATTTTTTGCTATATATATATATTAATATATTTATAAAATAGCTAAATTACTATTAATTTTTTATAAAAAAAAAAACTTTTTTTATAGTAAAAATATATAAAAGTTTTTTGTTATTTATTTAAATAACTTTTAATTAATTTAATATTTTTTTTATAATAAAACTAAAGTTTTACTAGTTAAAGTATTATTAACTATAAAAATAACATAAATATAAATTATTTATAACTATAATAAAATAAAAAATATATAAATATATAACATTAAAGTTTATAATATAACTTATTATAAATTATAAAATAAGTTTTTTATTTATTAGTTTTATTTTATAAATATAAACATGTTTTATTTTTTTATTAATATATATAGTATATAATTTTTTTTTATATATTTTATTTATATAAAGTTAAAAAATAAAATATTTAGTTTTTTATATATTTTGTTTTTTAATTATTATTACTTTTTGTTTTTAACTTTTTTATAATATTAGCTATATTAAAACTATATTACAACTATTACAATATTTATATAAATGTAAAAATATTTAAAATTACTATATTTTTAAACTTTATAAACAATAAACTATAGCTATTAATAAATATTAACAAAATTTATAATATAATAATTTAATAAATAATAAACAATATATTTAGTTTTTTTAATATAAATATTAAATTAATTAATAAAAATTATTTACTATTAACTATTAGTTATATAATAATAATAGCAGCAAAAAACTTGCTTTTTATATTTTTTAATTATTTTTATATTTATAGCAGCAATAACTGTTTTATAATTTTTAGCTTTGCTATAAAAAACTAGTACTAAGTATTAACTGCAGTAGCTTATTACTAATTCTGCTAATATAAATTAAGCAATAATTTTTATTGTAAACAGTAATATATAAACAAAAACATTATTACTTTTTTTATTATTACTAATAAAGTTATATATATTATTTTTAAAATAAATACTAATAAATTTGCTGTTAATAATATAGCTAAAAATACATTAGCTAGTTTTAAATTTATAGCTAAAATAAATATAACTACTAAATTGCAATATATAAAACAAAAAAGCTGCAAAAAATATTATATAGTAAACTATTTAAAAAAACTAATAAATAATACTTTTATTAATTTTTACAAGTTTTAAAGTTTTTAAAAAAAATAAAAAATTTTGTTTTAACTATTTGCTATTTAAAAATAAATACTATTATTACTTATAACAAAAAGTTTACAAAAATTACTATATTTAAGTATTATAAACTACAAATATATTTATAATTAAACAAAAGCTTTAATTAACTAAAATATTATTAGCAATTTTAAATTATTAATATAAAACAAAAAAAGCGCTAAAATTAAAACAATTGTTTTTATTAATAATAAAAATAAACTAAAAAATCTAGTTAAACAAAATATAGTTTAGCAAGTTTTTAAAGTTGCAAAAAGTAAGCTTAAAAATAAAGCTAGCAATAATAATACTGCTTTAGTTATAAAAACAGTTAAAAAAGCAAAAACTTAAAAGCAAAAATATATCGCTATTAATTAATTAGTAACTAGTAGCTTTGTAAAAAAGTCGCTTTTAGTTTAAAACACTACTTGTTATTTTAAAATTAATTAAAAAAACATAAAAATAGCTTTAAATAATAAAACTATTTATTAACTTTATTAACTTGTTAATAAATACAGTTTTATTTTATTTAAAAAATAAAATATTTAGCTATTTAAATATATTTTATTTTTTAATTTTATAGCTTATTATTAACTTTTTTTTTTTAGTAAATATAACAAAACTTTTAAATAAAATATTAATATTTTTATGTTTTGCTTTTTTTATAAATAAATATAAAACTAGCAAAACTATTATTTATAATAAAACAATAGCTTATTATGTTTTAAAAATAAAAATTAAACAAATAAAAAACTTGTTAAAATATTATTTTTATTTAATTTTTACTATATTTTTTATAATAGTTTAAACTTTTTAATATTTATAAAAGTTTTTTAAAAATATATTTAAAATTTTTTTTATATATAAAAAAAGTAAAACTAAATATAACTATATAAAAAAAAGTTAAGTTTTAAACTAACAAAATTTAAAAAAAATAATAACAACTATTAATAAAAAAAATTATAAAATAAACAATTTTTTTTAAAAACAAAATATTTTATTTATATTTATAAATATTTTGTTTTTAATATTTTTATTAAACTTGTTTATATTAATTATTTTTAAACTAACTAAATAATTATTATAACGTTTATATAAACTTTTTTTAATTGCTATATTATAAAAATTTTGCAGCTTATTAAAAATTTTATTTAATTAAAACAAAAAAAATTTAACTTGTTTAATAATAATAATTTTATTAAGTTTAAATTTAAAACAAGTTTAATAAAGCAAATTTTAATAAAAAAAAGTTTTAAAAAGTAAATAAAGCTAAAAAAAAAAGTAAAATCGATATTATTTTTATTTTAAAATAATACTGCTTTAATTTATTAGTTATTAATAAAGCTTATATAACTAAAAACTTTTAAAGTACTATATATTAAATAATTGCTTCTATTTAATATAACGCTATTTTATTTTGTTTAATAATACTATTAATAAATTACTTTTATAATATATTAAAATATTTTTATTTAAAATTTTTAAAACTATTAAAAACTCTATATTTATTATTTCGTTATAATAAATTAAAACTATATAAAAATATATTAAACTTTTATAACTTGTTTAATTATATTTTATATATTAATATAAACAGTGTTAAATGTTTATTTATACAACTTTTTTGCTAGCTTTTTTTTAAAAAATTAAAAAACTTTAATATTTTATTATTTAATTTTGAACTTGCTTTAGCTTATTTTAAAAACAGCTATTGCTAGTAAACACTTTTATTTGTATTTTTTTAAATAACTACAAAGTAATACAACTAAAGCTTTAATTTTTATTATATTATAATAAATATTATTTACTAATAAGTTTTTTTATATTAAAACATAAATATAAAAATTATAAACTTTAATAAAAACTAAATTTTTTTTAGTAATAATATTTTTAATATAAAATTTATTACAGTATAAGTTGTTTTAAATACTATTAAATAAAACATATATAATTTTTAGTTTAAATGCTATTAAAAATATTTATATATAATATTAAAAATTTTACAAATAAAAAATTTACAGAAAAAAAAAAACAAAACTACATTTAAAATAAAAAAAATTTTGCTATATTTAACTTTAAAGTTTAAAAAAAGCTTAATATTTTAACTTTAAATTCAAATAATAAAAAAACATTACATTTTAAAAATAATTAAACTTTATACTTAAAAAAAAAAAAAAAGCAAAAATATAAAGCTTTTTTATAAAATAGTAGTTATAACAAAAACAATAACAGCTAAAATAACAAAAACAGCAAAAATAGCAAAAATAGCAAAAATAACAAAAGCAGCAAAAATAATATATTTAATAAAAATAGCAATTTTAATAAAAAAAAGCAACTAGCGCTACTTTCTATTATAATAAATGTTCAAAAAATCCGCGAATTAATTGTAAACATTAATAACAATAATACTAACTATATTTTCGAAAAAACGAAAAAAAATTATTATACTGCTTTTTTTATTAATTATATTAGTTAATTTTAATATATAATTAAACAGAACTTATTTATAGCTTATTTTATTATTTAAATTTTTAACTATATATATAAACTTAAAAATAAAAAAAATTTGCTATTTTAAGCAATTATTATAATAAATTTATTATAATTACAACAATAAATTGTTTTTTATTATATTTTATTTTGTTATAATATATTAAAAAAAAAATTAAAAACAAAATATTTAATATATTTAAATATTTTATTTTTTAACTAAAAAAACAAATGTATTATAGCTATATAGTTAAAAAATAAAATATTTAGCATATTTAAATATTTTATTTTTAAACTAAATAAACAAATATGTTATAATTACAAAACTAAAAAATAAAATATATTATTTAACTATATATTTTATTTTTTAATAAAAGTTTTACTTAGTTTTAACATTTATTACATAAGCTATTTTATTTATTTAATAATATTAACTATTTAATAATAAAAAATTATATATTTTGTTTAATTTATTCGATTTAAATATTTTTATAATTATATTTTATTATATAACTAAAAAACAAACTAATATTATATTTATATTTAACAATTTTATATTAATTATAAATATTTTAATTTATAATATATATATTATAAAAACAAACATTAATTTATATTTTTATTGTTACTGCAGTTTTGTTTTTTTAATTTTATAAAATATAAACAATTTAAATTAAATTTTAAACAAATTTATTAAAATTAAACAAAAACATTTTGTTAACTAAATAATTATTATTATATTTAAAACTATATTTAAATAGCATAAAATAATTATATAGCAAAAGTTTTTTTATTAACTTATTACAAAAAGCAAAATTAACAAAAAGATTTGTAAAAAAATAAACATTTTAATTATATATAAAATTATTTGTTATTTTTATAACTAACTTATTATTTATTATATTTTAAAAGCTTTTGTTTTTTTAGTTTTTATTAGTAAAAAATATATAATTAAAATTATTAACATATTGTTTTTTATAATTTGTTTTATATTTAATAACTTAACAAATTATTATTACTTAAATAATTATAGTAAATTTAACTTTATTATAAATGTTATATAATTTATTATTAATTTTAACAACTTTAATTTTATGTTGCTTATTATAATATTAAAGCTAGTTTTTTTAATAAATTGTTTTAAATAAAACTTAAATAATTATAAGTTTAAAAAAATATTATAAAAAGTTTTTATTATTATTTAAAAAGTAAAAACTAAGTTTAAAAAAAATATAAACTTTAAAAAAAAAAAAATCGAAAAAGTAAAACTAATATAAAAAAAAACAAATGCTAAAATTAAAAAAACTAAAAAAAAAACTAAAACAAAAATAAAAAAAGCTAAAAAAAAAGTAAAAACAAAAGTAAAAAAAAAAGCTGCTAAAAAAGCTAAAAAAAAAGCTAAATAAACAGCTACAGTTAAAAAAAAAAAAAAAAAAACAAAAGTTTAAATAACTTGTTTTATTTATAAATAAAAGTTTAATAAAAATTAAACAAAAAATAATGTTATTTTAACTAAAATAGTTTTTAGTTTTTAATAAAAAATAAATTTAAATAATTATATAATATATTATTATATTTTTAATATAACTAAGCTTTAATTATATATATTAAAAAATATATAAATATATTTAAAGCATATAATATATTAACTGTTAATAATATTTAAATAAAAAAAAACAATTTTATAAAATATATAACAATTTATTTTTTTATAATAACTTTTACTTATTTAACAAAACATTTATAAGTTTATAAAAACTTAATTAATATATAAAAGCTAAATTTTAATATAAAAACTTATTTAAATTTAGTTATACAATTATACTTTTTTAAAAAATAAAAAAAAAGCAAGTTTTAATATATAACTAGTTAAAACAGTTTAAAATATAACTTTTAAACATTTTATTATTACTATTTGTTAAAAATTTATATTTTTTTATTAAAAACTTATTTTTTTTGTTATAAAGATTTATTTAAATTTAGCTATATAATTATACTTTTTTAAAAAATAAAAAAAAAGCAAGTTTTAATATATAGCTAATTAAAACAATTTAAAATATAACTTTTAAACATTTTACTATTACTATTTGTTAAAAATTTATATTTTTTTATTAAAAACTTATTTTTTTTATTATAAAAACTTATTTAGATTTAGTTATATAATTATACTTTTTTAAAAAATAAAAAAAAAGCAAGTTTTAATATATAGTTAATTAAAACAGTTTAAAATATAACTTTTAAATATTTTACTATTATTATTTATTAAAAATTTATATTTTTTTATTAAAAATTTATTTTTTTTATTATAAAAACTTATTTAAATTTAACTATACAATTATACTTTTTTAAAAAATAAAAAAAAAACAAGTTTTAATATATAATTAATTAAAATAGTTTAAAATATAACTTTTAAATATTTTATTATTACTATTTGTTAAAAATTTATACTTTTTTATTAAAGATTTATTTTTTTTGTTATAAAAACTTATTTAAATTTAGTTATATAATTATATTTTTTTAAAAAATAAAAAAAAAGCAAGTTTTAATATATAGCTAGTTAAAATAATTTAAAATATAGCTTTTAAATATTTTACTATTACTATTTATTAAAAATCTATATTTTTTTATTAAAAATTTATTTTTTTTGTTATAAAAAAATATTTTAATAAGCTATATTATATTTTTTAATATTAACAAAAAAAATTAAGCTAATATATTAAACTTTTATTTAATTTTAATAACTTTTTTAACTTTAAATGCTTTAATATATACTATATATTTATTAAAACTAAAAAATAATACAGTATTAATAAATTGTTATATTTTATATAATATATTTTTTAAAAGTAAACTTTTTGTTATAACACTTTTTTTAAATTTTTTTTTAAATTAATTGTTTAAAATATTTTAAATATTTTAAATGTTATATATAATTATATTGCAAAAAAATATATATTTGCTAAATATTATAGTTTTTTTGTTTAATTAGCATTTATTTTATTAATTTTTTAAACTAATTATTTTAATATTTATTTTAACTTTTTTTTTAATTTTTTTTTAAATTAATATATTTAAAATATTTTTTATTAAAAAAACAACTTTAATTTTATTTTAAATAAACATTTAATTTTAAACTTATATAAAATAAAATTATTAAAATTAATATATAAATAAAACTTATATTTACTTTATTTTTTTTTTATTTTATTTTTATTAATTTATTATTTATAATATTATATAATATTTTACTATTAAAATTACAACTTTAGATTTTATTTTATATTTATATTATTTATATTAATTTATATTTATTACTAGTTTTTTTTGTACTAATATTTTTATATAGCTTTAAAGCAGTAAATATTATTATTTAAAAGTTTGTTTGTTTTTTTAGCACATTTATTATTATAGCAATTTAATATTTTAAATTATACAATATATTATAAACTAATTAAACTTAAAACAAATCTTTTTTTAAATTATATTTTATATATAAATATTTAATTTAGTTGCAAATATTAGTTTTTTAGTTATATATTATACTTTAATAAATAATAAATATAGCTTTTAAAAAGCTACTAAATTTATTATTTAAAAATAAAACAGTAAATTATAAAATAAATAACATTTAAAACTATTAAGTTTTTACAACTAATAATAATTTTTTAAATATAGTTTTATTTATATTAGTTTTTAATATAATATTTTTAATAAATATTAAAATAGCTAAAGTTAATAAAACTAACAAAATAAAAAAAAAGCAATTAAAAAAAAAAACAAACAAAACTACTATTATATTTATATTTTTATTTAAAATATTAAATAAAAAAAATAAAAATAACAGTAAAATAACACTTAAAGCAAATATATTTTTTACAAAACTAAAAATTTTATTAAAATATTTTAATAAAAATGTTTTAACTTTTAATTTAAACATTAATTTTATAAACATTAATATTTTAATAAAACATTTTAATTTAATATTAAGTTTAAAATTAATTATTAATATATAAAATATAATTATTATAAATAATATATTAATAATTTTGTTTTTTTATAATTTTAGCTAACTTGCTAATATATTTAAGCTTAAAATTAAAACAATATAAAAAAAAAAAAACATATTTTTTATATAAAAAAATATTTTTATAATAAACTTTATTACATTTTTTACTAAAATATTTTATAAACAAAAAAAAAACATTGTAAAAAAGTTTGCAGTTAAAAAAACTAAAATAAAAAATACAAATAAAATTACAGCAAACTTGTTAATAGTAGCTAGTAATATTAATATTTTAATAAAGTTATATTAAAATATAATATTTTAAAAATTATAACTAATTTTTAAAATATTAAATTAATATAAGTTATATTTTAAATATATTATAATTTATATTTTTTTTTATATATATAAATATATTTTTTACTATTTATTTAAAAAATAAAATATATATATTATTTTTTTAGCTTTTTTTACAATTTTTTTTTTTATTTTTTTTACTATTTTTTTACAACTATTTTTTTTACTTTTTTTATAACTTTTTTACAATTATTTCTTTTATTTTTTTTATAACTTTTTTATAGCTGTTTTTTTTATTTTTTTTACAACTTTTGTACAACTATTTTTTTTATTTTTTTTACAACTTTTGTACAACTATTTTTTTTATTTTTTTTACAACTTTTTTTTAAAAGCTGCACTTTTTACTATTTATTTTAGCTTTTTTGCTTTAATGCTTTTTTTTTAAATATTTTGTTTTTAAGTTTTACTTTTTTATTTTAATTATATAAGTTTTTTATATATTTATTAATATATTATTTGTTATAAATAAAAAAACTTTTAAAAAAAAATATAGCAAAAAATGCTAAAATTTTATTGTTTAAAAAATATAACATTATTTAAATAAACAAAGTAATTATAACAAATAGAACTTTTATAATATTATTAAAAAAAAAGTTTTAATATTTTTAATTAGTTTTATAAATTTAAAAAAGTAATTGTTTATAAAGCATTATTAAATTATATTAATAAAAACAATAATAACAAAACAAGTTTTATAAAAAAAACTGCTTATATTTTTAATATTTTTTACTTTTTAATTAATTAAAAAAACAATTTAAATATTAAAGCAATATATATATATTTTATTATTACAAAATATTATAAATGTTACTTTTATATAAATAGTAAATAATTTAAACTAAAAAACAAATATAATACTTTTAAAAAACAAAATATTTAAATTAATAAATATTTTATTTTTTAAAGCTTTATTTATAACTAAATATTTTGTTAATATATTAATAATTGCTGATTTTTTAAAGCTAATATATAAATTCTTTTATAACAAAGCTTTAGTAAAATTTACTAAAACTAAAAAATAATTTATTTATATTTTTTAAGTTAAAATAGTTTTTATAACTATTATACTAGAGGCCCTTAGGGGTTAGGGGCAAGGAAGCCTTCGTTTTTAAGGGTACTATATATAAGCCATACAGGCCACACAGGCCACACAGGCCCTTCAACAGAGTAACAAAGGCAGCCCTCTCTTTTAGCCTCCTTCCTACCAACTGTGTGCTCCGCCGCGTAGGCGTTTCGCGCGCGCGGCTCCCGCTTCTTCCCAGCTAAAGGAGAGGACTGCTTTCGTTTTTAACGCCTCTAATCCTAGCTCTTCCAATTCTAGCCCTTCTAATCCTAGCTTTTCCAATCCTAGCCTTTCCAATTCTAGCCCTTCTAATCCTAGCTCTTCTAATCCTATCCCTTCTAATCCTAGCCCTAGGTCCTAGGCCTTTGTTGACTTGCAGTTAGGTCTGTAGGTAGGTAGGTAGATTAGTTGGTCACCTGGCAGGTAGGTAGGCCGGCTGGTGACCCACTTGGTAGGCTGGCAGGTCACTAGGTAAGTCGGTCAGTCACCTGACAGGTCGGTAGGTTGGTCAGTCACCTGACTGGTAGGTAGGTAGGTTGACTGGTAAGTAGGTAGGTTGACTGGTAAGTAGGTAGGTTGACTGGTAAGTAGGTAGGTTGACTGGTAGGTAGGTAAGTTGACTGGTAAGTAGGTAGGTTGACTGGTAGGTAGGTAGGTTGACTGGTAGGTAGGTAGGTTGACTGGTAGGTAGGTAGGTCACCTGACAGGCAGCCAAGTCGGTAGGCCAACTGGTAAAGTGGTAGGTCGGCTGGTATGTCACCTGGTTGGCCGGTAGACTGGCTGGCAAGTGACCTGGTAGGTCGGCAGGTCACTTGGCAGGTAAGTAGGTCACCTGACAAGTAGGTCACCTAACAGGTAGGCAGGTCGGTTAGCCACCTGTCAGAGTGGTAGGTGAATATGTGTGTGTGTGTATTGTTGGGTGCCTATGACGTAGGCTCCGTAGGCTTTCTGTAGAGATTGTATGTGTAGAAGACAGCTTGTACGTAGGTATAGCCGGTTTAGCCGATTATAGCCGCGTGCATGCGATGGAAGCCGAATTGGACGAACTATACCCAAATAGGCAGGGAGAACTTCTTATTTGGGATGAAAAACGGTCCTGGAAAATTTTCGACAACTAGCTGGCCCACTTTTCTCAAATAGGAAGGCAAAATTACTTATTTCGGCTATAGAATTCTGCTAGGAATTTTTTATGACACTAAGTAACTTTTCGTTTTATTTAGTCGTTTTTTTTTTGTTAAAAACGAAGGCATTTTTTATAAATACTAAAAATAATATATTTATTTAAAAATTAAAAGTAAATACTATTTTTATTAATATTAAAAATTTAATTTTTTAATATATAATAATATTAATTGTAGCATTTTATATATTTATAAAAGCAAACTTTTAATAATTTAATAAAACAGTTTATAAAATATTACTTTATAATTTAGTTTTTGTTTTTAAATATTTAATAAAAAATTAAAACTAAATATTATATATTTATTTAATGTTTATTTATTTTTAAGCTATTAATATAAAATATACTTTTTTTAAAATAAACTTTTTGTTTTAAAAAACTATTAATATAAAACTAAAGTATAAATTAATTTTATTAAATATAAAAATATATTAAAAGATTTAAAATATATAAAACTTAGTTTTATTATAAATATAAATAGTTATAAATATATTTAAGTTTTTTAGTATAATTATTAAAAATTATAAATTAATATATAAAAAATACAAAAAAAACTCTAACTTTTATAAAAAGTTTATAAAAGCAATAAATTTTATATTATATATTTTAAACTTAATTATAATATTGCTATTAAATAATATTATTTAATAAATATTAAATTTAATAAACAAAAAAGTTATTAGTTTTAAATTAATATTTATAAATTAAATTAATATTAATTTAAAAAAAAACTTTAAATTAAAAACAAATAATACTGCTATAAATAAAATTTAAATATTAAATTTTATAAATATAATATATTATTTTAAAAAAATATAAGCTATATTTTTTGTTATATACTGTTTAAATTTTAAATTTAATAAAACTAACTTATATAAATATTTATAATAATTAAATAATATTTTATAAAAATATTTCGATATAACAACTAGTATAAACAGCAAAACATTATTTTTTTACAACTATATTATAATATAAATTATATTTATTACAAATATAAATATTAAACTGTTTAAATTATTAAAGCTATAAAAATTTAATAATAAAATTATTAAATTTGAAAATTTATTTATTAAAGCTATAATAACTAAAAAACTATTTTATAAATATAATAATATTAACATTTTATTTTTTTTTAATATTTTTTATATTAATAAATATATTTAGTTATTAATTTTTTACTATAACTATTTATATTTTTTGTTTAGTTAGTTTGTTATATTAAATAAACTTTTATATATTTTATTTATTAATAACGAACTAAAAAAAAAAGTTATATATTATATTGTAATAACGCTTTTTTTTTTTATTTAATAATAAATAATATTTTATATATAGTTTTAGCTTTTAAAAAACGAAATATTTGCAAGTTGTAAATATTTTGTTTTTTAGCTTTTAAAAAATAAAATATTTACAAATTATAAATATTTTTTTTTTTAGCTTTTAAAAAACAAAATATTTACTAATTGTAAATATTTCGTTTTTTAGTTTTTTTTTTTTTCTGCTTTTTTTTTTTGTTTATAATATATTAATTTTTATTTATAAAACATATAGCTTATATTTTTAATATAATTAATTTATTTGTTTATAATATTTATTTTAATATTTATTAAAAAAATATTAATATATATATATTGGATTTTAATTAACTTTATATTATTACTAAAATTATTATTGTAAATATTGCTTATTTTAACTAATTTTTGTTATAAAAAAAAACTTTATATTATTATAACATTTTTTTTAGTTTTTTAAATTTTTTAAATTTATTATTTTATACTATGTTTAATTTTAGCAGCAAAATTTTAAATTTTAAAATTTACTAAAATTTTTTTATTACTATTAATATTTTAAACAATGTTAATTATAGCTATACAATTTAGTTATATTATAAAAATATGTTATAAAGCTATAACACTTTTTTTGTTTATTTAAAATTTGTTATTAAAATAAAAAATATTTTAAATATAATAATAAATTTATATTTTTAATTTATATAAAATATTTTTTTAAATAGTTACTATTATTATATAATTATTAATACTAACTTTATATTAAATTATTTTTTATATATTAATATAGTACTAAATAACAAGTTTATTAAATAAAAAAACTTTAATTAAATGTTAAATGTTAACTTGCTGTTGTTTATAATATATATTAATTATAAAAAGCTTAATATTTTTAATGCAAAGTTGTATAATTAACAAATGTTTAAACAGTTAACAAACTAGCTAAACTTTGTTAAATCGCTGCTATTTTTTTTAACAGTTCAAGTTTAAACTAATAATAAAATTATATTTAGCTAAATATTTAAAAAGTAATTAATAAGCTAAAACTAAAACAAATATAATAAAAGTTAATATAAAGCTTAAAATAAAGCGTTTTTAAAACAAAAAAACTTCAAATATAAAAATAGCAACTATTACAAAAAAGTTAAAAACTAAATTATTAATTTAAACAAAAATTTAATAAATAACAAACTATAATTAAAAACTTAAATATATAATATAAACGATTTAACAAATAATAAAAAAAATATTAAAAAAAATACTGAAAAAAATGCTAAAAAAAATTTTATACTGCTAAAAAAACATAGCTAAATTATTAAACTAAATATAAATTTAATAAATATTAACAAATATTTTGCAGTACTAGTAAAAAATAGTTAAATTATTAAATAAAACATAAATTTAATAAATATTAACAAAAATTCTATAGTACTAGCAAAAAATAGTTAAATTATTAAACTAAATATAAAACTTATAAATATAAATAAAAATTCTGTTATATTAATAGTATATAATTAAATCATTAAGCTAAGCATATAACTAATAAAAATAAATAAAAATTTTATATTGCTAATAATATATAATTAAACTATTAAAAGCAGTATATAACAAATAAAAATAAATAAATATACTATAAATTATATAATATTAACAAACATTTTAAAAAAAAACTTTTAAATAAAACAAGCATTTTTAATTAATATTTTAGCTGTTTTATTAAAAGCTTAAAAACAAACGCTTTTAGCTAATGTTTTGCCTGTTTTAATAAAAGCTTTAGTTTTAAAAAAAAATACTAAAAAAAAACACTTTTTTAAAAACAGTACTTTTAAAACAATTTTTACAAAAACACTAAGTAAAAAAAAAAAAAAGTTATAATTTATAAAATTAGTTAAATCTAAATTTTTATAACTAAGTTAAGTAATAATAAAAATTAAAACAATTAAATATTATAAATTTAAATATTTGTTTAAAAGCTAGTTTAAAAAATAAAATATATAAAATTAATTATATATTTTATTTTATAAAAACTTATATAATTAAACAAAATAAAAAAGTTAATTGTTTAAAACTAGCTTAAAAAATAAAATATTTAAATTAATTATATATTTTGTTTTTTAAAAGCCTATTTAGCTAACTAATACAAAAAAATTAGTTTTTAAAAGCTAGCTATATTTTATAGCTTTTTTTAAAGTTTAAATAATACAACTATTATATTAAATTAAAACTATATTATAAATAAAAACAAAACTATATTTAATTTTTTTTTTACTATAAGTTTTAAAAAAGTTTATTTATTTTAAAAGTAAATAATTATTAATATTATTAGTATTATTAATATAGTTACTATTATTAATATAGTTAGTATTATTAATAGCTAATATAAAACTAATATTATTTCTGCTTTTTATATTATATTATTCAATGTGTTTTTTTTACTTAGTAAACTTTAAAAAAAGCTTTTTCTGTTTTTTTACAAAATTTATAATTATATCGAAGCTATATTTATTGTTTATATTTGCAGCATATATTAATTAATTTATAATTATACTTAGTAAATTAAGCTATATAAACATATTAATAAGCAAAAACAGCAGCTTTATAACATAAAAATATATATTAAAACAATAATATAATTAATTTTTATATAAAACAAAGCAAGCTATTAAAAGTATAAAAAACTGCTTAAAATATATATAAAAGTTGCTGTTACAACTTTTTACTGTTAAATATTTTAATAAAACAGTAAAACTAGTATACTTTTCGAATTTATGCAGTATTATTTATTAAGCAGTATAATATTAATATATTATAAAGCATATATTAAACATTTATAGTTTAAACTAGTTTTTAGTTAACAATAAATAAATAGTTATTATAAATAAAAATATTTAGTTTAAAAAAGTTAATACGTTATAATTTAAATAATTTTTTATATAACAAGTTAAAAAGCTAAAACAGTAGTAAAAAATACTAAAAAAGTTAAATCGTTAATTATTACTATATTTTAATAATTATAAACATAAAAACTTTATATATTTAAAGTTAAATATAATAAAAATATAAATTTTAATATAAGTTTTATAATAGTTAGTTTAATTATTTTATAATATATAATAAAAGTTTTAATAATTAAATGTAACATTTTAAATAGTTTAAATTTCAATATATTAATAAATAAAAGTTTTAGTTTTTTAAACTGTAATTTTAATTTAACTGTTTAATATTAACTATATATATAATAATTAAAAACAGTGTTTATATTTATTAAATTTATTATTAGCTGCATTTATTTTAAGTTATTGCTGCTATATTAAAATAAGTAATAACAATATACTGCTATTAAATAATATATTGTTTTTTTTAAACAAAACAATAATTTCTTTTTTTTTTAATACTAAAAATATTTTAATATAAAGTTTATATAAATTAAAAAATGTAAAAATATAAAAGTAACTGCTATTAAAGTTTAATAAGCTTTTATATAAAATAGTTTTAATAGCAGTATTAAAAAAGTTTAATTATTTAAGTAATTTTTTATAAGTTTTAAAAAAGTTAAAGTTATATATATAAATAATAATTTATAGTACTAATTTATATGTTTTATTATATAGCTTATATACTTTATTATATTGTTTAAATAATATTGTATATATTAATATTTATGTTATATTTATTTATAATATAGTTTTAAATAAAACATTAGTTTTAATAGTGTTTTATATAGTATTTTATAAATATAGCTATTTATTGTTATAAAATAGTTTTAAAAACAATAAATATATTTTGTTTAAAATAATATTGTTAAACTAAAGCATATGTTACTAAAATATATTATTTAATAATTATGTTATATTATATTTATATATAATATTTTCAATTTTAAGCTTATAGTACTGTTGTTTTTGTTTGTTAAAAAAACAAATACTAAACTTTTGTTTTTATATTTAAAAGTATTAAAAAAACATACTGCTAATATAAATAAATTAAAATAAACTTAAAAATAATTAATTAATATATAAGTACTTAATATATAACTTTGTTAAAAACTAGTTAATAAATAAATTAATATTAAACAAAGCAAATATAGCAAACCTTTTAATAAACTTAATAAAACAAGTAATATATATTAATACTAAAGTATTAAAATTTTTAATTAAAACAAAAAAGCAAAAGTTATACTTTGTATAATTTGTTAAAACAAATAGCTAATATATTTATATAAACATAAGTTGTTAAAAGTTAACAGCTATAAAATGTAACTATAAAATATAGCATTTGTAGCAAAAGCTATAATTAAACAATAATATTTATAACAGTATAAAAAATAACAAAACATACAACTAACTTTTATAATTTTAAAAAGTTTAAAAAATGCGCTTTATATTTACAAACTACTTAAAAATAAACATACTAGCTTAAAAACAGTAAAAAGTTTATATAAAATCAAAACTTAGTATAAATAGCTTAAACTATAGCATATTAAACAAAAGCTAGTTTTTATTTAATATTTAAAAATATTATTTATAAATATTATAAGCTTTTAATTAATATAGCAAAAAAAGCTTTTTAGTAAGCTTTTTTACTATATTTAACAAACTTATATTTTAAAACAAATTTTACAAATATAAATATACTATAAACTTTTTAAATATATAATTAATTATTTATTTTATATAAATTAAATATTTTAATTTATAAAACAATATAAATAATAAAATTAAAATGTTAGTTTAGTTTTTAAGCTTAATAATATATAGTATATTACAAAATTTAAAATTTATTTAAGTTGTTTTAAAGTTTAACAAATCAAAGTTAATAATTAACAAATATTTGCAGTAAAAATTACAAATTGTTTTTTTTAAAATATTATTTATAATAACATTTTTTATATTATATTTTTATAAAATAATAATTAAACTAACAAAATAATATAATTTGTACTTATTATATAACTATTTTAAATATTTTTAAAACTTAATAATATATTTATATAGTATATAATATTGCAAATAAATTTAACACTTTTATATATAAACTCAAACTTTAGTTTATAATATATTAACTTTTATTTATATTTAAACAAATAATATAAAATATTAATTTATAACAATATATAAATAAAAATATTTAAGCGCTAATAATATATAATTGTTAATAAATAAAAACTATATATTAAAAAACAAATAAGCAATATATTGTTTAAAAACAAATAGTATATTTAAAAAAAATAAATATATATAGTTAAATCTACTAATATTATAAACACTAAGTTATATATTATATATTATATAAAATATAACAAACTAAAAAATATAATATAAGTTTTATAACAATATAATATAAAAAAAGAAAATATAAAACAAATAAAATATATGTTTTAAAAACATTTTTAAAAACTAAAGCTAAATAATATAACTATTAATATTATAATTTTTTTTAATTAAAAGTTGTGCTTACAATATAAAAAAAAAGTTTTTAATTAATTAAAACAAAAGTTTAAGCTTGTTATAATCTGATAATAAATATTAAAACAGTATTTTCTAATGTATTAACTTTTTTTAAAGTGCTATTTTATTTGTTAAGTTGTTGTTTATTAAAGTATTATTAAATATAACTAAATTATCATTAGTAATATATTTAGTTAATTAAAACAAAATATTACTTTTTTTATACTTATTACTGTTTAATATAGCTATTAGTGCTACTTTTAATATATATTTAATAAAAATATATAAAAAAAGTTTATAATTAAAATATTGAACAAATTTAAAAAAAAATAAAAAAAAAGCTTAAAAAATAAAATATTTACAAAAATTAAATATTTTGTTTTTTAAAAGCTTTTAAATTACATAGTTTATTTTTTAAAAGCTTTTAAATCAAATATTCTGTTTTTTAAAAGCTTTAAATTAAATAGTCTGTTTTTTAAAAACTTTTAAATTAAATATTCTGTTTTTTAAAAACTTTTTAAAAACAATAAACAGCTTAATTAATAAATAAAAAAAACAAAAAGTAAAATTAGCTAAAAAACGTATTATAATTGTATACTTTTTAATATATTACTATTAATTAATATTAAACAAAGTTATATTTTTGTTTTAAAAAAATAAAAAACTGCTATTTTAGCTAATTATATAAAAAAGCTAAATTAAAAGCTGCTTTTATTAACTAAGCAATAAACAATAAATTTTTTAAAACATTAGTACTTTTAGTAAAGTAATTATTAATAATAATAGTTCGAAGTTTAAATATTATTTTATTAATTGTTAAATAGTTAAGTTTAAAATTAAACAAGTTCAGTTTATTAAATATAATATTATTTAAATTTTTAATTATAGCTTTGTTACTATTTATTAAAAAAGTAGCAAAGTTTGTTCTGCTTTAGTTATTATTATAAAAAAAGTTTAAAACTTTTAAACTATATTAAAAAACAGTATAATTTAAGCTATTAAAAGCAGCACTTAATACATAGTATAATCAAAAAAATAAACGCTAGTTATTTTTTAGCGTTTTAATTATACTAGCACTATTAAAAAAAAAAGTAGTATAGCAATAAAATAAAATATTAATTTAAAAGTTAATAAATTAAATAGTTAAATTGTTATAAATTACTGTTAAAAATAATAAAAATTTATAGCTTTAAGATTTAGTTGTATATTAATGCTATAACTATATTAAAAGTTCGATTAAAATAAAAAATAAAGCAGTTAAGTTAAAAAGTAAGCTAATTAAATCAAATTATAAATTGTTTTAAATAAAGTATTATTTAAAAAGCTGTATTAACAGCAAAATAAAAAAAAAACAGAACTAGTTATTTAATTAAAAAGTTTTTTGTAGCAGTATTTTTTGCTTTTGTACTTGTATTTTGTTTTGTTTTTTTTAACTACGTTTAGTATTTAATAAAAGTATTGTTTTTATAATTATATTAACAATAAAATAGTATATAAAATGTAAAACTAGTAGCGTTGTTTTTATAATAGTATTAATAATAAAATAATAATTAAAAATATAAAATTAATAATATTATATAATATTTATAATAATAATTATAAAAAAAAATATAAAAATAAAATTAAAATTTATTTTATAAAAAATATATAAATTAATAAATAAATAAAATATAATTAAAATAATAAAATAAATTATTTAGTTTTTTTTATTATATTTATTTTAAAAATATATATATATATTTTATATATTTTAATTTTAAAATAATAAAATATAATTATAAATTTAAATATAAATATATATATTATAATAAATATATTTAAATAAAATATTAATATTATATTTTAATAAGTTTTTTTATTTAAATTTATAATAATAAAAAAAATAAAATAAATTTTTTAAAAAATTAATATTTTTTTTTAATATTATAATAAAATAATAAAATATTTAATAATTATTTTTTTTATATTTATTATATATTATAATTTATTTTATATTTATATTTAAATAAATTTTTTTAATTTAAATTTATAATAATAAAAAATATAAATTAATATATTTTATAATATTTTAATAAAATATTAAAAAATTAAATATTTATTTTTTTTATATTTATAATTTATTTTATATTTATTATTTAATATAATAAATTTAATTTAATATTTATATTATAAATATTATTTAATTTAAAATTAAAATAAAATTTATAATAATAATATTTATATTAAAAAAATTAAAAAAATAAATTTTAAATAATATATATAATATATATAATATAAATAAATATATAAAATTTATAATATATATATAAAATATAAAATATATAAAATATATAAAATAAATATAATATATAAAATATATAAAATATATAAAATATATAAAATATATAAAATATTTAAAATATATATATATAATTTTATTTAAAATATAATTATTTATTTTTAAAATTAATTTATTTTATTTATAATAATAATTTATTTATATAAATTTATTAAAATATTAATATATATTTTTTAAATTAAATTAATTTTTATATATTAAAATATTATTTATTTAATAATATAATTAAAATTTATTATTAAAATTTTATATATTATATATAAATATTTAATAATTAATTTATAATTTTTTATTTATTTATTATATTATTTAAATTATTAATATAAAATATTTTTAATTTATATATATAAATATTATAATAATAATATAATATTAAATTAATTTAATTAATATTTTAATTAATATTATTAATTTAAAATTTAATATAATTTATTATTATTTTTAATTAATTTTATAAATATTTAATATTAATATTATTTTTTTTATTAATTATATTTTAATTTATATTATTTTTATAAAAATAAAATAAATTTTTATAATTTAAAAATATTTATATAAAAAATTATTATTATAAATATAATAATAATATAATTTTATTTATTAATATTTTATTTAAAAAATATTTTTAATTATTATAATAATTTTAAATTTTTTATATTTATAATATTTAAATTTATATTAAATAATTAAAAAAATATTTTATTTATATAATTAATATTTTATATTATAATTTATTATATAATTATAATTATTATAAATATTAAATTATATATTATATTTAAATTTAATTTATAATTAAAATTATTATATTATTTTATAATTTAAAATTAAAATTATATATAAAAAAATTAAATATTAATTATTAAATATATTTAAAAAATATAATTTTAAATAATTTTTATTTTTATATATATTTAATATTTATAATTTATAATTTAAAATATATAAAAATTTAAATTTAATAATTAAATAAATATTTTTAAAATTATTAATTAATTATAAATTAAAAATATAAAATTAATTTAATTAATATTTATAATTTATAATTATAAAATTATAATAAATAAAATTTTAAATATAATAAATAAAATAAATATTATATTATAAAAAATATAAAATATTTAAAATTTTTAAAATTATAAAATTATAAAAAATATTTAAATATAATTTAATATAAATTTTAAAATATAAATATAATTTTATTATAATATTTAAAATTTATATTTATTATAATATTATTAAATTTTTTATTTTAATTAAATATTATTTATTATTATATATATTAAATATATAATTATAATTATATATTTTAATTTTAATTTTTTAATTTTTTTAATTTTTTTATAATAAATATATTTTAATTTTTAAATTTATATAATTTAAAAATTTATTTAAATTTTAAAGAAATTTATTTAATATATTAATTTTATTATATATTTTATATTATTTTATTAAATAATATTTATTATTAAAATAAATTAATTAAATTAATTAAATTATATTAAAAATATAATTATATATATATATAAATAATTAAATATTTTATAAATATTATTTTTAATATATTATTTTAATTATATATTATATAAAATTATAAAATTTAATTAATTATATTTATTATATTAATTTAATTTATTATTTTTAATAAAAATATATTATATATAATATTATTTATAATTTTATAAAATTTATTAATTTTTTATTTATATATTTATAATAATATAAATTATATTAAATTAATTATAAATTTATATATATAAATATAAAAAAATAATAAATTTTTAATTTTTTTATTTTAAATAATTTTAAATTAATAATAATTTAAATAAAAGGTTTTTTTATTATCAATTATAAAATAAAAATATTTTAATTTATTTTAATTTAATTAATTAATTATTATAATTATTTATTAAATTTTATTAAATTTATAAATTAATTTATAAATATATTTAAATTTATTTATATTATTTAATATATTTAAATTTTATTAATTTTATATATATATTTTTAATTTTATAATATTATTAATTTTATTAATTAATTAAATTATATAATATAATTAAAATTTAAAATATTAATATTAAAATTAAATTATTAAAATAAAATTATTATAATAATAATATTTAAATAAATAAATAAAATATAAATTAATAATATAAATTAATAAAAATATTAATATTTATTTATTATATATTATATTATAGTTTTATTAATAAAAATTATTAATTTATTTATTTTATTTATATAATTTAAAATTTATAATTTAATATAATTTATATATATATATATTTATATATAAATATATTTAATTAAAATTTTAATAAATTAATTTAATAAATATAAAATAAAAAAATTTATTAAAATTTTTAAAATTAATAAATTTTATATAAATATATATATAAATAATTTATATATATTTTATTTAATAATATTTTATATTTTAATATATATATATATATTAATATAAAATTTTAAAATTTAAAAATAAAATTTAAATATTTTAAATTATAATTATAAATTTATAAAATTAAAAATTAAAAATTAATTTATTTTAAAAATAATTTTTATAATATATATTTTATTTTTTTATATAAAATATAAATAATAATTTTTATTAAATAATTAAAAATATATTAAATAAATTATTAAATAAAATTAAATTTAAATATAATAAATATAAAAAAAATTTTAATATTTTTTTAATTAAATTTATATAAAATTTAATTAAATTATAAATTTTTTTATATATTTTATAATTTTTTTTTTATTTATAATTATATTTATATTTATAATAAAAATAATAATAATTATAATTATTAAAATAATTTAATATAATATATTTATAATTTTATATAATAAAATTAAATTTATATATAAATAAAAAATAAAAATTATATATTTTATATAAAAAATAAATTAAAATTTTTTTAATTATATTTAATTTAAAATTAATTATTAATATTAATTTTAATTTATATTATAAATTATATATAATAAAATTTAAATAAAATATAATATTATAATTATATAATATTATTATTATTTTAATATTTAAAAAAATATTTTATATATATAATATATATATATATATTTATTTTATAAATTAATTAAATATTTATTAATATTATATATAATAAAATATAAATAATTATTTATTAAATAATATATAAAATATATAAAATAAATTTTAATATTTAAAATTTTATATTTTAATTATAATTTTATATATATATAAATAATTAATAAAAATTAATATTTTTAATATATAATTAAATTTATTTTTTATTAATTTAATATATTTTTTATATTTTTTATTAAATAATTTATATAATAATATAATATTAATTATAAATTTATTTTTTAATAATATATTAAATTTAATTATATAATTATATAATAATTTTTATTTAAAATATAATATTATTAAAATTTATAATATAATTAATATTTTTAAAACTTTTTAAATAATTATATAAAAAATAATTATATTATTAAATTAAATAATTATTATATATAATTTATAAATTAATATATTTTTAATTATTTATTTATATTTAATTAAATTTTAATAAATAATATTATATTTTTATTATAATTTTTAATTTAATATAATTATATTAATTTTTTAAATATTAATAATTTAAATAATAATAAATAAATTATATAAAATTTTTAATTAATAAATATTATATTTTAATATATTATTATATAAAATTTTTATATTAAAATTAATTTTAAATAATTATATTATTTAATTTTTTTAAATTAAAATAATATATTAATTTTAAATTTTATAATATTAAATTAAAATTTTTTTTAATTATAAATTTTAAAATTATAAATTTAAAAATATTATTTTTTAATAATTAATAAATTAATATTATATATAATAATAATTATTTTAATTTTTTAAAAATATTTATTTTTAAATTTAATAAATAAATATATATAAATTTATTAATTAATTATATATATATTTATATAATAATTTATAATTTATATAATATATTATAATTTTAAAATAAAATAAAATTAAAAATTAAAATTAAATATTAATTTATTTATAAATTGTTTTAATTTTATATTATTAATTAAAATTTTTTATATAATTAAATATTTTTATATATAATTTTATATTTAAATTTTAATTTAAAAATTTAAAAATTATAATATTTATTAAATTAATAATTTAATAAAATTTATATATATATATTAAATATATATAATTAAAATTTAAATTAAAATTTTTATTAAATAAATAAAAAATATAAAAATTAATTAAAATTTATAAAATTTATAAAATTTATAAATATATATATATAAATAATTTATATATAATTTTATTAATTATATTTTTTTTTATAATATATATATATAAATTAATATAAAATTTTAAAATTTAAAAATAAATTTTAAATTTTATAAATTTTTTTAAATTTTTATATATATATATATATATAAAATTTTATTAATATTAATTAATAATTATAAAAAATAATTATAAATTAATAAAATAAAAAAATAAAATTTAATTATAATATAATTTTTATATTTAATATTTTGTTTTTTATATAAAAAATAAATTAATATTTATATTAATTAAAAAAAAAAAAATTAAATTAATTATTAAATAAAAAAAATTTAAATATTATAAAATTAAAATAATTTTTTATATAATAATTTTATTATTTTTATATAAAAATTAATAAAATTTTAAATTATTTTATTTATTTTTATATTTATTTTTTTTTATAATTTTATTAAAATTTATATATAAATTAATTATAATAATTATAATTATAATAATTAAAATTAATTATTTTAATTTTTTAAATAAAAAATTATATTTATTTTTATATAAAAATAAAATTAAAAAAAAATAAAATTAATTTAAAATATTAAAATATTATAATTAATTTAAATAATATAATTATTTTAATATAATTATTAATATATTTTATATAATATTTAAAAAAATATATATAATTAAAAATTAAAAATAAATAATTTATATAAATATTTATAATAATTTTTAATAATTAAATTAAAGTTATATTTATAAATATTAATTATATATTTAAATAAATATTTATTATAATAATTAAATATAATAAAAATATAAAAATATATAAAAAAATATTAAATAATTAATTTATATATATTTTTAAAAAATTTAATAAAAATAATAATAAAAATTTAAATAATAATAAATTTATATAAATAATTTTAATATTTATATTAATAAATATATTAAAATTAATAATTATATAAATATATTTTTTAATATTATAATTAATTATATTAAAATTAATAATATTAATATATAATATATTTTAAAATTTAATTATTATAAAAAAATATTATTTTATATAATAATTATATAAATATATTTTAATATATTTAAATTTAAATTTATTTTAATATATTTAAATTTAAATTTATTTTAATTAATTAAAAATTAATATATAAAGTTTTATTTTTTAATTTATAAATAATATTATAAATTTTTTTTAATTAAAAAATAAATTATTATTATATATTAAATATTTATTTTATTAATAAATAATATAATATTAAATATTTAAAATAATTATATAATTATAATTATAAAAAAAATTTTATTTAAAATTATTATAATTATATAATAAAAATAATAAAAATAATAAAAAATATTTTATTTATAAAAAATTTAATTATTAAATTATTAATTATAATTAATAAAAAAAATTAAAAATAAAATATTTTATTATATATAATATTTTAAAATAAAAAAATATAATATATTTATATTAAATTATAAAAATAATAAAAACTTTTTATATAATAATAAATTTAATAATAATTTAAATTTTAAAATTAAAAATAAAATAATTTATTTTTTAATAAATTTAATATATTTTTATTATATAATAAAAAAAAATATATATATTTAAAATTAAATATTAATATTAAATAATTTTTATTTAAATTATTAATATAATATAAAATATTAAAATATTTTATAAAATATTAATATAATTAAAGTTTTAATTATTAAAAAAGTTTAAATTAAAACTTTTATATAAAAAATTTTTTTTATATAAATAAATTAAATTTTAAATTATAGAATAATTTAATTTAATAATATTAAAAATTTTAAAATTATAAATATTATAATAATTTTAATATTAATTAAATTAATTAAATTTTATATTTTAAATATATTAATTATATAAAAATAAAAATAATTATTTTTTAATATTAATTAATTAAAAATTAAAAATTATTTTATAAAATAAAAATTTTAAAAATTATATTATTAATTTAAATATTTTTATATAAAAAATATATATAAAATTATTATAAAAAATTAAAAAGTTTTATTATTATTATTAATTATATAATTAAATTTTAAAAAAATTAAAATTTTATTAAAAAAATAAATATAATTTTAATTATAAAATTATTATTAATATTATATAAATTAATAAATAATTAATATAAATATTTTATTTTATATAATTAAATTTTTAAAATTTTTAAATATATATAATATTTAAAATATATTATATTAATATTAAATTTTAATATATTAAATATTATTTAAATATATTATATATAATTTTAATATAAATTTTTATTTAAAAATTTTTATAATAATATATAATTAATTAAAACTTTATATAAAAAAATATTTATTAAAATAAAATAAATTATTATAAAAATTAAATATTATATAAATAAAAAAATAATATTATAAATAATATATTTAAATTAAATAATTTTATATTTATTTTTTTAATTTTTAAAATTTATTTTAAAATTAATAAAAATTTATTTTTTTTATTAAAAATTATATAAAAAATTATAAAAATATTAAAAAATATTTATATAAATATTAATATTAATTAAATTATATAAATTAAAAAAAAAATTAATATTATTATATAAAATATATTTTTTATTTTTTTAAAATAAAATTATAATATAAAAAAAATTTAAAAATTAAATAAAACTATATAAAATTTTTATAATTAAAAATTATAATATTATAATTAATATAATAAATAAATTAATTAAATTTTATTATATATAAATTAAATTATATTAATAATAAAAAATTATATTTTATTTATAATATAAAAAAATAATTTTTTATATAATTTTTTTTAAATTATTAAATAATTATAATTTTAATATTAAAATAAATTAAAAAATTATTTATATTTATTAATAATTAATATTTTATATTAAAAAAAATTAATAATTATATTTTAATTATAAAATTAAAATAAAATAAAATAATTATTATATTTAATATATTTTTTAAATAATTAAATATAATTAAAATAAATATATTAATAATTTAAAATATATTTTAATATATATAATATAATTTAATTTAATATAATTAAATAAAAATATTTTAAATTAAATTTATATAAAAAATTAAAAATAAAATAATTAAATTATATAAAAAGTTTAAATTAATTATATAAAATTATAAAAATAATAATAAAATTTAAATTTTTATATAAATATTAATAATTTAATATATAAATTAATAATTTATTATAATTTTAAAATTATTATTAATTTAAAATTATATAATAAATAAAATTAAAAAATTTATATTTAATAAATATTATATTTTAAATTATATAATTATTATATAAATTAATTAAATTAAAATTATATTAATATAAAATTTATTATAAATATTATTATTAAAAATTAAATATAAAAATATTTATATATAATTTATATTTATTATATATTAAATTTTTTTTTTATAAATTTATAATTATAAAATTTTAAATAAATAATATTTTTAATATTATATTTAAAAAGTTTTTATATAAAAAAAAACTAAATTGTTATTTTATATAAAATTAAAAATAAAATTAATATTTAAATATTTTATTAAATTTAATAAAAATAAAATTTAAATAAATAAATAAATTAAATAATTATATGTTATTAATTTTAATATAAAAAATTATTTTTAATAATATATTATTTAATAAATTAAAAAAATATTATATAATTTATTAATTATTATATAAATTTAAAAATTATTAAAAAATAATATTAAAAAATTAAATATATAAATATAATAATAAATTAATAATATATAATAAAAATTATATTATTTATTTTTAAATTTTAATTATATAAAAATTTTTATTTTTATTAATAAAATATTTATAAATAATAAACATTTAAATTTTTAAATTAAATTTATAATTATATTAATTAATAAAAATTATATAAAAAATATTTTTATAATTAAAAATAATATAATTTATTAAAATTTAATTAAATATAAATAAATTATATATAATTTATTAATAAATAAATTATATAATATAATTAATAAATTTAATTATATTAATATATTTAATAAAACTTTTTAAAAAATTATTTTTATAATAAAATTATTAATTATATTATTAATTATATATATAAAGTTTAAATTTTTATATAAATATTTATAAAAAAAAAATATTTAATTAAATATTAAAAATATTAATTATATAAATAAAAATATATATATATTAATTAAATAATAAAAAAAATAATAAAAAATTAATTAATATTAAAATTAAAATTATAATATAAAAAAAAAATATTTAATATTAAATTAATAATTTAATAAAATTTATATATATATATTAAATATATATAATTAAAATTTAAATTAAAACTTTTATTAAATAATTAAATAAATAAAAAATATAAAAATTTATAAATTTTATATATATATATATATAAATAATTAATATATAATTTTTTTAATTATATTTTTTTATTTAAAATATATATATAAATTTATATAAAATTTTAAAATTTAAAAATAAGTTTTAAACTTTATAAATTATTTTAAATTTATATATATATATATATATATATAATTTTATTAATAATATTTATTAAAATTATATTTTATAAATTTAAATTTTTTTATAAAATATTTATTAAAATAAATAATATATTATTTTTATTATTTTATTTTATATTTTTTATTAATAATAATAAAATATAATTTATATATAATAAAACTTTATAAAATTATTAATTATATTAATATTAATATTAAATATTTTAATAATTTATATTTTATATAAATTAAATAATTATATAAATTAATTATATAAATAATTTTATTTTTAATTAATATATTAAAAATATTTATATAATTTTTATTAAAAGTTTTTATATTTTATATAATATTTAAAAATAATAAAAATTTTTAATTAATTTATTAATATATATTAATAATAATTATATTATTAAATTTTTTATTATTTTTTATAAAATTATTTTATTTTTTATATTATAATTTATTTTATTTTTTAAAATATTATATATATAATAATAAAATTTATATATTTTTTTAATTTTATTAATAATTTAATTAAATTTAATAAATATTTTTTAATATATAATAATTTTAATTTTAATTTAATATTAATTAAATAAATATTTTATTTAATAATTATTTAATTATTATTAAAAATATAAAAATATATATAAATATTAATAAAAAATATTTTATAAATTAATTTTTAAAATATTAAAAATATTATTAATTTAAATAATATATAATATATATATATATAATAATTAATATTTAAAATTTATTAAATATTTTTTATAAAGTTTTTTTTAAAAAAATTTATATTATTTATATAAAAATATTAAATATATAATTAATTTAATATTAATTTTATAATATATTTTATATTAAAATTTATTTAATTTAATATTATATATAAATAAATAATATATATTATTTATTATTTAATATTTTAATTTTTATTAATTATATTTATTATTTTAAATAAAAAGTTATATTATTAATATTAATATATAATAAATATTTTTTTATTATTTTTTTATTAATAAATTTTTTTATTATATAAATTTAAAAATAATATTATAATATATAAATTTTATTAAAAAGTTTTAAATTAAATTAATATTAATTATAATAATATAATTATAAATTTATAATAAAATATTAAAATAAATATTAAAATAAATTTTATTATTTAAAAAATTATATAATTTATTAAAATATTATATTTTTTTAATAATATAATTTTATTTTATATAAAATATATAAATAATAAATATAAATAAATATATTATAATATTAAATTTAAAATTATATAATAATTTATATAAAAAATAAAAATTATTAAATAATAATAAAAAATATTATTATTATAAATATAAATATAAATTATATTAATAATTTAAAGTTTTAATATTTTAATATTTTAATTAATTATATAAATTTTTATAAATATAAATTATAATTTAAATATAATTAATTATTTAAAAACTTTTAATATATAAATAAAATTTAAATAAATATATTTTATATATAAATATATAAATATATATTAATAATAATTTAAATTTAATTTATTTTAAATAAATATTTTTATATAATATTATTATTAATTTTAATAATTATAATAATTTTTTAATTATTATAATTTAATTTTTTATTAAAAATATTAAAAAATTATTATAATTAAAAATAACAAATTATTAAATAAAAAATATAAATATATAATATAAAATTTATATTTTAATTTATTATTATTATTATATATATAAAAAATAATATAATTATTAATTAATATTAATTTAATTTTATATATTAAATTATATATAATAAATAATAAATTTATAATTAAATAATTAAAATTAATTTTAATAATAATTTATTTATATTATAATATATTTATTTTTTTAAATTAAATATTTTTAATTATATTATTATAATTATAATTAATAATTTAAATATTTTAATTAATTTATTAATATTTTATAAAATTATAATATTATTTATAAATTTAAATATTAAAATAATTAATATAATAAAAAAAAATATATTAAATATAATTAATATAATAAAAAAAAAATATATTAAATATAATATTATTTTAATTTTATATTTAAAATTTTTTTTTAATATATAAAATATATATATATATATTATTAATATTATTTATAATAAAATATAATAATTTATTTAATAAATAAATAATAAATTAAATAATAAAATTTAAATATATATTTATTATAAATAATATTATTGTTTTAATAAATAAATTATAAAAGTTTTTTTTATATTAAATAAATTTAATATATTTATAAATTTTAAAAATTTTATTAATTAAAATTTATATTATATTATATATATATAATTATTATTAATAAAATAGTAATTTTAAATAATTTAATATAAATAATATATATTATATTTATATATAAAAAAAAAATTAAAAATATAATATATTATTATAATTAAAATAATTTTTTTAAAATAAAAAATATAATTATAATTAAAATTTAACTTTTTTAATAATATAATATAATTTTAAAAAATATTAATTATTATATTATTAATTATTTAATATATAAAAATATATATTTATATAAATAAAAAGTTATTTTATTAATATATAATTTTTTTTTTAAAAAAAAATTAATTTTATTATTTTAAATATTAATTAAAGTTATTTTTTAATTATAAATTATATTATATAAATTTATAAATATTTTTTTTTTTTAAATTATTTTAAATAAATTAAAATAAATTAATATTAAATTATAATTTAAATTATAATATAAAAATATATAATATAATTAAAAATATAATTAATATAATAATTTTATTATAATTATAATTTAAAATAAAAATATAATTAAAATTTAAAATTATAATTTAATAAAATATAATATAAATTAAATTATAATATAAAAATATAAAATATAAATAATTTAAATTATAATTTAATAATATAAAATATAATTTAAATTATAATTTAAAAATATAAAATATAAATAATTTAAATTATAATTTAAAAATATAAAATATAAATAATTTAAATTATAATTTAAAAATATATAATATTATTATTTTAATAGTATTTTTATAATTAAAGTTACTATAATGCTTTTTATAAGTTAAACCTATTTTAAAACTAGTGTATTTTTTAATACTTTTATAAAGTATTAAAAAATTTTTTAACTTATTTTTTTATAATTTAATTAAAATAAAAATAACTTTTTTTTTTTTTTAATTTAATAATATTTTTATAGTTAAAATTATTATAATACTTTTTATAAGTTAAACTTGTTTTAAAACTAATATATTTTTTAGTACTTTTATAAAGTGTTAAAAAATTTTTCAATTTATTTTTTTATAATTTAATTAAAATAAAAATAACTTTTTTTTTTTTTTAATTTAATAGTTTAATAATATTTTTATAGTTAAAATTAATATAGTACTTTTTATATTTTAAACTTATTTTAAAACTAATATATTTTTTGCTATTTTTACAAAGTATTAAAAAATATATTATTTACTATATATTTTATATTAAAAATATTAAATATATTTATTATTTTTATATTTTTTTTTATTTTATTTTTTATGTTTTTTAGTTTATTTTTTTTTTTTTTTTTTTATATATATTAGTTTTTTTATATTTAGTTACTATTAAAAATTATATATAATTTATTATAATATTTATTAATAAATTTATTAAATTTTTCTATTAAATTTTTTTTTTAAATTTAAATTTTTAAAATTGGATTTTTTTATATATTTTTTATATAGTTTTATTTTATATTTTTTACTAATTTTATTATTACTTTTTATTTTTGTTTATTTTAAAAACTTATAAAGTTTTATTTTTTTTTTTTTAAATAATTTAGTTTAAACAAATAAGTTTTTAACTTTATTAAAACTAATTAAAACAAAACTATTAATAGTTTTATTTAAATTTTATTTTAATAAATTTTAAAATAATACTTTGTTATAACTACTACAATTTGTTAATTTTATTTGTTTAATTTATTTATAAATTTAATTTATTTTTTTTTTTTTTTTTTTAAATTTTAATATATATAATATAATTTTTTAAAAATCTTTTTAATTATTTATACTATTATTTTTTTTTTTTTTTTTTTTTATTAATATAAAGTTTAATTTATTAATTTAAAAACTTAAAGTATTAAATTTATTTATAAATTAATATATATTAATATTTTTTAAAATTTTATTTTATTTTAATGTTAAAAGCAGTTTTTAGTTTATTTTATATAATTATTTATATTATTTAAATTAGTTTTTTTTGTTTGTTTAAACTATATAATTTAATTAAACAAATATTTATTTTTTATATTATAGTTAATTTTACAATTTTAAAAAATTTTTAATTTAATAATATTTTTATAATTAAAGTTATTATAGTGCTTTTTATAAATTAAACTTATTTTAAAACTAGTGTATTTTTTAGTACTTTTATAAAATATTAAAGAATTTTTTAACTTATTTTTTTATAATTTAATTAAAATAAAAATAACTTTTTTTTTTTTTTAATTTAATAGTATTTTTATAGTTATAGTTATTATAATGCTTTTTATAAATTAAACTTATTTTAAAACTAGTATATTTTTTAATATTTTTATAAAATGTTAAAAAATTTTTCAACTTATTTTTTTATAATTTAATTAAAATAAAAATAACTTTTTTTTTTTTTTAATTTAATAATATTTTTATAGTTAAAATTATTATAATACTTTTTATAAATTAAACTTATTTTAAAATTAATATATTTTTTAATACTTTTATAAAATATTAAAAAATTTTTCAATTTATTTTTTTATAATTTAATTAAAATAAAAATAACTTTTTTTTTTTTTTAATTTAATAGTTTAATAATATTTTTATAGTTAAAATTAATATAGTATTTTTTATATTTTAAATTTATTTTAAAACTAGTATATTTTTTGCTATTTTTATAAAATGTTAAAAAATATATTATTTATTATATATTTTATACTAAAAATATTAAAAATATTTATTATTTTTATATTTTTTTTTATTTTATTTTTTATATTTTTTAGTTTATTTTTCTTTTTTTTTTTTTATATATACTAGTTTTTTTATATTTAGTTATTATTAAAAATTATATATAATTTATTATAATGTTTATTAATAAATTTATTAAATTTTTTTATTAAATTTTTTTTTTAAATTTAAATTTTTAAAATTGAACTTTTTTATATATTTTTTATATAGTTTTATTTTATATTTTTTTGCTAATTTTATTACTATTTTTTATTTTTGTTTATTTTAAAAATTTATAAAGTTTTATTTTTTTTTTTTTAAATAATTTAGTTTAAATAAATAAGTTTTTAATTTTATTAAAATTAATTAAAACAAAACTATTAATAGTTTTATTTAAATTTTATTTTAATAAATTTTAAAATAATACTTTGTTATAACTATTATAACTTATTGATTTTATTTGTTTAATTTATTTATAAATTCGATTTATTTTTTTTTTTTTTTTTTTTAAATTTTAATATATATAATATAATTTTTTAAAAATTCTTTTAACTATTTATATTATTATTTTTGTTTTTTTTTTTTTTTTTTATTAATATAAAGTTTAGTTTATTAACTTAAAAACTTAAAATATTAAACTTATTTATAAATTAATATATATTAATATTTTTTAAAATTTTATTTTATTTTAATATTAAAAGTAGTTTTTAGTTTATTTTATATAACTATTTATATTATATAAATTAGCTTTTTTTGTTTATTTAAATTATATAATTTAGTTAAAAAAATATTTATTTTTTATACTATAATTAATTTTATAATTTTAAAAAATTTTTAATTTAATAGTATTTTTATAGTTAAAGTTACTATAATGCTTTTTATAAATTAAACCTGTTTTAAAACTAACATATTTTTTAATACTTTTATAAAATGTTAAAAAATTTTTCAATTTATTTTTTTATAATTTAATTAAAATAAAAATAACTTTTTTTTTTTTTTAATTTAATAGTATTTTTATAATTAAAGTTACTATAATGTTTTTTATAAATCAAATTTATTTTAAAACTAATATATTTTTTAATACTTTTATAAAATATTAAAAAATTTTTCAATTTATTTTTTTATAATTTAATTAAAATAAAAATAACTTTTTTTTTTTTTTAATTTAATAGTTTAATAATATTTTTATAATTAAAATTAATATAGTGCTTTTTATATTTTAAACTTATTTTAAAACTAGTATATTTTTTACTACTTTTATAAAATGTTAAAAAATATATTATTTATTATATATTTTATATTAAAAATATTAAATATATTTATTATTTTTATATTTTTTTTTATTTTATTTTTTATATTTTTTAGTTTATTTTTTTTTTTTTTTTTTATATATATTAATTTTTTTATATTTAATTACTATTAAAAATTATATATAATTTATTATAATATTTACTAATAAATTTATTAAATTTTTTTATTAAATTTTTTTTTTAAATTTAAATTTTTAAAATTAAACTTTTTTATATATTTTTTATATAGTTTTATTTTATGTTTTTTATTAATTTTATTATTATTTTTTGTTTTTGTTTATTTTAAAAATTTATAAAGTTTTATTTTTTTTTTTTTAAATAATTTAGTTTTAACAAATAAGTTTTTAATTTTATTAAAACTAATTAAAACAAAACTATTAATAGTTTTATTTAAATTTTATTTTAATAAAATTTAAAATAATATTTTGTTATAACTACTATAATTTGTTAATTTTATTTATTTAATTTATTTATAAATTTGATTTATTTTTTTTTTTTTTTTTTTTAAATTTTAATATATATAATATAATTTTTTAAAAATCTTTTTAACTATTTATACTATTATTTTTTTTTTTTTTTTTTTTTTATTAATATAAAATTTAATTTATTAATTTAAAAACTTAAAGTATTAAATTTATTTATAAGTTAATATATATTAATATTTTTTAAAATTTTATTTTATTTTAATATTAAAAGCAGTTTTTAATTTATTTTATATAATTACTTATATTATTTAAATTAGCTTTTTTTATTTGTTTAAATTATATAATTTAATTAAAAAAATATTTATTTTTTATATTATAGTTAATTTTACAATTTTAAAAAATTTTTAATTTAATAATATTTTTATAGTTAAAGTTACTATAATGTTTTTTATAAATTAAACTTGTTTTAAAACTAGCATATTTTTTAATATTTTTATAAAATATTAAAAAATTTTTCAACTTATTTTTTTATAATTTAATTAAAATAAAAATAACTTTTTTTTTTTTTAATTTAATAGTATTTTTATAGTTAAAATTACTATAGTACTTTTTATAAATTAAATTTGTTTTAAAACTAATATATTTTTTAATATTTTTATAAAGTATTAAAAAATTTTTCAATTTATTTTTTTATAATTTAATTAAAATAAAAATAACTTTTTTTTTTTTTTAATTTAATAGTATTTTTATAGTTAAAGTTATTATAATGTTTTTTATAAATTAAACTTGTTTTAGAACTAGTGTATTTTTTAGTACTTTTATAAAGTATTAAAGAATTTTTTAATTTATTTTTTTATAATTTAATTAAAATAAAAATAACTTTTTTTTTTTTTTAATTTAATAATATTTTTATAGTTAAAGTTACTATAATACTTTTTATAAATTAAACTTGTTTTAAAACTAGCGTATTTTTTAGCACTTTTATAAAGTGTTAAAAAATTTTTCAACTTATTTTTTTATAATTTAATTAAAATAAAAATAACTTTTTTTTTTTTTTAATTTAATAGTTTAATAATATTTTTATAATTAAAGTTAATATAATGCTTTTTATATTTTAAACTTATTTTAAAACTAATATATTTTTTACTATTTTTATAAAGTGCTAAAAAATATACTATTTATTATATATTTTATATTAAAAATATTAAATATATTTATTATTTTTATATTTTTTTTTATTTTATTTTTTATATTTTTTAGTTTTTTTTTTTTTTTTTTTTTATATATACTAGTTTTTTTATATTTAATTATTATTAAAAATTATATATAATTTATTATAATATTTATTAATAAATTTATTAAATTTTTTTATTAAATTTTTTTTTTAAATTTAAGTTTTTAAAATTGGACTTTTTTATATATTTTTTATATAGTTTTATTTTATATTTTTTGCTAATTTTATTATTACTTTTTATTTTTGTTTATTTTAAAAACTTATAAAGTTTTACTTTTTTTTTTTTAAATAACTTAGTTTAAATAAATAAGTTTTTAACTTTATTAAAACTAATTAAAATAAAACTATTAATAGTTTTATTTAAATTTTATTTTAATAAATTTTAAAATAACATTTTATTATAACTATTACAATTTGTTAATTTTATTTATTTAATTTGTTTATAAATTTAATTTATTTTTTTTTTTTTTTTTTTTAAATTTTAATATATACAATATAATTTTTTAAAAATCCTTTTAATTATTTATACTATTATTTTTTTTTTTTTTTTTTTTTTATTAATATAAAGCTTAATTTATTAATTTAAAAACTTAAAATATTAAATTTATTTATAAGTTAATATATACTAATATTTTTTAAAGTTTTATTTTATTTTAATATTAAAAACAGTTTTTAGTTTATTTTATATAATTATTTATATTATTTAAATTAGCTTTTTTTGTTTGTTTAAACTATATAATTTAATTAAAAAAATATTTATTTTTTATATTATAGTTAATTTTATAATTTTAAAAAATTTTTAATTTAATAGTATTTTTATAGTTAAAGTTATTATAATGTTTTTTATAAATTAAACTTATTTTAAAACTAATATATTTTTTAATATTTTTATAAAATGCTAAAAAATTTTTCAATTTATTTTTTTATAATTTAATTAAAATAAAAATAACTTTTTTTTTTTTTTAATTTAATAATATTTTTATAGTTAAAGTTACTATAGTGCTTTTTATAAATTAAACTTGTTTTAAAAATTAATATATTTTTTAGTACTTTTATAAAGTGCTAAAAAATTTTTCAACTTATTTTTTTATAATTTAATTAAAATAAAAATAACTTTTTTTTTTTTTTAATTTAATAGTATTTTTATAATTAAAATTATTATAATGTTTTTTATAAATTAAACTTATTTTAAAATTAATATATTTTTTAGTACTTTTATAAAGTGTTAAAAAATTTTTTAACTTATTTTTTTATAATTTAATTAAAATAAAAATAATTTTTTTTTTTTTTTAATTTAATAATTTAATAATATTTTTATAGTTAAAATTAATATAATATTTTTTATATTTCAAATTTATTTTAAAACTAGTATATTTTTTGCTATTTTTACAAAGTGTTAAAAAATATATTATTTACTATATATTTTATATTAAAAATACTAAATATATTTATTATTTTTATATTTTTTTTTATTTTATTTTTTATATTTTTTAGTTTATTTTTTTTTTTTTTTTTTATATATATTAGTTTTTTTATATTTAGTTACTATTAAAAATTATATATAATTTATTATAATATTTATTAACAAGTTTACTAAATTTTTCTATTAAATTTTTCTTTTAAATTTAAGTTTTTAAAATTGGATTTTTTTATATATTTTTTATATAGTTTTATTTTATATTTTTTGTTAATTTTATTATTACTTTTTATTTTTATTTATTTTAAAAATTTATAAAGTTTTATTTTTTTTTTTTAAATAATTTAATTTAAACAAATAAGTTTTTAATTTTATTAAAATTAATTAAAACAAAATTATTAATAATTTTATTTAAATTTTATTTTAATAAATTTTAAAATAATATTTTATTATAACTATTACAATTTACTGATTTTATTTGTTTAATTTGTTTATAAATTTAATTTACTTTTTTTTTTTTTTTTTTTAAATTTTAATATATATAATATAATTTTTTAAAAATCTTTTTAACTATTTATATTATTATTTTTGTTTTTTTTTTTTTTTTTTATTAATATAAAGCTTAATTTATTAATTTAAAAATTTAAAGTATTAAACTTATTTATAAGTTAATATATACTAATATTTTTTAAAATTTTATTTTATTTTAATATTAAAAGCAGTTTTTAGTTTATTTTATATAACTATTTATACTATTTAAATTAGCTTTTTTTGTTTGTTTAAACTATATAATTTAGTTAAAAAAATATTTATTTTTTATATTATAGTTAATTTTACAATTTTAAAAAATTTTTAATTTAATAATATTTTTATAGTTAAAGTTAATATAATACTTTTTATATTTTAAATTTATTTTAAAACTAGTATATTTTTTGCTACTTTTATAAAGTATTAAAAAATATATTATTTATTATATATTTTATACTAAAAATATTAAATATATTTATTATTTTTATATTTTTTTTTATTTTATTTTTTATATTTTTTAGTTTATTTTTTTTTTTTTTCTATATATACTAGTTTTTTTATATTTAGCTATTATTAAAAATTATATATAATTTATTATAATATTTACTAATAAGTTTACTAAATTTTTTTATTAAATTTTCTTTTTAAATTTAAGTTTTTAAAATTAGACTTTTTTATATATTTTTTATATAGTTTTATTTTATGTTTTTTGCTAATTTTATTATTACTTTTTGTTTTTGTTTATTTTAAAAATTTATAAAGTTTTACTTTTTTTTTTTTAAATAATTTAGTTTAAACAAATAAGTTTTTAATTTTATTAAAACTAATTAAAACAGAGCTACTAATAGCTTTATTTAAATTTTATTTTAATAAATTTTAAAATAATACTTTGTTATAACTATTATAACTTGTTGATTTTATTTATTTAATTTGTTTATAAATTCGATTTATTTTTTTTTTTTTTTTTTTTTAAATTTTAATATATACAATATAATTTTTTAAAAATCTTTTTAACTATTTATACTATTATTTTTGTTTTTTTTTTCTTTTTTTATTAATATAAAGCTTAGTTTATTAATTTAAAAATTCAAAATGTTAAATTTATTTATAAGTTAATATATACTAATATTTTTTAAAATTTTATTTTATTTTAACGTTAAAAGCAGTTTTTAGTTTATTTTATATAACTATTTATACTATTTAAATTAGCTTTTTTTGTTTGTTTAAACTATATAATTTAGTTAAAAAAATATTTATTTTTTATATTATAATTGATTTTATAATTTTAAAAAATTTTTAATTTAATAGTATTTTTATAATTAAAGTTACTATAGTGCTTTTTATAAATTAAACCTATTTTAAAACTACTGTATTTTTTAATACTTTTATAAAATGCTAAAAAATTTTTCAACTCATTTTTTTATAATTTAATTAAAATAAAAATAACTTTTTTTTTTTTTTAATTTAATAGTATTTTTATAGTTAAAGTTACTATAATATTTCTTATAAGTTAAACTTATTTTAAAACTAGCGTATTTTTTAGCACTTTTATAAAGTGCTAAAAAATTTTTCAACTTATTTTTTTATAATTTAATTAAAATAAAAATAACTTTTTTTTTTTTTTAATTTAATAGTTTAATAATATTTTTATAGTTAAAGTTAATATAGTGCTTTTTATATTTTAAATTTATTTTAAAACTAATGTATTTTTTATTACTTTTATAAAGTATTAAAAAATATATTATTTATTATATATTTTATACTAAAAATATTAAATATATTTATTATTTTTATATTTTTTTTTATTTTATTTTTTATGTTTTTTAGTTTTTTTTTTTTTTTTTTTTTTTTTATATATACTAGTTTTTTTATATTTAGCTACTATTAAAAATTATATATAATTTATTATAATATTTACTAACAAGTTTACTAAATTTTTTTATTAAATTTTTTTTTTAAATTTAAATTTTCAAAATTAGACTTTTTTATATATTTTTTATATAATTTTATTTTATGTTTTTTATTGATTTTATTATTACTTTTTGTTTTTGTTTATTTTAAAAACTTATAAAGTTTTACTTTTTTTTTTTTAAGTAATTTAGTTTAAACAAATAAATTTTTAATTTTATTAGAATTAATTAAAGCGGAGCTATTAATAGTTCTATTTAAATTTTATTTTAATAAATTTTAAAATAGTATTTTGTTATAACTATTACAACTTGCTAATTTTATTTATTTAATTTGTTTGTAAATTCGATTTATTTTTTTTTCTTTTTTTTTTAAATTTTAATGTATGCAATATAATTTTTTAAAAATCTTTTTAACTACTTATACTATTATTTTTTTTTTTTTTTTTTTTTTTTTATTAATATAAAGCTTAGTTTATTAACTTAAAAACTCAAAATATTAAACTTATTTATAAGTTAATATATACTAATATTTTTTAAAATTTTATTTTATTTTAATATTAAAAGCAGTTTTTAGTTTATTTTATATAACTATTTATATTATTTAAATTAGTTTTTTTTGTTTGTTTAAACTATATAATTTAGTTAAAAAAATATTTATTTTTTGTATTATAGTTAATTTTACAATTTTAAAAAATTTTTAATTTATATTTTATTTAAATTATAGTTATATAAACAATTTTTATTTTTTATATTATATTATAAAACTTTAAATTATTTTAATGTTTTAAATATTTAGTTTTAATATATTTATATTGCTAAATTATTATTATAAAAACAGTTTAATTAAAATTTTTAATAAAAATTATTTTATATATATTTTTGTTTTTAATAAAAAAAAAACAACTAAATAAAATAAAAAGTTACTTATAATGTTGTAAATAATTTTTAGCAGAATTTTATAGCTGAAATAAGTAATTTTGCTTTTTTATTTAAAAAAAGTAAATTAACTAGTTGTTGAAAAATTTCTAAAACTGTTTTTTATTTTAAATAGAAAATTTTTTCTGCTTATTTAAGTATAGTTCGTTTAATTCAGCTTCTATTGTATACACGTAGTTATAATTAGCTAAACTAGCTATACTTATGTACAAGCTGTTTTTTATATATATAATTTTTACAGAAAGCTTATAAAGCTTACGTTATAAATACTTAACAATATATATATATACTACTACTTTAACAAGTAGCTAATTAACCTGTTTATTTGTTAAATGACTTATTTATTAAGTAACTTATTTATTAAGTGATTTATTTATTTGCTAAATGATTTACCGACTTACTAAGTTATTTGCTAGCTAGTTTATTAGCTAACTAAATAATATATTAACTAACCTATTACTTTACTAGTTAGCTTACTGACTTAGCTGCTTGTTAAATAACTTATTTACTTACTAGTTAACTTATTTATTTACTAATTAAGTAACTAACTTACTTACTTACTAGTTAAATAATTAACTGACTTATTTAGTAACTTGCTAGCTTACTAAGTAAGTTACTAGCTAGCTTACTTACTTATTAAATAACTAACTAACCTATTTATTTATTTGTAAATTTAACTGCAAGTTAACAAAAGCTTAAAACTTAAAGCTAAAATTAAAAAGCTAGAATTAAAAAAGCTAAAATTAAAAGCGTTAAAAACGAAAGCAGTTTTTTTTTTTAGCTAAAAAGGAGCAGAAGCTGCATACACGAAACATTTACACAGTAAAACATACAGTTAATAAAAAAAAAGCTAAAAAAAAAAGCTGCTTTTGTTTCTTATAGCTTATTAAAAGTTTATATAGCTTATATAGCTTGTATAGCTTATATAGCTTATATAGTTTATATAGTTTGTATAACTTGTAGCTTTTAAAAACAAAAGCTTTTTTACTTCTGATTTTAAAAAGCTTCTAATATATTTATATATATATATATATATATATATATATATAAATATACAAATATTAAAAAAATATTTTTTAAATTTTTATATTTAAAATTTTCTGTTATATAAATTAATTTTGCTTTAATACTGTTAATTTTTTATTTGTTTAATATTTAATACTACTTTTTTTTATATAACAATTATTTATTAAACAAATAGTTTAATATATAACAACTTATTAATTTTTTTTATAAAACTTATTAAATTAAATAATAATAAATTATTAATATATTTAGCTGTTATATAACAAAGCTATAATTTAAAACTAGCTATAACTAATAATTTAGTAATATTTAATAGCTTTTTATTATTTAAATATATTATATAATATATAAGCTAAATTAATAAAGCTTATAAATTAAATAAGCTATATTAAATATGTTATATAATTATTAAATTAAACTATTTATATAATATTATAAAATAATTTAATTAATATATAATATAAAACAGCATATATTTTTTAACAAAATAATTACTTTATTATATAATATAAAATAATTAATGTAATAATTTATACAAACTACTAATTTTTATGTTTATTTTAATAATTGTAAATTAAAATTTATATATTTTATTATAACATAACTTTATAATTTTTATTACTTTATAAAAACTATAATTTTTAAAATAATTTATTTTAAAAAATTTACTTTATAAAATTTATTTTAAAAAAACTTTAGCTAAATTTTACAATTTTATTTACAACTTTATTTACAGTTTTATATATTTATATACTTTTTATAATTGTAACAACTAATGCAATATATTTTATATTTAAACAGTTAAAAAATATATATAAATTAATAGTTTATATATAATACAACATATTATTATATATTTATATAAAATAAAAATTTGTACTATATATTATGTAATATTTTGTTTATATATAACATAATATATTACTTTATATTTTTGTATGTAAAAAATAACGCAATGTTTTTTATTTATACATGTTATAGCATATTATTTTATATTTATTTATATATAATATATTACAATATGTTTTATTTACATATAATATATTGCAATATGTTTTATTTAAATATAATATAGTGCAATATGTTTTATTTATATATAATATAGTATAATATTTTATATATATACAATATAGCGCGATATTTTTAAAAAATAAAAACAATTAGTTAAAACATTTACTGCAGCTAAAAAAGCTGATTTAAAAGCATTTGTATTTTTTCGAAAATATTTAATATAGCAAAATATAAAAGTTCTATAATTTATATTTTATACAAGTGTTAGCTAAAAAAACAAATAAAAAAAAGCAAAAAAAAAATTTTTAATAGTAAAATTTCGAAAATAATAACGAAAGTATTAGCAAAAAGCTTAATTAAAAAAATCGAAAAAAGTTTAGCTAACTAAATATATTGTAAGTTTTTTAACAATAAATAATATACTATTTATTAAAATACTAGTATTAGTTACAACTATATATTATAGTTTATATATTGTAGTATTTATACTACAGTTATACAAACAAATATATAGTTATATAAATAAGTATTTATTTTATATACTAATAGAGATTTTATTGTAAATAAAATCTCTAGCTATATAAAAGAACTTTTTTTAGTATTAATTATTAATATAAACATAATATAACTAGCTTTATATTTTGTTTATATATAACTAATATATATTATTATATATATATAGCTTATTTAATACTAATTAGTAGTTGCAAAATGTACTACAGATTAGCAAAAGTAAAAACAGAGCTAACTTAAAGTTTAAACAGCTTAAACAAGTTTCTATATTGTATTTTAAAACTTTTGTTTTATATAAATTAAGTAATTTTTGTACAACAAAATTTAAAAAAAAGATCAAACTTAGATATTATTTTTAAATACATTTTATTACATTATAAAGTTTATATATAACAAGCAATACTAAAAAAAATAATATATAATTATATTAAATTATTTGTTATATAATAACTAAACAACAAATTTTTTATTATTTTATTTTTATACTTTGTTACTTTTTTTAACTATTATAGCGTTAAAACATTTATATAACAAAAAAAAACTTTCTATATATAATAATATAAACTAATACAACAAAATTACTATAAACTATAAAATTAGCAAATATATTATATAAAACTTAATTAATATACAATATTGAAATTAAAAACTTAACTTTATAACTGTAACACTAATTATATTTAATATTTAAATAGTTTATTATATTATTAAATATAAATATTTAAATGTTATTAACTAGCTATTTTAAATATTATATATTAAAAATTATAGTTTTTAAATATATAAAATATAAAATAGTTTATAAAAGCTAATTTAGTAAAAAATAATTTATATATTAGCTAAAAAAAGTATATAATATAAAACAATTTTTGTATAAAAGTTGCTTTTTTTTTTTTTTGTATAAAAAAGTATATATTTAAATATTACAAAAAACTTATGTTTAATAAACAAGTTTTAATAATATAGTAATAATATATACAGCATTTATTATATATTCTAAGTTCGATTTTTAGTTAAAATATATATAGTTTTAAATCAATATTAAAAATTATCAATTTTAAACTGTATTAATTTTTTTGATTTTTTTTTTTTTTTTTCTGTTATATATACTTAAAATTACTTATATATAATATATTTTTACTTTATATTAACAGCTATATATATATACAACATATTTTTACTTTATATTAACAGTTATATATATATATAACATATATTTATTATATACTAACTAATATATATATATATAATATACTTTTATTTTAAATTAACTAATAAATATATATATAACAAACTTTTATATTTAAAAAAAAGTTAAAAAATATATATATATTTAACAATTTATATATAATATAAAACATTTTGTTATATATATATACAAAAAACATTTATATAGTATATATAAAAAAAACATTGTTAAAAAAAACCAAAAAATTAAATTTGTTATTTTTTAACTATTATATAAAAAATAAAGCAAAACTAAATTTTTTTTTTTTTTTTTTTTTTTTTTTTTTTGCTTTTATAAGTTATACTAAAAATAACAAATATTATACAAATATTAAACATATACGCTATATATGCTTTTTTAAAAACTAAAAACTTAATAACATTTAATAAATAATATATTAATATAATATTAACAACTATTTTAAAAGCTGTTAATATAAAGCAATATAATTAAACTTTAACTTTAAACTAAAATAGCTTGAAAATATTCTTTTTAATATATAAACTTTGTTTAAATATTTGTAAAAACATTTAAAACAAACACTTAAAAAAAAATGTCGGTAAAAAAAGCAGTACAAACAATACTTTTTTTAGCTTATTATACAATTAAACATATTAGCTAAAAATATACAAAAAGATTTATTTGTATAAAAATAAATATATATTTATATAAAACAACTATATAAAAGCTTTGCAAATTCAGCTCTTAGTCAAAAAGCTATATATTTTTACTGCTTTATTGTTTTTAGTTTGAATAAAATTTTAAAACTATATTATGCTGCTTAAAAAAGCAAACATAAAACAAAAACAAGCAGCAGCTATTGTACTATTACTGCTATTATTATACAACATATATATATATATAAATAAATAAATGTATATATATATATATATATGTATATATAATATATATGTATATATAAATAAATAAATAAATAAACAAACAAACGTACAAAAAAAAAACAAAAAAAAAAAAAACAAAAATAAACAAGAATTAACTAAATATATTTAAAATTTTGTGCTATATAAACTAATACTTCAACTAATACTGTTTATTTTTTTTTATATAATATTTAATATTTTTTTTTTTTTATATAACAATTATTTATTAAATAAACAAGTTAATATATAATAATTAATTAATTAATTATATAAAAACTTTTAAATTAATTAATAATAATTTATTATAAACTTAATTGCTATATAAAAAAGTTATTTTTATTGAACTAACTATAATTAACAATTTAATAAGTAACAATTAGTTATTTTAATTAATTAAAAATATTATATAATATATAAGCTAAATTAATATAACAAATAACTAAATTATATTATTTATATATAGTTATAAAACAACTAACTTATTATATAATAAAACTAAGTTATTATAAAACATATTGTACTTTTATTTTTTATTTTTTTACTTTTGTATAATATTCAGTTATTACTAAAAGAAAAAAGAGCTAGTATTAAAATATTAGTATTAGTTACAACTATATGTTATAGTTTATACACTGTAGTATTTATACTGCAGTTGTACAACTAGATATATAGTTATATAAACAAGCACTTACTTTATACGCTAGCAAAAATTTCATTTATAATAAAATCTCCAGCTGTACAAAAAAACTCTTTTTAATATTAATTATTAATATAAACATAGTACAACTAACTTTATATTTTGTTTATATATAACTAATATATACTATTATATATATATAGCTTATTTAACAAAAATCAAATTAATTTATATACTAAAATAGCAAACAAATATTATATAATGTTTTGTTTATATATAATATAATATATTGTTTTATATTTATATATATAAAACATAATATAATACTTTATATATATATATAGTATAATACTTTTTATTTATATACATTATAACACATTATTTTATATTTATTTATATATAATATAATATAATATGTTTTATTTATATACAATATAATATAATATTTTATATATATATAATATATTATATTATTTTATATATATTTATAAAATATAAAATAATGCTTTATATTTATATATATATAATATAACACATTGTTTTATTTATATACAATATAATACAATAGTTTATTTATATATAACATAATATAATAACTTATATATATATATAATATAATATTTTATATTTACATATATATAATATAGCATAATATTTTATATATATAGAGCATTTATACAACATATTATACAATATTTTATTTATATACAAAAAAAAAAAAGAGCTAAAATAAAATCAAATATAAAAACACTGCGAAAAAAATATATTGTTTATTAAAAACTTTTTAATAAATTGTATAACTTTTTAACTAAAACATAACTTTTTTTTTTTTTTTTTTTAGCTATATATAAAATAATATATTTTATACAAGCATTAAATGCAAATACTACAAGTACTTTTTTAAAAACTAAAAATTTAACAACACTTTAGAAATAGCAACTTAATATAATAATAATAGCTATTTTATAAACTTAGAACTTTTATATATAGTAAATATAACATTTTTAGTTTTAAACTAAAATAGCTTAAAAATATTTCTTTTAATAAACAAGTTTTGTTTAAATATTTTTAAAATTGTTTAAAAATAATACTTAGAATAAAATATTAATAAAAAAAGCAATATAAACAATTTTTTTTTTAATTTATTATATAATTAAACATATTAATTAAAAAAATATATTACAAATTATTTGTATAAAAATATATATATTTATATAAAATTTTTATATAATAGTTTAATAAAATTAGTTTTTAATTAAAAAATTATATATTTTTATATAGCTATTATTTTTAATATAAACAAAATTTTAAAACTATAATATACTGCTATAAATATTAAAAGCAAATAAAAATAAGCAGCTATATTTTTACTGCTACTATTATATATATATATATATATATATATATATATATATATATAAATAAATAAATAAATAAACATATAAAAAAGAAAAAAAGAAAAAAAAAAAACAAAAGCAAACAAAAACTGCTTAAATATATATATTTAAAATACAGCTTTATATAAACTAACATTTTACTCGATATTATTTAATTTTTTTTGTATAATATTTAATATTTTTTTTTTTTTATATAGCAATTATTTTTTAAACAAAAAAATCGACAAATTACAACTTATTAATCAATTGTATAAAATTTATTAAACTAAATAACAGTAACTAATTGTAAATTTTATTATTATATAAAAAAGCTAAACTTATTTGTAAGTTTAACTAACTATATAAAAAACAAAAATATAAAAACGTTAAAATATAAATATTAAAATATAAACATTAAAACAATAGTACTAAAATATAAATATATAAAATTATTTAAAGTTAATAAAATTATTAAAGCTTTATTTATTATTTAGCAATTTATTACAAAACTTAAAAGAAATTTTTTTTATTAATAAGTTAATAAACTTATTAATAATTTAATAAATTAACTAATTTATAAATTAGTTATTTAATATATAGTTATTTAACTAGCTTATAACTTTATTTAAATTTACTAACTTATATAGCTAAAAACTTTAGTTTTGTTAAATTTTCACTTACTTTTTTAATATATTATTTTTTTATATATTAATATAACAATACAGCTTTTTAGCTTTTTATATTTTTACACTTTTTTTATGTTTATATATTGCTATATAAAGTTTTAAACATTTATATTATTATATTATTTATAAACACTAGTTTATTATTTTTTTTGCTAGTTTTATTATTTAAAATATTTATACTATTATTTTTTATATTATTTTATTTATATAGTTGCTATTTATAAAAACATACTTTGTTTAATATTTTCAATATATTAACTTTTTTAATAAACTTGCAGTTAACTTTTACTATAAACTTTTACTGCAAACTTTTGTTACAAACTTAATTTAGTATAAATATTTAATAAAGCAAGTTTTATATTTTTATATATTAAATTATATAAACATTAGTTTTAATATTTTTATTATATATAACTAGTTTATTTATATATATTATTTTATTTAATATAAAGTACTAGCTTTACTTGTTTATATTATATAGTATAGTTAATAGTTTATTTATTTTATTATTTTTTCTGTTAATTTTTTATGCTATTTTTAATATATTTTATAGCTAATATTTAAGTATTAATTATAATAAATTTATATTAGCTATATATTATATAAAATATTTATTTTTATTATATTATAAAATATAATTTTAAACTATAATTATTTATTACTTTATTATATTTTATATATATTGTTTTATATTTTTTATAATAGTTTTTAAACTTAATTTTATTTTTAACTTTAACTTTTGTTTTTTTAACTTTATATTAAATATTGCTGTTATTTTGTTTTTTTAAAGCTTAAGCTTATTTTTATTTCTAATTTTAATTTTTATTTTTCTAACTTTATATTAATATTTGCTGTTGCTTTAGTTTTTTTAACAGCTTTAGTTTTATTACAATTATTTAATAACTAGTTTAATAAATTTTTTAAACTTACTTTTTTATTTAAACAACAATTTATTTAGTATATATTTTTGTTTTTTTCTTATTTTTTTTTTTAATTAATTAAAAAATGTTTGTTTTTAGTAGTATTTAATTTTATAGCAAATTTTAACTTTAATATTAAATTTAACAATAAATTATTATATTTTTTGTATTTTTTATTTTTTTTATATTTTTTTTTTTTTTTTAATGTAAATTTAAATTAAAATAACAATAACAATAATAACAACAACTTTTTTGATAGCTATTTTATTAATTAGCTATTAAACAATAACTAATTTGTTATTTAGTTTTTTATTTATTTTTAACTATTAAAATAAATTCAAAGTTTTTTATGTTTTAATATTTAAGTTGTTTATATATTTTATTCTGTTTTTTGCTATAGTTTTATTCTTTGTATTAAAAACTTCTATATTTGAACTTTTTATACTTATAGCTATAATATTTCGACTTTAAGCTAATATATTAATAATCGACATTTTTTTTTAAACTAAATAATTTAATTTAATAATAGTATTTAACAGTTTATAACTAATATTAAGTTATATTTTTTTAATGCTATTTTATATTAAATATTTTTTAAACAACTTTATATTAAATATTTATTTGCTAACTGTTTTTAACAAATATTTAGCAAACTATATTTTTAAAAACTAAATATATTTTTTATACAATTTACAATGTTTTCTTTTGTTAATTTTTTCGATATATATTATTTATTTAATACAACTGAATCGTTAGTTATAAACAGCTAATTTTCAGCTAAAATATATTTAAGTATAAAAAACTCGACTGATTTTAATATATTATATACTATATATAATATCAATAGTTATATTTAAATTTTACAACTATTAAACTTTATTTAAAATGTTTGTTATATTGCTTTATTTTAGTTTATTTATTTATTACATTTTAATGTTTATATTTTTTTTATAGTAGGAATAAATTTAACAACAAAATTTCTAATATATATACTATTTTACAAAGTTTTTTATATTTACTTCAGCAAATATAACAATGCAATAATATATATAATGCTTTTTGCTATATATAAATATAACACTTTTTTGTTTTTTTTAACAACAAAAGAGTTAGTATATATATATAAACAAATTGTTTATTTAACAATTATTTTTATTAGTTTTAACTAATAAACATAAGCTTTAGTATTGTTTGTACTATATATATATTATAATAAAGCAAACAATATAAAAACTAAAGCTAAAACTAATAGTTATATTATTTTTTTAGTTATAAAATTAAATATAAATATATTTAAAGCTATTTAAATAAATTTTATTTGTTAATATGTTTATTTTAATAAAATAAATTTTATTAAAGCTTTTTTTATTTTAAACAAAAAAAACACAAAGTTACTATATAGATTTTATTAAACAATTTTAAATACTTTTTTTAAATACTAGTTTACTAGCTAAATATTTCAAGCTATAGTTTTTTAGCAGCAACAAATTTAATTTTTTAATTTTGCAGTTTAATAATAATTAAAAAAGTAAAACATTTTATTAATTTATTAATATTATATTCAAAATATACTATAGTTTTTATACAGTAATTATAAAACAGCTATTAAAAAGTAAAATAACACTAAAAATTAAAACATTAAAAATAATCAAATTATATACTAGCTTATAACTTTTTTTGTTAAATTTAATTTATATATAAAATATTTATTACTTAAACTTTATAATATTATTACTTTATTGTTAAAGTTATATTTTAATTGTTTATAATTTATTGCTAATATATAGTATATTTAATTATATTTAATATATAAAATAGCTTTTAGTTTTAAAAATATTTATTTTTAGCAAAATTTTAAACTGTTATATTTTAGTTATTTTAAAAACAAATTTAAAAGTTTGTAAAATTAAAACAAATCGTTTAATTTTAAACAAACAAATTATAAAGCTTTTAATGCTGCTTTTAAAAAACAAATTTTAAAAAATATTAAATTTTTTATTAAAACTTTATTTTTTTAGCAGTTTAAAGTTTAAACAACTATATAGTTTTATTAAAAATTAATATAAACTAAAAAAAACTAAAAATAAAAACAAAATAGCTTATAGAACTAAAATAATTAAAACAATATTTTTTAAAGCGACATTTTTTAAAACAATTTTTTTAAAAACGATATATTTTAAAACAAAAATTTTTAAAAAAAAACTATTTAATATAAAACTTTTTATAGCACAGCTTTTAGTAAAATATATATTTAAAACAATAATTTTTTAAACTATTTGAAAATATTTAAAAATTATTTTTTTGTTGTTTTATTTTTTATTTTTTAAATGTTTATTTATTAAACTTTTTATAAAAGCTTAATTATATTTAACTATATTTATATTTTTTTATATATTTATTTATTAAACTATTATTTTATTTTTTTATATATACTGTTTTAAACTTAAATTTAAAATTTTATTATTTTGTTTTATTTTAAAAACTAGTATATTTTTAACTATTTATATTATACTATTATTTAAAAAAACAAACAAACTTAAAACTATAAAATATACTTTTAAAACTTAAAATATCGATTTAAATTTAAATATATTTATTTATTTATTATTAACTAAATTATATTTAAAATTATTTTTAACTTTGTTTTTTATTTTTACTTTTTATTTTTTATAATTAAAATATTTAAAATTACTTATTTTAATAAACATACTGATTTTTTACTTTAAATAACAAAAGTTGTTTAACTGTTAAAAAGCTTTATAGTTTTATATAAAAAAAAATCGTATAAAAATTAACTTTTAAACATTAAAATTTATTAGTTAACTTTTAACAAATTAAATTTTTATAATTTTGTTTATATAGTTTAAATTATTGCTTTGTTAGTTTTTGCTGCTATTATACAAATATAAAAATAAAAAATAGCTACGAAAGTTTTTCGAAACATTTTGTTAATAGTTAATAACTTGCAAACTTTGCAATTTCAAAAAGCTATTTAATACAATTATATCAAATTTAATTAATTAAGCTTTTAATAAATAGTTAAACACTATAATATAAATTAAAACTTGTTTTAAAAGTTAAAACTATATTTAAATAAATTTTTAAAATTAAAGTTATATTTTATAGCACTAATTATATAGCAGTTTAATGTTTTAATTATAACAATTTATAATTATTTTTTAGTATTAAATTCAAAGAACTTTTTATATTAACAACGCTGTTTATTTAAACAAAATACTAAGTTTAATTAGTTATATAAAACATTTAAAATAAAGTTAAAAAGCTTATATTTATAAAATAATATATTAAGTTATAATTTTTAATAAATGTTTTTTAATTAGTTTTAGCTTTATTATAGCTTTGTTTTATAACTTAACTTTTATTAAAAAAATTTAATTATACTATTAAAAAACAATCAATTTATAAATATATAAAAGTATTAATTACTACTTGCTATAGTTTAAACTATAAACAAAAAAATTATTTTAACAGTTTTTTCAAGTATAACTTTTTTTTTTTAGCTTAAAAAGCTATTGCAAATTTTAAAACAAAACAAAATTATATTATATATTAAACAAGCGTAAAAAAAACAGCTGTTTAAAGTTAAAAACTAGCATTAATAATATTAAAACAGTATATATACTACTACTAAAAAAACTAATTTATATTATAATTTAATAATAAAAGTTTAAAACTTTTGTTATTATATTTTTTAGTTTTTTAGCTATTAAAATTTAAAAGCTAAAATTTAAAAAAATATTAGTATATTTATATATATTTTTTCTATATATATTTTAAAAGAAATTCTTTTTTTTTTTAAGTTTTAGTTTTATATAATATACATTATTAGCTATATATTACTTATTATATTATACTTAATTTATAGTTTTTTTTACTTTGTAACATTAATTATAGTAATAATATATAATATTTAATAATTAAAAAAAACCTTTTAACAAAAAATTCTTTTGTTAATTTACTGTTAAAAGTACTAAGTTAGCAGAAATTTTTTTAAATTAAAAAATTTTTTTATATATACAACTATTTTTTTTTATGTTGTAACAAAAAATTTTTTTGTTAAAAATACTTAAATTATTAAAAGTTTTTTATATATAGCTACTTTTTTTATGTTGTTAAACAAAAAAATCTATATATATTTTTATTTCGTTTTATAAAATTTATTATTAAAACATTTAAAAATTTTTAAATTTAAACTACAAATTATAATTTTTGAGCAAATAGTAAAAATATACTATTTTTATTTAAGTTTGTAACTTTAAACAAGTAGCAAAAGTATATAAGTTTTAAGTTTACAACTTTAAACAAATAGCAAAAATACACTAGTTTTATTTTAAATTTACAACTTTAAACAAGTAGCAAAAATATATTAGTTTTATTTAAATTTGCAACTTTAAGTAAATAATAAAAATATATAAGTTTTAAGTTTGCAACTTTGAGTAAATAGCAAAAATGCACTAGTTTTATTTTAAGTTTGCAATTTTAAGCAAATAATAAAAACGCACTAGTTTTATTTTAAGTTTGCAACTTTAAACAAATAGTAAAAATATACTACTTTTAAACTTATTTTTATAATTATATTAAAAATAAATATTTTAGTTTTTTTAAAATATATATTTATTTTTAAAAATAGTTCTGTTTTTTTTTTTTTTTTTTTTAATTTACTACTATTACAATATTTTTAATTTTGTTATTATTTTTTGTTTTTTTAATACTTTTTAGCTCTAATTTAAAAGCTATAATAAAAAAACTTTATAAAATATTACAACAGCTTTTTAATTGTTGTTTTTTTTTTTTTACTGCTTTATTATATTGATTTATACTTTGTGTTATTATTTAATATATAATATAATATAATGTTTGTATTAATTTTAATTAACTATTTTAAAATGCTATGTTGTAAATATATTTAATGTTTTTTTTATTGCTGTTAATTTTTAAACTTGCAGATTTATACTTTTTAATTCTAGTTTAATTGTTTTTAACTTTTTTTCAACTATTATTAAACTTTTTATTACTTTTTTAACAAACTTTAAACTTTTTATTTCTAAAGCAGCTAATATTACTTTTATTTTTTTTAACTGTTAATATTTTTGCTTTTATTTTATTAACATTAAACTTACTACTACTAAAACTTCTAATTTCGACTTTTTTAATTGTAAAAAATTAAATACTAAATAAATAAATAGCAAATTATTAAATATTAAGTTATTAAATAAAAACTAGTTTGAAAAAAAGTCAAATATTAAATAAATAAACAGTGCTTTATTAAATATTAAGCTATTAAATAATAACTAGTTTAATAAAAAAAAAATAAATGTTAAACAAAAAAATAGCGATTTAACAAATATTTAATAATTTAATAAAAAAAAAGTAAATATTAAACAAAAAAACAGCAATTTAATAAATATTTAATAGTTTAATAAAAAAGAAGTAAATATTAAATAAAAAAATAACAATTTAATAAATATTTAATAATTTAATAAAAAAAAAGTAAATATTAAATAAAAAAATAGCGATTTAACAAATATTCAATAGTTTAATAACAAAAAAATAAATATTAAATAAAAAAACAACAATTTAATAAATATTTAGTAGTTTAATAAAAAAGAAGTAAATATTAAACAAAAAAACAACGATTTAATAAATATTTAATAATTTAATAAACAAAAAGTAAATATTAAACAAATAAATAACGATTTAAAAAATATTTAACAGTTTAATAAATAGCTTAACTTAAATATTTCTAACTTTATATCTTTTACTTTTATACTTTTTGATTTTATATTTACTAATGTTTTTAGTGCTAGTTAATTAATTACTATTTATAGTTTTATATTAAAACAAATATTTATTTTAACAACTATTAATTATTTATAATTTATTTATAAATAAAAAAGAAATAAAAATATAAGTTTAAAAATATTAAATGAAAAATTTCGAAAATCGAATTAAATAAGTTGTTTATTTTATAAAAGTAATATTATTAACAATATTAATATATTTTAAATTTAATTTGTTTAATTTTATAATAATATTTATTTTGTTAATATAAAATAATATATGTATATTATAATAAAATAAATATAAATAACATGTAATTTTTTTTCGATTAAATAAGTAGTAATTAAGTTTTATAAAACTTTTATATTGTTGTTAGTATAAATTATATATAGTATAATATTTAATTTATAAAGTACTAAACATTTTAAAAAACTTTTAAACAGTTTTTAATTTTTTAAACTATAATATATAAAAAAACAAGTTAAAATTGAAACTAAAAAACTATTGTTAATTGTTAATTTATTACAACAACTTAAATTATTTTTTTAAAAAACTTAAATAATATATAGTACAAGTCGATTTATTTCAATAACTAAACTATATAAGCTATATTAAAAGTAGCAGTAATACAAAAAAGTTAAATAGTTAAAACAAGTATTAAATTAAAAACAAATGTTTGCTGAACTTTTTTTAAATTAGCTGTAGCTATTAATAAATTTTTTAAAACAACAAAACTATTAATTATAATAAAAAATAAATTAATAAAAGTATTTGTTTAAATATATTTGTAATAAATTTAAATTTATTAACTATTAATAAACTGTTATAAAATTTAAACTATAGCTTTTTTAATTTTTAATTAAAATATTTAATTTAGAAATTATTGCATTTTTAAAGTTTAAATAATTTAAAAAACTATAAGTTTTTTTTTTTTTTTTTTAATAATATTATATTAATAGTTTTTTGTTTAAGTTTTAAACTTTGTTGAAAATTATATTTGCTAAAAAGTCTAAACTTTTTATTTTTTGCTAATATATTTAATATACTACTTTTATTAAACTAGTAAAATCAATTTATAAAACTATTAATAAAAAAATAATTAAACTAATACTTAAAAACAATATTAATAATATTAAAACGTTTTTGCAAAAGTTTATTTTATTTAATATAAATATTTAGTTTATTTTTATATCTATAAAAATAAATTAAAGTACTAAAAGCACTAAAAGTACTAAAAATACTAAAAGCACTAAAAATATAAACGAAGTAGCATATTTAGTTTTTTATACAACTAAATTGCTTATATTATTAGTTAAATTGTTAAAAAAAATTAAAATTAAAAATTTAATAAATTAATAATAACTGTTAACAAAAATAGCTATAGTTTAGTTGTAGTAATTAGTTTTTAAAATTTAATTTATTAAATATAACAGTTTAAAATTTATTTATTGAAAATAATAGCGCTTAAAAAGCACAATTTTAAAAGCGATATAAAAAAATGTTGAATAAACTTTACTAATAAAAATTTTAACTTATATACTTATATACACTTTATTATAATTTTAATAACTTAACTAGTTTTTATATTATAGTTTTATAAGCTATATTAATTAATAGTACATTTAAAAATACATTAATTAATATAAAGTATATAATATTAAGTTTTTTAGTTATTTAAAAAATATAACTTTAAAATTGAGTTTGTTATTTAGTTTATAAACTAAAATAGTAAATATATTATATAAAAAAGTATTAGTAAATAATAATACAATTTAGTAAATAAATAATAAAGCGTTAATAAAATATAAGTTATTTAACTATGTTATATATTAAAGTGTTAATAAGTAATAAATTACTTAAGTGCTTTGTGTATAAAAGTATTAGTAAGCTAGCTATACTTTTGTTTATATACTTTTTTTAACTTTTAATATTACAACTTGAATAACTTAACTAGTTTTTATCCTGTAATAATACATTTTATATTAATTAATAGCGCTTTTAATTATGTATTAAATAATATAAAATATATTATGCTAAATCGCCTAGTTGTTAAAAAACTTCGATTTTAAAGTTTATTTTACTATATAACTTAAAAATTACTACTATAGTACTAATTTCTGTTAAAAAACGCTTTATTTAAATTTTAGTGTTTAATAGTTAGTAAACTTATAGAAGTGTTAATAAGTAATAGTACAGTTTAGTAAATAAATTGTAAAAGTGTTAATAATTAATAAAGTAATTTAATGAGTTAATTATAAAGCATTAATAAATAATAAGTTATTTAAGTGCTTTATATACAGAAAAATTAGTAAGTAATAGTATAGTTTAATAAATAAATTGTAAAAGTGTTAATAGTTAATAAAGTAATTTAGTAGGTTAGTTATAAAGCGTTAATAAGTAATAAGTTATTTAAGTGCTTTATGTATAAAAAAATTAATAAACTAGCTATACTTTTGTTAATAACTTTTAATACTATAACTTGAATAATTTAACTAGTTTTTGTCCTGTAATAATATATTCTATATTAATCGATAGCATTTTTAATTGTATATTAAATAATATAAGATATACTATATTAAGTTGCTTAGTTGTTAAAAAACTTTGATTTTAAAGTTTATTTTACTATATAATTTAGAAATTACTATTACAGTACTAATTTCTACTAAAAAACGCTTTATTTAAATTTTAGTGTTTAATAGTTAGTAAATTTACAGAAGTGTTAATAAATAATAATATAATTTAGTAAATAAATTATAAAAGTATTAGTAATTAATAAAATAATTTAGTAAATTAGTTATAAAGTGTTAGTAAGTAGTAAATTATTTAAGTGCTTTATATATAAAAAAGTTAGTAAATAATAATATAGTTTAATAAATAAATTATAAAAGTGTTAATAGTTAATAAAGTAATTTAATAAGTTAATTATAAAGTATTAGTAAATAGTAAGTTATTTAAATGTTTTATATATAAAGAAGTTAATAAATTAGCTATACTTTTATTAGTAACTTTTAATACTACAACTTAAATAATTTAACTAGTTTTTGTTTTATAATAGTGCATTTTATATTAATTGATAGCGCTTTTAATTATATATTAAATAATATAAAATATACTATGTTAAATCGCTTGGTTGTTAAAAAAACTAGATTTTAAAATTTATTTTGCTGTATAGTTTAGAAACTACTACTACAGTACTAATTTTTGCTAAAAAACGCTTTATTTAAATTTTAATGTTTAATAGTTAATAGATATAATAAATATAGTGCAGCTATTAATAAATGTAAGTGTTAAATATTAATAAAACTAAGTATTAAATATTAATAAATGCTTTTTTATTACTTTTTATAAAGTGACTTTTTTTTTTCAAGTTAAAAATGCTAACTTTTTTAGGACTTGGTTTAAAAGTAGCTCTATAAGTTGTTTTTTATATAAATACTTTTTTAAGGACCTACTTTTTAGAAAAGAATAATTTAGCCTATATTTTAGATTTAAGTAGAGTTAGTAAATATATAAAAAAGCGAATTTAAAAAGTGATTTTAATAAGTGATTTATTTTTTTTACGGATTTTTAGTATATATAAGAATTATAGTATTTGTTTTTAGTATTTGTAGATATATTATATTGTAAAATATAGTATTAGACTTTTGTAAACTTAAATAGCGCAGGTTTTTTTTCGTTTTTTATTATAAAAGATTTTTGTAAGTTTTGTTTATTTTCTTAAAACTGTTTATTACTAGCTAAACTTAGTAAAAATCGACTTTTTTAAACTAGTATTTATATTATTGCTTTGTTAGTAGTATTTATATTGCTATAAATATATTTATATATTTATATTTAAACTAAGTTTTATATATTGCTAGTTTTTGTTAAATTATACTAAGTATTTCTTTTAGTATAAATATTTAACTATATTGTTTATTTAAAAAGAAATATTTGTTTAATTCGATATATTAAAAGCTTGTTTTTAATTATATTAAACACTAAAAGATAATACTAAAGAATAACACTAAAAGATAATACTAAGAAATAATATTAAAGGATTTTTACAAGCTAATTTTTATAATAAAATGTTTATATTTTTAGTAAAACTAACTAATTTTTACAGTTGTTTTTTATAAAAAAGTTAAGCTATTTAAAAAACAAATTAAATGTTTTAAAAAGCTTAGTTTAATATAAATTAAATGTTTTAAAAAGCTTAGTTTAATATAAATTAAATGCTTTAAAAAACTTAGTTTAATATAAATTAAAAAGTTTAGTTTAATATAAATTAGAAAATTTAACTTAATATATATTTTTAGTGCTAATAATATGATTTTTTTGAAACATTTTAAGTTTTTAGAACAAATGCTAACTAGTTTTTTAAAACTAGTTCAAAACTTCTTTTTTTTTTTTTTTTCAAAAAAGTAATATATGTGTTTGTAACAAGTATTTTCTGTATCAAAAAGTTTTATTTGTTTAACTTTTGCTTGCTGCTTATAAATTAAAGTTTCAAATAATAGCTCGAGTAATTTTTATATAGTAAATTTTATATATTTAAGTTTGTTTAAGCAAGTTTTACAAAAACAGCTTAAAAAGTTAATAATTTTTTATATATAATAAAACTTGTTTTAATATTATTGTTAAGCTAGTTTAAAAACTTCTGGGTTAAAAAACAACAGTTTTACTTTATTTTTTTAATTATAAAATAATACTGCTTAAATTTAGCCTGCTTTTTACTTTGAGTAAAAGAAGCTTTATATAATAGTTTAATAGTATAGTAGTGTTTTTTTACTACTTTAGTTTTATAAAAATAACTTATAAAGTTTATTGCTTATTTCTATGTACTAAAAAAAGTAAAAAACAGCTTTTAAACTATATATAAGCTAGTTGTTTTTATATACTACTAAAAAATCTAAAATAATCATTTATTAAAAAGCTAATATAATAAACACTGAAATATATTAACTGTTATAACAAAGATTTATATAAGTTACTAAACTTATAATAAGCTATAAAAACTCGATTTAACTAGATATAATAATAAATTATTAACGAAATAAAAACAAAGCAATAAATATACAAAAAATAAGCTATTAATAAGTAGCTAAAAAAGAAGTTAATAACTTAAAAAAGTTAAAAAACAAATTTTTAAACTTTTTAAGCTATAAATTTTATATATAAATAATTAGCTAACTAATTAACTAATTAATAAGCTAATATTTTTGTTATATACTTAAGTTAAAAAACTTAAACTTTTATAACATTAACAATAACAAAAAAAAAAGCTAAAAAAGCTTAGTATAAAATTAAAAAGCTATTAAAGCTTTAAATTATTATTAAATTTAATATTGTAAAAAAAAATATATTAAATTGTAACAAGTTACAGGTTAAAGTTAACCCCAAGCACTTGTTTAACTTAGTTAAAATTTTGTTTTATTTTTTTTATATTAATTATATATACTCAATTAAAACACCAAATATTATATTGCACTTTTTGCGCTTTTTTACTTTTTTACTATATACTTAATAAAAACACTAGATATTATGTCGCATTTTTTGCGCTTTTTTACTTTTTTACTATATATTTAATAAAAACACTAAATATTATGTTGCATTTTTTGCGCTTTTTTACTTTTTAACTATACATTTAATAAAAACAATAAATTTAATATTGCATTTTTTGCGCTTTTTTACTTTTTAACTATGCATTTAATAAAAACAACAGATTTAATGTTGTATTTTCTGCGCTTTTTTACTTTTTAACTATATATTTAATAAAAACACTAAATATTATATTGTATTTTTTGCTTTTTTTTACTTTTTTACTATTTATCTAATTAAATATTAAGCAATATATTTAATATATAAGCTAGTTATTATTTAATAATGTAGTTATATATTTATAACAATAAACTAATATATTATTAAATAGTAAATAGTTATAAATTTGCTTATTTGTATATATTAAATTTACTATATATATATAAATTTTTAGCTATAACAGCTTTTATATTTAGCTAAATAAATTGTTAAACTTTTTTAAAATATGCTATAGGTTTATAGCACTAGTAGTTAATATTTAATTAATTATTAATAATTATTATCTGCTATTATTTTTTATTTTTTTATATTTAACTATATATATTAAAAACAAAATATTTAGCATATAGTTATTTTGTTATTTAAATAGCTTATTAAAAAACAAAATATTTAATATGTAGTTATTTTAATATTTAAATATTTTTAGCTTTAATTAAAAAATTAAAAAACAGAATATTTTATATTTATTTATTTTTTTATTTTACTTTTTTTTATTTTTTTATTTTTTACAACTTTTTTTTTTAAAAGTGCTTACTTTTTTTTTTTTTATATTTTTTTTTACTAAAAGTGCCTGCTTGTTTTTTTAGATATTTCGTTTTTTAAGTCCTTTTTTAATATATACTTTATTTTTTGTTATATATATGTATTAATATATTTATAAAATAGCTAAGTTACTACTAATTTTTTATAAAAGAAAAAACTTTTTTTATAACAAAAATATACAAAAGTTTTTTGTTGTTTATTTAAATAACTTTTAGCTAACTTAGTATTTTTTTTGCAATAAAGCTAAAGTTTTACTAGTTGAAATATTATCAACTGTAAAAATAACACAAGTATAAATTATTTATAATTATAACAAAGTAAAAAATATACAAATATATAACATTAAAGTTTATAATATAACTTGCTATAAATTACAAAGTGGGTTTTTTATTTATTAGCTTTATTTTATAAATATAAACACGTTTTACTTTTTTATTAATATATATAATATATAATTTTTTTTTATATATTTTACTTATATAAAGTTAAAAAATAAAATATTTGGTTTTTTATATATTTTGTTTTTTAACTGCTATAACTTTTTGTTTTTAACTTTTTTATAATATTAGCTATATTAAAATTATATTATAACTATTACAATATTTATATAAGTGTAAAAACATCTAAAGTTGCTATATTTTTAAACTTTATAAACAACAAACTATAGCTGTTAATAAACGCTAATATAACTTATAATATAGTAGCTTAATAAACAATAAGCAATATATTTAGCTTTTTTAATATAAACATTAAACTAATTAATAAAAATTATTTATTATTAATTATTAGCTATATAACAGTAACAGCAGCAAAAAACTTGCTTTTTACATTTTTCAACTATTTTTATATTTATAGCAGTAATAACTGCTTTATAATTTTTAGCTTTGTTGTAAAAAATTAGCACTAAGTATTAGCTATAGTAGCTTATTACTAGTTTTGTTAATATAAACTAAGCAATAATTTCTATTATAAGCAGCAGTATATAAACAAAAACATTATTACTTTTTTTATTATTACTAATAAAATTGTACATGTTATTTCTAAAGTAAACGTTAACAAACTTGCTGCTAATAATGTAGCTAAAAGTACACTAGCTAATTTTAAGTTTATAACTAGAGCAAATATAGCTACTAAATCGCAATTTGTAAAACAAAAAAGCTGTAAAAAACATTATGTAGTAAACTATTTAAAAAAACTAATAAACGATGCTTTTATTAATTTTTATAAGTTTTAAAATTTTTAAAAAAAATAAAAGATTTTGTTTTAGCTGTTTGCTATTTAAAAGTAAATGCTATTATTACTTGTAATAAAAAGCTTATAAAAATTACTATATTTAAATATTATAAACTGTAAATATATTTATAACTAAATAAAAGCTTTAGTTAGTTAAAATATTGTTAGTAATTTTAAATTACTAATATAAAGCAAAAAAAGCGCTAAAATTAAAGCGATTGTTTTTGCTGACAATAAAAATAAACTAAAAAATCTAGTTAAGCAAAATATAGTTTAGCAAACTTTTAAAGTTGTAAAAAGTAAGCTTAAAAATAAAGCTAGTAATAATAATGCTGCTTTAGCTGCAAAAGCAGTTAAAAAAGCAAAAACTTAAAAATAAAAATATGTTGCTATTAATTAATTAGCAATTAGCAGCTTTGTAAAAAAGTTGCTTTTAGTTTAAAACGCTGTTTATTATTTTAAAATTAATTAAAAAAACGCAAAAATAGCTTTAAATAATAAAGCTATTTATTAACTTTATTAACTTGTTAATAAATATAGTTTTATTTTATTTAAAAAACAAAATATTTAGCTATTTAAATATATTTCGTTTTTTAATTTTGCAGCTTATTACTAACTCTTTTTTTTTAATAAATATAGCAAAACTTTTAAACAAAATGTTGGTATTTTTGCATTTTGCTTTTTTTGCAAATAAATATAAAACTAGCAAAACTATTATTTATAGTAAAATAATAGCTTATTATATTTTAAAAATAAAAGTTAAGCAAATAAAAAGTTTGTTAAAATATTATTTTTATTTAGTTTTTATTATATTTTTTATAATAGTTTAAACTTTTTAGTATTTATAAAAGTTTTTTAAAAATATATTTAAGATTTTTTTTGTATATAAAAAAAGCAAAACTAAATATAACTACATAAAAAAAAGTTAAATTTTAAGCTAGCAAAATTTAAAAAAAATAATAACAACTATTAATAAAAAAAATTATAAAGTAAACAATTTTTTTTAAAAACAAAATATTTTGTTTACGTTTATAAATATTTTGTTTTTAATACTTTTATTAAGTTTGTTTATACTAACTATTTTTAAACTGGCCAAATAATTATTATAATATTTATGTAAACTTTTTTTAATTGCTATATTATAAAAACTTTATAGCTTATTAAAAATTTTATTTAGTTAAAGCAAAAAAAATTTAGCTTATTTAATAATAATAATTTTATTAAGTTTAAGTTTAAAGCAAGTTTAATAAAGCAGATTTTAATAAAAAAAAGTTTTAAAAAGTAAATAAAGCTAAAAAAAAAAAGTAAAATTAATATTATTTTTATTTTAAAATAGTGCTGCTTTAGTTTGTTAATTGTTAATAAAGCTTATATAGCTAAAAATTTTTAAAATATTATATATTAAATAGTTGTTTTTATTTAATGTAATGCTATTTTACTTTGTTTAATAATGCTGTTAATAAATTACTTTTGTAATATATTAAAGTATTTTTGTTTAAAGTTTTTAAAGCTACTAAAAACTTTATATTTATTATTTTGTTACAATAAATTAAAACTATATAAAAATACATTAAACTTTTATAATTTGTTTAGCTATATTTTATATATTAATATAAACAGTATTAAGTGTTTGTTTATGCAACTTTTTTGCAAGCTTTTTTTTAAAAAATTAAAAAATTTTAATGTTTTACTATTTAAACTTAAGCTTGCTTTAGCTTATTTTAAAAACAGCTATTGCTAATAAATACTTTTGCTTATGTTTTTTTAAGTAACTATAAAGCAGTATAACTAAAGCTTTGATTTTTGCTGCACTATAATAAGTGCTATTTATTAATAAGTTTTTTTGTATTAAAACATAAGTATAAAAATTGTAAACTTTAACAAAAACTAGATTTTTTTTAGTAATAATATTTTTAGTGCAAAATTTACTACAGTGCAAGTTATTTTAAACATTGCTAAATAAAATATATATAATTTTTAGTTTAAACGTTATTAAAAATGTTTATATATAATGTTTAAAAATTTTATAAATAAAAAATCTACAGAAAAAAAAAAACAAAACTACATTTAAAATAAAAAAGATTTTGCTATATTTAACTTTAAAGTTTAAAAAAAGCTTGATATTTTAGCTTTAAATTTAAATAATAAAAAAATATTGCATTTTAAAAATAATTAAGCTTTATATTTAAAAAAAAAAAAAAAGCAAAAATATAAAGCTTTTTTATAAAACAGCAGTTGTAATAAAAATAACAATAGCTAAAATAATAAAAACAGCAGAAATAGTAAAAGCAACAAAAACAGCAAAAGCAGCAAAAATAATATATCTAATAAAAATAGCAATTTTAATAAAAAAAAGCAATTAATGTTGTTTTTTGTTATAATAAACATTTAAAAAATTTATAAATTAATTATAAACATTAATAATAGTAGTATTAACTATATTTTCAAAAAAACAAAAAAAAATTACTACGCTGTTTTTTTTACTAATTATATTAATTAATTTTAATATATAGTTAAATAAAGCTTGCTTATAGCTTATTTTATTATTTAAATTTTTAACTATATATATAAACTTAAAAATAAAAAAAATCTGCTGCTTTAAATAGTTGTTATAATAAATTTGCTGTAATTATAGTAATAAGTTGTTTTTTATTATATTTTATTTTGCTACAATATATTAAAGAAAAAATTAAAAACAAAATATTTAATATATTTAAATATTTTGTTTTTTAATTAAAAAAGCAAACATATTATAGCTATATAGCTAAAAAATAAAATATTTAATATATTTAAATATTTTGTTTTTAAACTAAGTAAGCAAGTATGCTATAGTTGTAAAATTAAAAAATAAAATATATTATTTAGCTATATATTTTATTTTTTAATAAAAGTTTTACTTAGTTTTAACATTTATTGCATAAGCTATTTTGTTTATTTAGCAATATTAACTATTTAGCAACAAAAAATTATATATTTTGTTTAATTTATTTAATTTAAATGTTTTTACAATTATGTTTTATTATATAATTAAAAAACAAGCTAATATTATGTTTATATTTAACGATTTTATATTAACTATAAATATTTTAATTTATAACATATATATTATAAAAACAAATATTAATTTATATTTTTGTTGTTGCTGCAGCTTTGTTTTTTCGATTTTATAAAATATAAACAATTTAAACTAAATTTTAAACAAACTTGTTAAAATTAAATAAAAATGCTTTATAAATTAAATAATTATTATTATATTTAAAATTATATTTAAATAGTATAAAGCGATTATATAGCAGAAATTTTTTTGCTAACTTGTTACAAAAAGCAAAATTAATAAAAAGATTTATAAAAAAGTAAACATTTTAATTATATACAAAATTATTTGTTGTTTTTACAACTAGTTTATTACTTGCTATATTTTAAAAGCTTTTGTTTTTTTAGTTTTTATTAGCAAAAAATACATAGTTAAAATTATTAATATATTGTTTTTTATAATTTATTTTATATTTAACAATTTAGTAAATTACTACTACTTAAGTAATTATAATAAATTTAACTTTATTGTAAGTGTTATATAACTTGTTGCTAACTTTAACAATTTTAATTTTATATTGTTTATTACAATTTTAAAGCTGGTTTTTTTAGCAAATTGTTTTAAATAAAACTTAAGCAACTGTAGATTTAAAAAAGCATTATAAAAAGTTTTTATTACTATTTAAAAAATAAAAACTAAATTTAAAAAAAATGTAAACTTTAAAAAAAAAAAAATCAAAAAAGTAAAGCTAGTACAAAAAAAAGCAAACACTAAAATTAAAAAAACTAAAAAAAAAACCGAAGCAAAAATAGAAAAAGCTAAAAAAAAAGCAAAAGCAAAAGCAGAAAAAAAAGCTGCTAAAAAAGCTAAAAAAAAAGCCAAATAAACAGCTGCAGCTAAAAAAAAAAAAAAAAAAACAAAAGCTTAAATAACTTGCTTTATTTACAAATAAAAGTTTAATAAAAGTTAAATAAAAAATAGCGTTGTTTTAGCTAAAGTAATTTTTAGTTTTTAATAAAAAATAAATTTAAATAATTATATAATATATTATTATATTTTTAATATAATTAAGCTTTAATTATATATATTAAAAAATATATAAATATATTTAAAATATATAATATATTAACTATTAATAATATTTAAATAAAAAAAAACAACTTTACAAAATATATAACAATTTGTTTTTTTATAATAATTTTTACTTATTTAATAAAACATTTATAAGTTTATAAAAACTTAATTAATATATAAAAGCTAAATTTTAGTATAAAAACTTATTTAAATTTAGCTATATAATTATATTTTTTTAAAAAATAAAAAAAAAGCAAGTTTTAGTATATAGCTAGTTAAAGCAGTTTAAAATATAGTTTTTAAACATTTTACTATTGTTATTTATTAAAAATTTATATTTTTTTACTAAAAATTTATTTTTTTTGTTATAAAAACTTATTTAAATTTAGCTATATAATTATATTTTTTTAAAAAATAAAAAAAAAGCAAGTTTTAATATATAGTTAGTTAAAGCAGTTTAAAATATAGCTTTTAAGCATTTTATTATTGCTATTTGTTAAAAATTTATATTTTTTTATTAAAAATTTATTTTTTTTGTTATAAAGACTTATTTAGATTTAGCTATATAATTATATCTTTTTAAAAAATAAAAAAAAAGCAAATTTTAATATATAGTTAATTAAAACAGTTTAAAATATAGCTTTTAAGTATTTTATTATTACTATTTGCTAAAAATTTATACTTTTTTATTAAAAACTTATTTTTTTTGTTATAAAGAAATATTTTAATAAATTATATTATATTTTTTAATATTAACAAAAAAAATTAAGTTAATATATTAAACTTTTATTTAATTTTAATAACTTTTTTAATTTTAAATGCTTTAATATATACTATATATTTATTAAAATTAAAAAGTAATATAGTATTAATAAGTTGCTATATTTTATATAGTACATTTTTTAAAAGTAGACTTTTTATTGTAATACTTTTTTTAAATTTTTTTTTAAATCAATTGTTTAAAATATTTTAAATACTTTAAACGTTATATATAGCTATATTGTAAAAAAATGTATATTTGTTAAATATTATAGTTTTTTTGTTTAGTTAACATTTATTTTATTAGTTTTTTAAACTAATTATTTTAATATTTATTTTAATTTTTTTTTTAGTTTTTTTTTAAACTAATATATTTAAAATATTTTTTATTAAAAAAACAACTTTAACTTTATTTTTAAATAAATATTTAATTTTAAATTTATATAAAATAAAATTATTAAAATTAATATATAAATAAAGCTTATATTTATTTTATTTTTTTTTTATTTTATTTTTATTAGCTTATTATTTGTAGTATTATATAATATTTTATTATTAAAATTGCAACTTTAGATTTTATTTTATATTTGTATTATTTATACTAATTTATATTTACTATTAGTTTTTTTTGTATTAATGTTTTTATATAGTTTTAAAGCAGCAAATATTATTGCTTAAAAATTTGTTTGCTTTTTTAGCGCATTTATTATTATAGTAATTTAATATTTTAAATTATATAATATATTATAAACTAATTAAATTTAAAACAAATTTTTTTTTAAATTATATTTTATATATAAATATTTAATTTAATTGCAAATATTAGTTTTTTAACTATATATTGCACTTTAGTAAATAGTAAATATAGCTTTTAAAAAGCTATTAAGTTTATTATTTAAAAGTAAAATAATAAACTATAAAATAAATAGTATTTAAAACTATTAAGCTTTTATAACTAATAACGATTTTTTAAATATAGCTTTGCTTATATTAGTTTTTAATATAATACTTTTAATAAATATTAAAATAGCTAAAGTTAATAAAGCTAATAAAATAAAAAAAAAGCAATCAAAAAAAAAACAAATAAAACTATTGCTGTATTTATATTTTTATTTAAAGCGCTAAATAAAAAAAATAAAAATAATAATAAAGTAATATTTAAAGCAGATATATTTTTTATAAAGCTAAAAATTTTGCTAAAACATTTTAATAAAAATGTTTTAGCTTTTAATTTAAATGCTAATTTTATAAACATTAATATTTTAATAAAACGTTTTAATTTAATATTAAGCTTAAAATTAACTGTTAATATATAAAATATAACTATTATAAGCAATATATTAATAGTTTTGTTTTTTTACAATTTTAGCTAACTTATTAATATATTTAAGCTTAAAATTAAAATAATATAAAAAAAAAAAAACATATTTTTTATATAAAAAAATATTTTTATAATAAACTTTATTACATTTTTTGCTAAAGTATTTTGTAAGCAAAAAGAAAATGTTGCAAAAAAGCTTGCAGCTAAAAAAGCTAAAACAAAAAATGCAAATAAAATTATAACAGATTTGTTAATAGTAGCTAGCAATATTAATGTTTTAACAAAATTATATTAAAATATAATATTTTAAAAATTATAACTAATTTTTAAAATACTAAGTTAATATAAATTATATTTTAAATATACTATAATTTATACTTTTTTTTATATATATAAATATATTTTTTATTATTTACTTAAAAAATGAAATATATATGTTATTTTTTTAGCTTTTTTTATAACTTTTTTTTTTATTTTTTTTACTACTTTTTTATAACTACTTTTTTTATTTTTTTTATAACTTTTTTACAATTATTTTTTTTATTTTTTTTACAACTTTTTTACAGCTGCTTTTTTTATTTTTTTTATAACTTTTGTACAATTACTTTTTTTATTTTTTTTATAACTTTTGTACAACTACTTTTTTTATTTTTTTTTTAACTTTTTTTTAAAAGCTGCACTTTTTATTACTTATTTTAGCTTTTTTGCTTTAATACTTTTTTTTTAAATATTTTGTTTTTAAGCTTTACTTTTTTGCTTTAATTATATAAGTTTTTTATATTTATTAATATATTGTTTGTTATAAATAAAAAAACTTTTAAAAAAAAATATAGCAAAAAACGCCAAAATCTTGTTGTTTAAAAAATACAATATTATTTAAATAAACAAAGTAATTATAACAAATAAAACTTTTGTAATATTATTAAAAAAAAAAGTTTTAATATTTTTAATTAGTTTTATAAACTTAAAAAAGTAATTGTTTATAAAGCGCTGTTAGATTATATTAATAAAAACAATAATAATAAAGCAAGCTTTGCGAAAAAAACTGCTTATATTTTTGGCGTTTTTTGCTTTTTAATTAATTAAAAAAGCAATTTAAATGTTAAAGCGGCGTATGTACATTTTACTACTGCAAAATATTATAAATATTACTTTTATATAAATAGTAAATAATTTAAGCTAAAAAACAAATATAATATTTTTAAAAAACAGAATATTTAAACTAGCAGATATTTTATTTTTTAAAGCTTTATTTATAACTAAATATTTTGTTAATATATTAATAGCTGCTGATTTTTTAAAACTAGCATATAGATTTTTTTATAACAAAGCTTTAGCAAAGTTTACTAGGGCTAAAAAATAGCTTATTTATGTTTTTTAAGTTAAAACAGTTTTTGCAACTATTATGTTTTTTATAAATGCTAAAAATAATATGTTTGTTTAAAAACTAAAAGTAAGTACTGTTTTTATTAATATTAAAAATTTAACTTTTTAATATATAATAATGCTAATTATAGCATTTTATATATTTATAAAAGCAGACTTTTAGCAATTTAACAAAATAGTTTATAAAATGTTATTTTATAATTTAGTTTTTGTTTTTAAACATTTAATAAAAAACTAAAGCTAAGCATTATATATTTATTTAATATTTACTTGCTTTTAAGCCGCTAATATAAAATATATTTTTTTTAAAATAAGTTTTTTATTTTAAAAAGCTATTAATATAAAGCTAAAGTATAAATTAACTTTATTAAGTATAAAAGTATATTAAAAGATTTAAAACATATAAAACTTAGTTTTATTATAAATATAAACAGTTATAAATATGTTTAAATTTTTTAGCATAACTGTTAAAAACTATAAATTAGTATATAAAAAGTACAAAAAAAACTTTAACTTTTGCAAAAAGTTTACAAAAGCAATAAATTTTATATTATATATTTTAAACTTAATTATAATATTGTTACTAAATAATATTATTTAGCAAATATTAGATTTAATAAATAAAAAAGTTGCTAGTTTTAAGCTAATATTTGCAAATTAAACTAATATTAACTTAAAAAAAAACTTTAAGCTAAAAATAAATAATGCTATTATAAATAAAACTTAAGTACTAAATTTTGCAAATATAATATGTTATTTTAAAAAAATATAAGTTGTATTTTTTGTTATATATTGCTTAAATTTTAAGCTTAACAAAACTAATTTATATAAATATTTATAATAATTAAATAATATTTTATAAAAATATTTCAATATAGTAACTAGTATAAATAGCAAAACATTGTTTTTTTGCAACTATATTACAGTATAAATTATATTTACTACAAATATAAATATTAAGCTGTTTAAATTACTAAAGCTATAAAAATTTAACAATAAAATTGTTAAGTTTAAAAGTTTATTTACTAAAACTATAGCAGCTAAAAAACCGTTTTATAAATATAATAATATTAATGCTTTATTTTTTTTTAATACTTTTTATATTAATAAATATATTTAGCTGCTAGTTTTTTGCTATAACTATTTATATTTTTTGTTTAGTTAATTTATTATATTAAACAAACTTTTATATGCTTTGTTTGTTAACAATAAACTAAAAAAAAAAATTATATATTATATTGTAATAACGCCTTTTTTTTTGTTTAACAGTAAATAACATTTTATATATAGTTTTAGCTTTTAAAAAACAGAATATTTGCAAGTTATAAATATTTTGTTTTTTAGCTTTTAAAAAGCAAAATATTTGTAAATCGTTAATATTTTTTTTTTTAGCTTTTAAAAAACAAAATATCTGCTAGTTATAAATATTCTGTTTTTTAGCTCTTTTTTTTTTTTTCTTTTTTTTTTTGTTTATAGTGCGCTAATTTTTACTTATAAAACATATAGCTTATATTTTTAACATAGCTAGCCTGCTTGTTTATAATATTTATTTTAATACTTGCTAAAAAAACATTAATATATATATATTAGATTTTAGTTAATTTTATATTACTATTAAAATTATTATTGTAAATATTGCTTATTTTAACTAACTTTTATTATAAAAGAAAATTTTATGCTGCTATAGTGTTTTTTTTGGTTTTTTAAATTTTTTAAATCTGCTATTTCATATTATATTTAGCTTTAGCAGCAAAACTTTAAATTTTAAAATCTACTAAAATTTTCTTATTATTACTAGCATTTTAAACAATACTAATTGTAGTTATACAATTTAATTGTACTATAAAAATATATTGCAAAATTATAATACTTTTTTTGCTTGTTTAAAGTTTGCTACTAAAATAAAAAACGCTTTAAACATAATAATAAACTTGTACTTTTAGTTTGTATAAAATATTTTTTTAAACAGTTATTGCTATTATATAGTTGTTAGCGCTAGCTTTATATTAAATTATTTTTTACATATTAATATAGCACTAAATAATAAGTTTATTAAACAAAAAAACTTTAACTAAGTGTTAAATGTTGACTTGCTATTGTTTGCAATATATATTAATTATAAAAAGTTTGATGTTTTTAATGCAAAGTTGTATAACTAACAGGTATTTAAATAGCTAGTAAACTGGCTAAATTTTATTAAATTGCTGCTATTTTTTTTAGCGATTTAAATTTAAGCTAACAATAAAATTACACTTAGCTAAATATTTAAAAAGTAGTTAGTAAGCTAAAACTAAAACAAATATAATAAAAGTTAATATAAAGCTTAAAATAAAGCGTTTTTAAAACAAAAAAACTTTAAATATAAAAATAGCAGCTATTATAAAAAAGTTAAAAGCTAAATTATTAACTTAAATAAAAATTTAACAAATAACAAACTATAGTTAAAAGTTTAAATATATAATATAAACAATTTAACAAATAACAAAGAAAATGCTGAAAAAAATGCCGAAGAAAATTTTGCGCTATTAAAAAAATATAGCTAAGTTATTAAACTAAGTACAGATTTAATAAATGTCGACAAATATTTTGCAGTGCTAGTAGAAAATAGTTAAATTATTAAATAAAGCATAGATTTAATAAATATTAACAAAAATTCTATAGTACTAGCAGGAAATGGTTAGATTATTAAGCTAAATATAAAATTTATAAATATAAATGAAAATTTTGTTGTGCTAGTAGTATATAATTAAATTATTAAACTAAACATACAATTAATAAAAATAAATAAAAATTTTGTGCTATTAGCAATATATAATTAAATTATTAAGTTAAATATATAATTAATAAAAATAAATAAAAATTTTATACTGTTAATAGTATATAATTAAACTATTAAAAATAGTATATAACAAATAAAAGTAAATAAATATTTTGTAAACTATGTAATATTAACAGGCTTTTTAAAAAAAAGCTTTTAAACAAAACAAGCGCTTTTAACTAATGTTTTAGCTGTTTTATTAAAGGCTTAAAAACAGGTGCTTTTAGCTGATGTTTTGCCTGTTTTAACAAAGGCTCCGGTTTTAAAAAAAAGTGCTAAAAAAAAGCACTTTTTTAGAAATAGTATTTTTAAGACAGTTTTTGCAAAAGCATTAAATAAAAAAAAAAAAAAGTTATAGTTTATAAAATTAGTTAAATTTAGATTTCTGTAGCTAAATTAAGTAATAGTAAAAATTAAAACAATTAAATATTATAAATTTAAACGCTTGCTTAAAAGCTGGTTTAAAAAATAAAATATATAAAATTAATTATATATTTTATTTTATAAAAGCTTATATAACTAAACAAAATAAAAAAGTTAGTTGTTTAAAGCTAGCTTAAAAAATAAAATATTTAAATTAATTATATATTTTGTTTTTTAAAAGCTTATTTAGCTAGCTAATATAGAAAAGTTAGTTTTTAAAAACTAGCTATATTTTATAGCTTTTTTTAAAGTTTAAATAATATAACTATTATATTAAGTTAAAACTATACTATAAATAAAAGTAAAACTATATTTGATTTTTTTTTTATTATAAGTTTTAAAAAGGTTTATTTATTTTAAAAATAAATAATTATTAATGTTATTAGTATTATTAATATAGTTACTATTATTAGTATAGTTAATATTATTAATAGCTAATATAAAACTAATGCTGCTTTTGCTTTTTGTATTATATTGCTTAATGTGTTTTTTTTACTTAGTAAATTTTAAAAAAAGCTTTTTTTGCTTTTTTATAAAATTTATAACTATATTGAAACTATATTTATTATTTGCGTTTACAGCATATATTAGTTAATTTGTAATTATATTTAGTAAATTAAACTGTACAAACATATTAACAAATAGAAATAACAGCTTTACAGCATAAAAATATATACTAAAGCAGTAATATAATTAGCTTTTATATAAAACAAAGTAAGCTGTTAAAAGTATAAAAAGCTGCTTAAAACATATGCAAAAGTTGCTGTTGCAACTTTTTACTGTTAAATATTTTAATAAAACAGTAAAGCTAGCATATTTTTTAAATTTATATAATATTATTTATTAAATAATATAACATTAATATATTATAAAACATATATTAAACATTTATAGCTTAAACTAGTTTTTAGCTAACAATAAATAAATAGCTATTATAAATAAAAACGTTTAGTTTAAAAAAATTAGCACGTTATAATTTAAATAATTTTTTATACAATAAGTTAAAAAGCTAAAGCAGCAGTAAAAAATGCTAAAAAAATTAAATTGTTAGTTATTATTATATTTTAATAATTGTAAATATAAAAATTTTATATATTTAAAGTTAAATATAATAAAAATATAAGTTTTAACATAAGCTTTATAATAATTAATTTAGTTGTTTTATAATATGTAATAAAAGTTTTAATAGTTAAATGCAATATTTTAAACAGCTTAAACTTTAATATATTAACAAACAAAAGTTTTAGCTTTTTAAGCTACGATTTTAGTTTAACTGCTTAATATTAACTATATATATAATAACTAAAAGCAGCGCTTATATTTATTAAATTTGTTATTAGCTGCACTTATTTTAAGCTGCTGCTGCTACATTAAAATAAATAGCAGTAATATATTGCTATTAAATAATATATTGTTTTTTTTACACAAAGCAGTAATTTTTTTTTTTTTTAGTGCTAAAAATACTTTAATATAAAGTTTATATAAATTAAAAAATATAAAAATATAAAAATAATCGCTGTTAAAGTTTAATAAGCTTTTATATAAAGCAGTTTTAACAGCAGTATTAAAAAAGTTTAATTATTTAAATAACTTTTTGTAAGCTTTAAAAAAATTAAAGTTATATATATAAATAACAGCTTATAATATTAATTTATATATTTTGCTATATAACTTGTATACTTTATTATACTGTTTAAGCAATGCTATATATATTAATATTTACGCTATATTTGTTTGCAATATAGTTTTAAATAAAACATTAGCTTTAATAGCGTTTTATATAGCACTTTATAAATATAGCTGTTTATTGCTATAAAATAGTTTTAAAAACAGTAAATATACTTTGTTTAAAATAGTATTATTAAGCTAAAGTATATATTACTAAAATATATTATTTAGTAATTATGCTATGTTATATTTGTATATAATGTTTTTAATTTTAAGCTTATAGCACTGTTATTTTTGCTTGTTAAAAAAATAAATACTAAACTTTTGTTTTTATATTTAAAAATATTAAAAAAACATATTATTAGTACAAATAAGCTAAAATAAATTTAAAAATAGCTAATTAATATATAAATGTTTAGCGTGCAATTTTGCTAAAAACTAGTTAATAAACAAATTAACATTAAACAAAGCAAATATAGCAAGTTTTTTAATAAGCTTAATAAAACAAATAGCGTATATTAATATTAAAGTGTTAAAATTTTTAATTAAAACAAAAAAGCAAAAGTTATACTTTGTATAGTTTGCTAAAACAAACAGCTAATATATTTACATAAATATAAGCTGTTAAAAGTTAACAGCTATAAAATATAACTATAAAATGTAGCATTTGTAGCAAAAGCTATAGTTAAACAGCAATATTTACAACAGTATAAAAAATAACAAAACATATAGCTAGCTTTTGTAGTTTTAAAAAGCTTAAAAAATGTATTTTATGTTTATAAACTGCTTAAAAGTAGATATATTAGCTTAAAAACAGTAAAAAGTTTGTATAAAATTAAAGTTTAGTATAAGTAGCTTAAACTATAGTACATTAAACAAAAGCTAGTTTTTGTTTAATGTTTAAAAGTGTTATTTATAAATATTATAAGTTTTTAACTAATATAGCAAAAAAAGCTTTTTAGCAAGCTTTTTTATTATATTTAGCAAACTTATATTTTAAAATAAGTTTTATAAGTATAAATATATTATAAACTTTTTAAATATATAGTTAATTGTTTATTTTATATAAATTAAGTATTTTAACTTATAAAATAATATAAATAATAAAGCTAAAGCATTAGTTTAGTTTTTAAACTTAGTAATATATAGTATATTATAAAACTTAAAATTTATTTAAATTGTTTTAAAGTTTAACAAATTAGGGTTAATAGTTAACAAATATTTGCAGTAAAAGTTATAAATTGTTTTTTTTAAAGTATTGTTTACAATAATATCTTTTATATTATATTTTTGCAAAATAATAATTAAATCAACAAAATAATATAATTTATGCTTGTTATATAACTGTTTTAAATGTTTTTAAAACTTAACAGTATATTTATATAGTATATAATATTATAAATAGATTTAGCGCTTTTATATATAAACTTAAACTTTAGTTTGTAGTATGCTAGTTTTTGTTTATGCTTAAACAAACAATATAAAATGTTAGTTTATAACAATATATAAACAAAAATATTTAAGCGTTAGCAACATATAGTTGTTAACAAATAAAAACTATATGTTAAAAAGTAAATAAGTAATATATTGCTTAAAAATAAACAATATATTTAAAAAAAGCAAATATATATAGTTAAATCTACTAGCATTATAAACACTAAGTTATATATTATATGTTATATATTATAACAAGTTATAGATTAAAGTTAACCTTAAGCACTTGTTTAACTTAGTTAAAATTTTGTTTTATTTCTTTTATATCAACTATATATACCTAATCAAAACACCAGATATTATATCGCACCCTTTGCACTTCTCCACTTTTTTACCATGCACCTAATAAAAACACTAGATATTATATCGTATCCCTTGCCCTTTTCCACCTTTTAACCATATATTTAATAAAAACAACAGATTTAATGTTGTATTTTCTACACTTTTTCACCTTTTTACTATACATCTAATAAAAATAACAGATCTAGTGTCACATCCCCTGCACTTTTCCACTTTTTTACTATATATTCAATAAAAACAACAGATCTAGTGTTGCATTCCCTGCACTTTTTTACTCTTTTACCATGTACCCAATAAAAACAATAGATCTAGTGTTACATTTTCTGCACTTTTTCACCTTTTTATTATGTACCTAATAAAAACAACAGATCTAATGTTACATCTTCTGCTCTTTTTTACTCTTTTACTATTTATTCAATTAAATATTAAGCAATATATTTAATATATAAACTAGTTACTATTTAATAATACAATTATATACTTATAACAATAAGCTAATATATTATTAAATAATAAATAATTATAAATTTGTTCACTTGTATATATTAGATTTACTATATATATATAAATTTTTAGCTATAATAGCTTTTATATTTAGCTAAATAAATTGTTAAACCTTTTTAAAACATATTGCAAGTTTATAGTATTAATAGTTAACATTTAACTAATTATTAATAACTATTATCTATTATTATTTTTTATCTTTTTATATTTAACTATATATATTAAAAATAAAATATTTAGTATATAGTTATTTTATTACTTAGATAGCTTATTAAAAAACAGAATATTTAATATATAGTTATTTTAGTACTTAAGTACTTTTAGCTTTAACTAAAAAATTAAAAAACAGAATATTTTATATTTATTTATTTTTTTACTTTATTTCTTTTTATTTTTTTATTTTTTACAACTTTTTTTTTTAAAAATGTTTACTTTTTTTTTCTCTATATTTTTTTTCACTAAAAGTGCTTGCTTGTTTTTTTAGATATTTTATTTTTTAAGTCCTTTTTTATTATATACTTTATTTTTTGCTATATATATATATTAACATATCTATAAAATAACTAAGTTATTATTAATTCTTTATAAAAAAAAAGACTTTTTTTATAGTAGAGATATACAAGAGTTTTTTGCTGTTTATTCAGACAACCTTTAGCTAACTTAGTACTTCTTTTGTAATAAAGCTGAAGTTTTACTAGTTGAAATGCTATCGACTATGAAAGTAATACAAGCGTAGATTATTTATAACTACAACGAAGTAAAAAATATATAAATATATAATATTAAAGTTTATAATATAACTTACTATAAATTATAGAGTAAGTTTTTTATTTACTAGCTTTATTTTGCAAATATAAATATGTTTTATTTTTTTATTAATATATATAGTACGTAATTTTTTTCTATATATTTTATTTTTATAAAATTAAAAAATAGAATATTTAGTTTTTTATATATTTTATTTTTTAACTGCTACTATTTTTTATTTTTAACTTTTTTATAGTATTAGCTATATTAAAACTATATTATAACTATTGCAATATTTATATAAGCATAAAAATATCTGAAGTTGTTACACTTTTAAACTTTATAAACAACAGACTATAGCTGTTAATAAATGCTAGCAAAACTTATAACATAGTAGCTTAGTAAGCAATAAGCGATATATTTAGCTTTTTCGATATAAATATTAAATTAACCGATAAAAATTATTTACTATTTATTATTAGCTGTATAATAGTAACAGTAGCAAAAAACTTGCTTTTTATATTTTTTAACTATTTCTATATTTATAGCAGTAATAGCTGCTTTATGATTTTTAGTTTTATTGTAAAAAACTAGTACTGAGTATTAGTTGTAGTAGCTTATTACTAGTTCTGCTAACACAAATTAAACAGTAATTTCTACTGTAAACAGTAATGCATAAACAAAAACATTATTACTTTTTTTATTATTATTAACAAAATTGTGCACGTTATTTCTAAAGTAAATACTAACAAACTTGCTGCTAGTAATACAGTTAAAAGTGCACTAGCTAGCTCTAAGTCTATAGCTAAAGCAAATATAGCTACTAAATCGCAGTATATAAAACAAAAAAGCTACAAAAAACATTATGTAGTAAACTATCTGAAAAAACTAATAAACAATATTTTCATTGATTTTTATAAGTTTTAAAGTTTTTAAAAAAAACAAAAAATTTTGTTTTAGCTATTTGCTATTTAAAAGCAGATGCTGTTATTACTTGCGATAAAAAGCTTATAAAAATTACTACATTTAAGTACTATAAACTGCAAATATATTTGTAACTAAGCAAAAGCTTTAACTAGCTAAAATATTATTAGCAACTTTAAATCACTAATATAAAGCAGAAAAAGCGCTAAAATTAAAGCGATTATTTTTGCTAACAATAAAAATAAACTAAAAAATCCAATTAAGCAAAATATAGTTTAGCAAGCTTTCGAAGTTATAAAAAATAAGCTTGAAAATAAAGCTAGCAACAATAATGCTGCTTTAGCTGCAAAAGCAGTTAAAAAAGCAAAAACTTAAAAATAAAAATATGTCGCTATTAATCAATTAGTAACTAGTAACTCTGTAAAAAAGTTGCTTTCGGTTCAAAACACTACTTATTATTTTAAAATTGACTAAAAAAACATAAAAATAGCTCTAAATAATAAAACTACTTATTAACCCTACTAATTTATTAATAAATGCAGTTTTATTCCATTTAAGAAACAAAATATCTAGCTATTTAAATATATTTTGTTTTTTAACTTTGTAGCTTATTACTAACTTTTTTTTTCTAGTAGATATAGCAGAGCTTTTAAACAAAATATTAACATTTTTATATTTTGTTTTTTTCGCAAATAAATGTAAAACTAGCAAAACTATTACTTACAGTAAAACAATAGCTTATTATATTTCGAAAATAAAAGTTGGGCAAGTAAAAAGCTTATTAAAATATTATTTTTATTTAGTTTTTATTATATCTTTTATAACAGTTTAAACTTTTTAATATTTATAAAAGTTTTTCAAAAATATATTTAAAATCTTCTTTACATATAAAAAAAACAAAACTAAATATAACTGCATAAAAAAAAGTTAAATTTTAAACTAGCAAAATTTAAAAAAAATAATAACAACTATTAATAAAAAAAATCATAAAATAAATAATTTTTTTTAAAAACAAAATATTTTACTTATATTTACAGATATTTTATTTTTAATACTTTTATTAAGTTTATTTGTACTAACTACTTTTAAACCAACTAAATAGTTATTATAACATTTATACAGACTTTTTTTAATTGCTATACTATAAAAACTTTGCAGCTTATTAAAAACTTTACTTAGTTAAAACGAAAAAAATTCGACTTACTCGATAATAATAATTCTATCGAGCTTAAACTTAAAACAAACCCAGTAAAACAAATTTTAACAAAAAAAAATTTTAAAAAGTAAACAAAACTAAAAAAAAAAAATAAAATCGATATTATTTTTATTTCGAAATAGTGCTGCTTTAGCTTACTAGTTGTTAATAAAGCTTATATAGCTAAAAACTCTTAAAATACTATATATTAAATAGTCGCCTTTATCTAGCGCAATATTATTTTGTTTTATTTAGCAATACTATTAATAAATCACTTTTACAATATATTAAAGTATTTTTGCTTAAAGTTTTTAAAGCTACTAAAAACTTTATATTTACTGTTTTATTATAATAAATTAAAACTATATAAAAACATATTAAATTTTTATAACTTGTTTAGTTATACTTTATATATTGATATAAACAGTATTAAATGTCCACTTATGCGACTTTTTTGCGAGCTTTTTTTTAAAAAACTAAAAAACTTTGATATTTTATTACTTAAACTTAAGCTCGCTTCAGCTTATTTCGAAAACAATTATTACTAGTAAATATTTTTGCCTACACTTTTTCGAGTAACTACAAAACAGCACAACTAAAGCTTTGATCTCTGCTGTACTATAATAAGTACTATTTATTAACAAGTTTTTTTACGTTAAAATATAAATATAAAAATCGTAAACTTCGATAAAAACTAAATTTCTTTTAGTAATAATATCTTTAGTACAAAGTTTACTACAATATAAGTTGCTTTAAATACTGCTAAATAAAATATATATAATTTTTAGTTCAAATGTTATTAAAAATGTTTATATATAATATTTAAAAATTTTATAAATAAAAAATCCGCAAAAAAAAAAAAACAAAACTATATTTAAAATAAAAAAAATTTTGTTATATTTAATCTTAAGATTTAAAAAAAGCTTGACATTTTAGCTCTAAATCTAAATAATAAAAAAACATTGCGCTTTAAAAATAACTAAGCTTTATACTTAAAAAAAAAAAAAAAGCAAAAATATAAAGCTTTTTTATAAAATAGCAGTTATAACAAAAACAATAATAGCTAAAATAACAAAAATAGCAAAAACAACAAAAGCAGCAAAAATAGCAAAAGTAGCAAAAACGATATATTTAATAAAAATAACAATTTTAATAAAAAAAAGTAATTAATGCTGTTTTCTGTTACAATAAGCATTTAAAAAATCTATAAACTAATTATAAATACTAATAACAATAGTACTAACTATATTTTCAAAAAAACAAAAAAAAATCACTATGCTATTTTTTCTATTGACTATATCGGTTAATTTTAGTATATAATTAAACAAAGCTTATTTATAGCTTACTTTGTTATTTAAATTTTCGACTATATATATAAGCTTAAAAATAAAAAAGGTTTGCTATTTTAAGCAATTATTATAGTAAATTTGCTATAGTTACAGCAATAAGTTATTTTTTGTTATATTTTATTTTATTATAATATATTAAAGAAAAAATTAAAAACAAAATATCTAGCATGCTTAAATATTCTGTTTTTTAACTAAAAAAATAAGCGTGCTATAGCTATATAGCTAAAAAATAAAATATTTAATATACTTAAATATTCTGTTTTTAAACTAAGTAAATAGGTATGTTATAGCCATAAAACTAAAAAACAAGATATATTATTTAACTATATATTTTATTTTTTAATAAAAGTTCTATTTAGTTTTAACATTTACTGCATAAGCTACTTTGTTTATTTAGCAATATTAACTACTTAATAACAAAAAATTATATATTTTATTTAATTTATTCGATTTAAATATTTTTACGATTATATTTTATTATATAACTAAAAAACAAGCTAATATTATATTTACATTTAACAATTTTATATCGATTATAAATATTTTAATTTATAATATATATATTATAAAAATAAATATTGATTTATATTTTTGTTATTGCTATAGCTTTGTTTTTTCGATTTTATAAAATATAAACAATTTAAACTAGATTTTAAATAAACTTATTAAAATCAAACAGAAATATTTTATAAACTAAATAATTATTATTATATTTAAAACTATATTTAAATAATACAAAACGATTATATAGCGGAAGTTTTTTTGCTAACTTACTGCAAAAAATAAAATCAACAAAAAAATTTATAAAAAAGTAAGCATTTTAATTATATACAAAATTATTTATTGCTTTTATAACTAACCCACTATTTACTATATTTTAAAAGCTTTCGCTTTTTTGGTTTTTATCGGCGGAAAATATATAATTAAAATTGCTGACATATTGTTTTTTATAGCTTGTTTTACATTTAACAATTTAGCAGATTATTACTACTTAAGTAATTGTAGTAAACTCGACTTTATTGCAGGCGCTATATAACTTGTTGCTAATTTTAACGACTTTAATTTTATATTACTTATTACAATTTTAAAGCTGGCTTTTTTAGTAGATTACTTTAAGTAAAACTTAAGTAACTGCAAATTTAAAAAAGTACTATAAAAAGTTCTTATTACTATTTAAAAAATAAAAACTAAGTTCAAAAAAAATATAAACTTTAAAAAAAAAAAAATCAAAAAAGCAAAGCTAGTATAAAAAAAAGCAGACATTAAAATTAAAAAAATTAAAAAAAAAGCTAAAACAAAAGCAAAAAAAGCTAAAAAGAAAGCAAAAACAAAAACAGAAAAAAAAGCTGCTAAAAAAGCCGAAAAAAAAGCCAAACAAGCAGCTGTAGCTAAAAAAAAAAAAAAAAAAGCAAAAACTTAAATAACTTACTTCGCTTACAAATAAAGGTCCAATAAAAATTAAACAAAAAATAGCGTTATTTTAATTAAAATAGTTTTTAGTTTTTAATAAAAAATAAATCTAAATAATTATATAACATATTATTATATTTTTAATATAACTAAGCTTTAATTATATATATTAAAAAATATATAAATATATTTAAAGCATGCAATATATTAACTGCTAACAATACTTAAATAGAAAAAAACAACTTTGCAAAATATATAACAATTTGCTTTTTTATAATAACTTTTATTTATTTAACAAAGCATTTATAAGTTTATAAAAACTTAATTAGTGCATAAAAGTTAAATTTTAATATAAAAATTTATTTAGATTTGGTTATACGATTACACTTTTTTGAAAAATAAAAAAAAAGCAAGTTTTAGTATGTAGCTAATTAAAGCGGTTTAAAATATAGCTTTTAAACATTTTATTATTGCTATTTGCTAAAAATTTATATTTTTTTATTAAAAACTTATTTTTTTTGTTATAAAAACTTATTTAGATTTGGTTATATAATTACATTTTTTTAAAAAATGAAAAAGAAGCAAGTTTTAATATATAGCTAGTTAAAGCAGTTTAAAATATAGCTTCTAAACATTTTACTATTACTATTTGCTAAAAATTTATATTTTTTTACTAAAGATTTATTTCTTTTGTTATAAAAACTTATTTAAATTTGGCTATATAATTACATCTTTTTAAAAAATGAAAAAGAAGTAAGTTTTAATATATAGCTAGTTAAAGCGGTTTAAAATATAGCTTTTAAGCATTTTACTATTACTATTTATTAAAAATTTATATTTTTTTATTAAAGACTTATTTTTTTTGTTATAAAAAAATATTTTAATAAATTGCGTTATATTTTTTAGTATTAATAAAGAAAATTAAGCTAATATATTAAGCTTTTGTTTAATTTTAATAACTTTTTTAACTTTAAATACTTCGATATATACTATATATTTATTAAAGCTAAGAAATAATACGGTACTAATAAGTTGTTATATTTTGTATAGTACATTTTTTAGAAGTAGACTTTTTGTTGTAACATTTTTTTTAGATCTTTTTTTAAATCAATCGTTTAAGATATTCTAAGTATTTCGGACGTTGTATATAGCTACATTGCAAAAAAATGCATATTTGTTAAATATTATAGTTTTTTTGCTTAGCTAGCATTTATTTCACTAATTTTTCAAGCTAATTATTTTAGTACTTATTTCAACTTTTTTTTTAGTTTTTTTTTAGACTAATATATTTAAAATATTTTTTACTAAAGAAATAACTTTGATTTTGTTTTTAAATAAACATTTGATTTTAAATTTATATAAAATAAAATTATTAGAGTTAATATATAAATAAAGCTTATATTTGCTTTATTTTTTTTTTATTTTATTTTTATTAGCTTATTATTTGTAGTATTATATAATATTTTACTATTAAAATCGCAACTTTAGATTTTATTTTATATTTGTATTATTTATGCTAATTTATATTTATTACTAGTTTTTTTTGCGCTAATATTTTTGTATAGCTTTGAAGTAGCAAATATTATTGTTTAAAAACTTGTTTGCTTTTTTAGCGCATTTATTATTACAGCAATTTAACATTTTAAATTATATAATATATTATAAACTAATTAAATTTAAAACAGATTTTCTTTTAAATTACATTTTATATATAAGCATTTAGTTTAGTTGTAAATATTAGTTTTTTAGCTATATATTATATTTTAATAAATAGTAAATATAGCTTTTAAAAAGCTACTAAGCTTATTATTTGAAAATAAAACAGCGGACTATAAAATAAACAGTATTTAAAACTACTAAGTTTTTGCAACTGATAACGATTTTTTAAATATAGCTTTGCTTATATTGGTTTTTAATACAATATTTTCGATAAATATTAAAATAGCTAAAGTTAATAAAGTTAACAAAATAGAAAAAAAGCAATTGGAAAAAAAAATAAACGAAACTACTGCTATATTTATATTTTTATTTAAAGCACTAGATAAAAAAGATAAAAATAGCAGTAAAACAATACTTAAAGTAGATATATTTTCTATAGAGCTAGAAATTTTGCTAAAACATTCTAATAAAAATGTTTTAGCTTTTAATTTAAACGCTGATTTTATAAACATTAATATTTCGATAAAACACCCCGATTTAACATTAAGTTTAAAACTAACCGTTAGTACACAAAATATAACTATTGTAAATAATGTACTAATAGTTTCATTTTTTTATAATTTTAACTAACCTGTTAATATATCTAAGCTTAAAATTAAAATAACACAAAAAAAAAAAAACATATTTTTTATATAAGAAAATATTTTTATAATAGACTTTATTATATTTTTTGTTAAAGTACTTTGTAAGCAAGAAAAAAACGTTGCAAAAAAGCCTGCGGCTAAAAAAGCTAAAACAGAAAATACAAATAAAGTTATAGCAAATTCGTTAGTAATAGCTAGTAATACTAATATTTTAGCAAAGTTATATTAAAATATAATATTTTAGAAATTATAACTAATTTTTAAAATATTAAGCTAGTATGAGTTATATTTTAAATATACTATAGTTTGTACTTTTTTTTATATATGTGAATATATTTTTTACTATTTATTTAAAAAATAGAATATATATATTACTTTTTTAGCTTTTTTTATAACTTTTTTTTCTATTTTTTTTATTACTTTTTTATAACTACTTCTTTTACTTTTTCTACAACTTTTTTATAATTATTTCTTTTATTTTTTTTATAACTTTTTTACAGCTGCTTTTTCTATTTTTTTTACAACTTTTATATAATTATTTCTTTTATTTTTTTTATAACTTTTATACAACTATTTCTTTTATTTTTTTTTTAACTTTTTTTTAAAAACTGCGCTTTTTGCTACTTATTTCAGCTTTTTTGCTTTAACACCTTTTTTCCAGATATCCTGTTTTTAAGCTTTACTTTTTTGCTTTAATTATATAAATTCTTTATATATTTATTAATATATTGTTTATTACAAGTAAAAAGACCTTCAAAAAAAAGTATAGCAAAAAACGCTAAAATCTTATCGCTTAAAAAATATAACACTATTTAAATAAACAAAATAACTACAACAGATAAAACTTTTATAATATTATTAAAAAAAGAGGTTTTAACACTTTTAATTGGTTTTATAAATCTAAAAAAGTAATTGTTTATAAAATACTGTTAAATTATATTAATAAAAACAATAACAACGAAGCAAGCTCTGCAAAAAAAACTGCTTATATTTCTAGCGTTTTTTGCTTTTTAATTAATTAGAAAAGCAATTTAAATGTTAAAGCAGCATATATATATTTTGCTATTGTAAAATATTATAAATATTACTTTTATATAAATAGTAAATAATTTAAACTAAAAAATAAATATAATACTTCTAAAAAACAAAATATCTAAATTAGCAGATATTTTATTTTTTAAAGCTTTATTTATAACTAAATGTTCTGCTAATATACCAGTAGCTGCCGATTTTTTAGAGCTAGCATATAGATTCTTTTACAACAAAGCTTTAGCAGAATTTACTGAAGCTAAAAAACAGCTTATTTATACTCTTTAAGTCAAAACAGTTTTTGCAACTATTATATCTTTTATAAACGCTGAAAATAATGTGTTTATTTAAAAACTAAAAGCAGATACTATTTTTATTAATACTGAAAATTTAACTTCTTAGTATATAATAATGCTAATTGCAGCACTTTATACATTTATAAAAATAAACTTCCAGCGATTTGACAAAACAGTTTACAAAATGTCACTTTATAATTTAGTTTTTGTTTTTAAACATTCGATAAAGAACTAAAGCTAAATACTATATATTTATTTAATATTTACTTATTTTTAAGCCGCTAATATAAAGTATATTTTTTCTAAAATAAACTTTTTGTTTTAAAAAGCTATTAATATAAAGCTAAAATATAAATTAATTTTATTAAATATAAAAACGTATTAAAAGATTTAAAACATATAAAACTTAGCTTTATTGCAAACATAAACAGTTATAAGTACGCTTAAGTCCTTTGATATAACTATTAAAAACTATAAATCAGTATATAGAAAGCACAAAAAAAACTTTAACTTTTGCAAAAAGTTCGCAAAAGCAATAGATTTTATATTATATACTTTAAGCTTAACTATAATATTGCTACTAAGCGATATTACTTAGTAAATACTAGATCTAATAAATAAAAAAATCGCTAATTTTAAGTTAATATTTATAAATCGGACTAATATCAATTTAAAAAAAAACTTTAAACTAAAAATAGATAATACTGCTATAAATAAGATTTAAATACTAAATTTTGCAAATATAGTATACTATTTCAAAAAAGTATAAGCTATATCTTTTGTTATATATTGTCTAGATCTTAAGTTTAATAAAGCCAACTTATACAAGTATTTGTAATAGTCGGATAATATTTTGCAGAAATATTTTGATATAATAACTAGTATAAGCAGCAAAATATTGTTTTTTTACAACTATATTATAATATAGATTATATCTGCTACAAATATAAATATTAAGTTATTTAAACTGTTAAAACTGTAAAAATTTAATAGTAAAATTGTTAAGTTTGAAAATTTATTTATTAAAGCTATAATAGCTAAAAAACTGTTTTATAAGTATAACAATACTAGTGCTTTATTTTTTTTTAATACTCTTTATATTAACAAATATATTTAGCTGCTAATTTTTTGCTATAACTATTTATACTTTTTATTTAGTTAATCTGTTATATTAAACGAGCTTTTATACGCTTTGCTTGCTAATAATAAGCTAGAAAAAAAAGTTATATATTATATTGTAATAATGCTTTTTTTTTTTGTTTAATAATAAATAACATTTTATATATAGCTTTAGTTTTTAAAAAACAAAATATTTATAAGTTGTAGATATTTTATTTTTTAGCTTTTAAAAAGTAAAATATCTACAAGTTGTCAATATCTCTTTTTTTAACTTTTAAAAAACAGAATATCTACTAGTTATAGATATTCCGTTTTTTAGCTTTTTTTTTTTTCCGCTTTTTTTTTTTGTTTATAATATACTAACTTCTACTTACAAAGCATATAGTTTATATTTTTAGTATAACCAATCTGTTTATTTATAATATTTACTTTAATACTTACTAAAAAAACATCGATATATATATATCAGATTTTAGTCAACTTTATACTACTACTAAAATTATTATTGTAGATATTACTTATTTTAGCTAACTCTTGTTATAAAAAAAAACCTTATGCTGTTATAGCATCTTTTTTAGTTTTTTAGATTTTTTGAATCTACTATTTTATACTATGTTTAGCTTCGGTAGCAAAACTTTAAATTTTAAAATCTATTAAAATTTTCTTATTATTGCTAGCACTTTAAACAACACTAATTGCAGCTATATAATTCAGTTATATTACAAAAATATATTGCAGAGCTATAATACCTCTTTTGCCCGCTTAAAATTTGCTACTAAAATAAAAAACGCTTTAAGTATAACAGTGAACCTATACTTCTAGTCCATATAAAATATTTCTTTGAGCAGCTACTGCTATCGCATAGTTATTAGCGCTAATTTTGTACTAAATTACTTTTTACATGTTAATATAGCGCTAAATAGTAAGTCTACTAAACAAAAAAACTTTAACTAAATATTAAATATCGATTTGCTGTTGTTTGTAGTATATGTCGATTATAAAAAGCTTAATATTTCTAATATAAAATTGTGTAACTGATAGATATTTAAACAGCTAACAAACTAGCTAAACTTTATTAAATTGCTACTATTTTTTTTAGCAGTTTAAGTTTAAGCTAATAGTAAAATTATATCTGGTTAAGCATTTAAAAAGTAATTAACGAATTAAAACTAAAGCAAATATAATAAAAGTTAGTATAAAGCTTAGAATAAAGTATTTTTAAAACAAAAAAACTTCAAGTATAAAAATAGCAGCTATTACAAAAAAGTCAAAAGTTAAATTATTAACTTAAACAAAGATTCGATAGATAATAAACTATAGTTGAAAGCTTAGATATATAATATAGACGATTTAACAAATAACAAAAAAAATACCGAAAAAAATGCCGAAAAAGATTTTATATTACTAGAAAAACATAGCTAAGTTACTAAACTAAGCATAGATTTAATAAATATTGATAAATATTTTGTAGTACTAGCAGAAAATAGTTAAATTATTAAATAGAGCATAGATTCGATAGATATTAATAAAAATCCTATAGTATTAGCAAAAAATAGTCAGATTATTGAACTAAGCATAGAACTTATAGATATAAATAAAAATCCTGTTATATTAGCAACATATAATTAAATCACTGAGCTAAGCATACAACTAATAGAAATAAATAAAAATCTTGTGCTACTAGTAACATATAATCAGATTATTAAGCTAAGCATACAACTAATAGAAATAAATAAAAATTTTACACTGTTAGCAGTATATAATCAAACTACTGAAAGCAGCGTATAACAAATAAAAGTAAATAAATATTCTACAAATTATACAATATTAACAGGCTTTTTAAAAAAGAGCTTTTAAATAGAACAAGTACTTTTAACTAATATCTTGGCTGTTTTGCTAAAAATTTAAAAATAGGCACTTTCGGCCGATGTTTTGCCTGTTTTAACAAAAGTCCTAGTTCTAAAAAAAAGTGCTAAAAAAAAGCACTTTTTTAAAAACAGTACCTTTAAAACAGTCTTTATAAAAGCACTAAGCAAAAAAAAAAAAAAGTTATAGTTTGTAAAGTTAATTAAATTTAAATTTTTATAGCTAAATTAAATAATAATAAAAATTAAAACAATCGAATATTATAGATTTAAATATTTGCTTAAAAGCCGGCTTAAAAAATAAAATATATAGAATTAATCACATATTTTGTTTTATAAAAGCTTATATAGCTAAACAAAATAAAAAAGTTAATTATTTAAAGCTAGCTTAAGAAATAAAATATCTAAATCAATTATATATTTTGTTTTTTAAAAGCCTATTTAGTTAACTAACGCAAAAAAGTCAGTTTTTAAAAGCTGGCTATATTTTATAGCTTTTTCTAAAGTTTAAATAATACAACTATTACATTAAGTTAAAACTATACTACAAATAAAAGCAAAACTATATTTGATTTCTTTTTTACTATAAGTTTTAAAAAAGTTTATTTATTTTAAAAGTAAATAATTACTAATATTATTAATATTATTGATATAGTTGCTATTATTAATATAGTTAATATTGTTAGTAGTTAATATAAAACTAATGCTGCTTCTGCTTTTTATGTTATATTGCTTGATATATTTTTTTTATTTAGTAAGCTTTAAAAAAAGCCCCTTTTGCTTTTTTATAAAATCTATAACTATATCGAAGTTATATTTATTGTTTATATTTATAGCATATATTAGTTAGTTTATAATTGTATTTAGTAAGTTAAACTATGCAAGTATATCAATAAGCAGAAACAGCAGTTCTACAATATAGAAATATATACTGAAGCAGTAATATAATTAGCTTTTATATAAAATAAAGCAAGCTGTTAAAAGTGTAAAAAACTGTTTAAAATATATATAAAAGTTGCTATTACAACTTTTTACTATTAAATATTTCAATAAAACAATAAAGCTAGTATACTTTTTAAATTTATGTAGTACTATTTACTAAGTAATATAACATTAGTATATTATAAAATATATATTAAATATTTATAGCTTAAGCTAGCTTTTAGCTAGTAATAAATAAATAATTACTATAAACAAAAATACCTAGTTTAAAAAAGTTAACATATTACAATTTAAATAATTTTTTATATAACGGGTCGAAAAGCTGAAGCAGCAGTAAAAAATGCTAAAAAAGTTGAATCGTTAGTTGTTGCTACGTTTTAACAATTGTAAGCATAAAAACTTTATACGCTCAAAGTTAAGTGTAATAAAGATATAAGTTCCGGTATAAGCTTTGCAATAATTAGTTCAGTTGTTTTGTAATATATAATAAAAGTTTCAATAGTTGAATGCAGTATTTTAAGCAGTTTAGACCTCGGTATACTAACGAACAAAAGTTTTAGTTTTTTAAACTGCGATTTTAGCTTAGCTATTTAGTATTAACTATATATATAATAATTAAAAATAGTGCTTATATTTATCGAATTTATTATTAGCTACGTTTATTTTAAACTACTACTGCTACGTTAAAATAAATAGCAGCAATATACCGCTGTTAAATAATATATCGTTTTTTTTAAACAAAGCAATAACTTTTTCTTTTTTTAGTGCTAAAAATACTTTAATATAAAGTTTATATAAGTTAAAAAATATAAAAACATAAAAATAACCGCTGTTAAGGTTTGATAAGCTTTTATATAAAGCAGTTTTAATAGCAGTACTAAAAAAGTTTAATTGTTTGAATAATTTTTTGTAAGCTTTAAAAAAGTCGAAATTATACGTATAAATAACAGTTTATAGTACTAATTTATATATTTTGCTATATAGTTCGTATACTTTGTTATATTGTTTAAATAATGCTACATATATTAATATTTGCGCTATATTTGTTTGTAACATAGTTTTAAATAAAACATTAGTTTTAACAGTGTTTTATGTAGCACTTTGTAAATATAGCTGTTTATTACTATAAAATAGTTTTAAAAACAGTAAATATACTTTGTTTAAAATAATATTGTTAAGCTGGGGCATATACTACTAAAACACATTATTTAGTAACTATGCTATGCTATATTTGTGTACAATATTTTCGATTTTGAGCTTATAGCACTGTTACTTTTGCTTATTAAAAAAACAAATACTGAATTTTTGTTTTTATATTTAAAGGTATTAAAAGAATATATTGCTAGTACAAATAAACTAAAACAAACTTAAAAGTAACTGATTAATATATAAATACTTAGTGCGCAATTTTATTAAAAACTAGTTAGTAAACAAGTTAGCATTAAACAGAGCAAATATAGCAAACTTTTTAATAAGTTCAATAAAGCAAATAATATATGTTAATACTAAAGTATTAAGATTTTTAGTTAAAACAAAAAAGCAAAAGTTATGCTTTGTATAGTTTGCTAAAACAAACAGCTAATATATTTATACAAACATAAGCTGTTAAAAATCAACGGCTATAAAATATGACTATAAAACGTAGTACTTGCAGCAGAAGCTATAGTTGAGCAGCAGTACTTGCAACAGTATAAAAAATAACAAAGTATACAGCTAGCTTTTGTAGTTTTAAAAAGCTTAAAAGATATGCTTTGTATTTATAAGCTGCTTAAGAATAAATATACTAGCTTAAAAACAGTAAAAAGTTTATATAAAATTAAAGCTTAATATAAGCAGCTTAAACTATAGTATATTAAACGAAAGCTAGTTTTTGTTTAGTATTTAAAAGTGCTGTTTATAAATATTATAAACTTTCAACTAATATAGCAAAAAAAACTTTTTAGCAAGCTTTTTTACTATATTTAGCGAACTTATATTTTAAAACAAGTTTTATAAATATAAGTGTGCTATAAACCTTTTGAATATATAGTTAATTATTTGCTTTATATAAGTTAAACATTCCGATTTATAAAACAATATAAATAATAAAACTAAAGCGTTAGTTCAATTTTTAAGCTTAGCAATATATAATATATTATAAAACTTAAAATCTATTTAAGTTGTTTTAAAATTTAGTAAATCAAAGTTAATAATTAATAAATATTTGCAGTAAAAGTTATAAATTGCTTCTTTTAAAGTATTATTTGCAGTAATATCTTTTATGTTATATTTTTGCAAAATAATAATCGGACCAGCAAAATAATACAACTTATACTTATTATATAACTGTTTTAAATGCTTTTAAAACTTAGCAGTATATTTATATAATATACAATATTATAAATAAATTTAGCGCTTTTGTATATAAGTTTAAACTTTAGTTTATAATATATTAGCTTTTGTTTATATTTAAGCAAACAATATAAAATGTTAGTTTATAATAGTATATAAACAAAAATATTTAAGTGCTAGTAATATGTAATTGTTAACAAATAAAAACTATATATTAAAAAATAAGTAGGCAATATATTACTTAAAAACAAGCAGTATATTTAAAAAAAGCAAATATATATAATTAAATCTGCTGATATTATAAATATTAAGTTGTATATTATATATTATATAAAATATAGCGGACTAAAAAGTATAATGTAAGTTCTACAACAGTATAGTATAAAAAAAAAGAATATAAAATAAATAAAATATATGCTTTAAAAACACTTTTAAAAACTAAAACTAAATAATATAACTATTGATATTATAATTTCTTTTAACTAAAAGTTATGTTTATAATGTAAAAAGAAAATCTTCGGTTAATTAAAACGAAAGTTTAAGCTTGTTATAATTTAATAGTAAATATTGAAACGGTATTTTTTAATATATTAACTTTTTTTAAAATGCTGTTTTATTTGTTAAGTTATTGTTTGCTAAAGTATTATTAAATATAGCTAAGTTATTATTAGTAATATATTTGGCTAATTAAAACAAAGTATTGCTTTTTTTATATTTATTATTGTTTAATATAGCTATTAGTATTACTTTTAATATATATTTAGTAAAAATATATAAAAAAGGTTTATAACTAAAATATTAAACAGGTTTAAAAAGGGTTAAAAAAAGGGCTTAAAAAATAAAATATTTGCAAAAATTAGATATTTTGTTTTTTAAAAGCTTTTAGATCACATAGTTTATTTTTTAAAAGCTTTTAAATTAAATATTTTATTTTTTAAAAGCTTTAGATCAAATAGTTTGTTTTTTAAAAGTTTTTAGATTAAATATTCTATTTTTTAAAAGTTTTTTAAAAACAGTAAGCAGCTTAGTTGATAAATAAAAAAAATAAAAAATAAAATTAGCTAAAAAATATATTACAGTTATATACTTTTTAATATATTATTGTTAATTAATATTAAACAAAGTTGCATTTTTGTTTTAAAAAGATAAAAAACTGCTATTTTAGCTAGTTATACAAAAGAGCTAAGTTAAAAGCTTTTTTTGCTAACTAAGCAGTAAACAACAAGTTTTTTGAGATATTAGTACTTTTAATAAAATAGCTATCGACAATAGTAGCTCGAGGTTTAAATGTTATTTCGCTAGTTATTAAATAATTAGGTTTAAAGTTAGATAAATTTAGCTTATTAAATATAGCGCTATTTAAATTTTTAATTATAGCTTTATTACTATTTGTTAAAAAGGTAGTAGAGTTTATTCTGCTTTAGTTATTACTATAAAAAAAATTTAAAACTTTTAAACTATATTAAAGAACAATATAATTTAAGTTATTAAAAGCAGCATTTAGTATATAGTATAATCGAGAAAATAAACGCTAGTTATTTTTTAGCGTTTTAATTATGTTGGCACTATTAAAAAAAAAGATAGTGCAGCAATAAAGCGAAATATTGATCTAGAGATTAATAAATTAAGTAATTAAATTATTATAAGTTGCTGTTAAAAGTGATAGAGACTTATGGCTTTAAGATCTAGTTGTATATTAATGCTGTGACTGTATTAGGGGTTCGATCGAAATAGGAGATAAAGCGGTTGGGTCAAAAAGTAAACTGATTAAGTTAAGTTATAAGTTGTTTTGGATAAAGTATTGTTTAAAAAGCTGTGTTGACAGCAAAGTAAAGAGAAAGTAGAACTGGCTATTTAGCTGAGAGGCTTTTTGTAGCAGTACCTTTTGCTTTTACGCCCGTATTTTGTTTTGTTTTTTCTAGCTACATTCAACATTTAATAAAGATATTGTTTTTATAATTGTGCTAATAATGAAATAGTATATAAAATATAAAACTAGTAGCGTTATTTTTGTAATAGTATTAATAATAAAATAGTGATTAAAAGTATAAAATTAATAATGTTATATAATAATTATAATAATAATTATAAAAAGAAATATAAAAATAAAATTAAAGTTTATTTTATAAAAAATATATAAATTAATAAATAAATAAAATATAATTACAATAATAAAATAAATTATTTAGTTTTTTTTATTATATTTATTTTAAAAATATATATATATATTTTATATATTTTAATTTTAAAATAATAAAATATAATTATAAATTTAAATATAAATATATATATTATAATAAATATATTAAAATAAAATATTAATATTATATTTTAATAAGTTTTTTTATTTAAATTTATAATAATAAAAAAAATAAGTTAAACTTTTTTAAAAATTAATATTTTTTTTAATATTTTAATAAAATATTAAAAAATTTATTAATAATTTTTTTTATATTTATAATTTATTTTATATTTAATATTTATTATAATAAATAAAAAATTTTTTAAAATTAATATATTTTTTAATATTATAATAAAATAATAAAATATTTAATAATTATTTTTTTTATATTTATTATTTATTATAGTTTATTTTATATTTATTATTTATTATAGTTTATTTTATATTTATTATTTATTATAATTTATTTTATATTTATATTTAAATTAATTTTTTTTATTTAAATTTATAATAATAAAAAATATAAATTAATATATTTTATAATATTTAAATAAAATATTAAAAAATTAAATATTTATTTTTTTTATATTTATAATTTATTTTATATTTATTATTTAATATAATAAATTTAATTTAATATTTATATTATAAATATTATTTAATTTAAAATTAAAATAAAATTTATAATAATAATATTTATATTAAAAAAATTAAAAAAATAAATTTTAAATAATATATATAATATATATAATATAAATAAATATATAAAATTTATAATATATATATAAAATAAAAAATATATAAATAATATAAAATAATTATAAAATATAAAATATATAAAATATATAAAATAAATATAATATATATAATATATAAAATATATAAAATATATAAAATATATAAAATATATAAAATATTTAAAATATATATATATAATTTTATTTAAAATATAATTATTTATTTTTAAAATTAATTTATTTTATTTATAATAATAATTTATTTATATAAATTTAAATTATTAATATAAAATATTTTTAATTTATATATATATATATTATAATAATAATATAATATTAAATTAATTTAATTATTATTTTAATTAATAATATTAATTTTAAATTTAATATAATTTATTATTATTTTTAATTAATTTTATAAATATTTAATATTAATATTATTTTTTTTATTAATTATATTTTAATTTATATTATTTTTATAAAAATAAAATAAATTTTTATAATTTAAAAATATTTATATAAAAAATTATTATTATAAATATAATAATAATATAATATTATTTATTAATATTTTATTTAAAAAATATTTTTAATTATTATAATAATTTTAAATTTTTTATATTTATAATATTTAAATTTATATTAAATAATTAAAAAAATATTTTATTTATATAATTAATATTTTATATTATAATTTATTATATAATTATAATTATTATAAATATTAAATTATATATTATATTTAAATTTAATTTATAATTAAAATTATTATATTATTTTATAATTTAAAATTAAAATTATATATAAAAAAATTAAATATTAATTATTAAATATATTTAAAAAATATAATTTTAAATAATTTTTATTTTTATATATATTTAATATTTATAATTTATAATTTAAAATATATAAAAATTTAAATTTAATAATTAAATAAATATTTTAAAAATTATTAATTAATTATAAATTAAAAATATAAAATTAATTTAATTAATATTTATAATTTATAATTATAAAATTATAATAAATAAAATTTTAAATATAATAAATTAAATAAATTATATAATAAATAAAATAAATATTATATTATAAAAAATATTTAAATATAATTTAATATAAATTTTAAAATATAAATATAATATTATTATAATATTTAAAATTTATATTTATTATAATATTATTAAATTTTTTATTTTAATTAAATATTATTTATTATTATATATATTAAATATATAATTATAATTATATATTTTAATTTTAATTTTTTAATTTTTTAATTTTTTTATAATAAATATATTTTAATTTTAAAAAAATTTATTTAATATATTAATTTTATTATATATTTTATATTATTTTATTAAATAATATTTATTATTAAAATAAATTAATTAAATTAATTTAATTATATTAAAAATATAATTATATATATATATAAATAATTAAATATTTTATAAATATTATTTTTAATATATTATTTTAATTATATATTATATAAAATTATAAAATTTAATTAATTATATTTATTATATTAATTTAATTAATTTTATTATTTTAAATAAAAATATATTATATATAATATTATTTATAATTTTATAAAATTTATTAATTTTTTATTTATATATTTATAATAATATAAATTATATTAAATTAATTATAAATTTATAAATATAAATATAAAAAAATTATAAATTTTTTATTTTAAAAATTTTAATTTAATAATAAATTAAATAAAAGTTTTTTTTATTATTAATTATAAAATAAAAATATTTTAATTTATTTAAATTTAATTAATTAATTATTATAATTATTTATTAAATTTTATTAAATTTATAAATTAATTTATAAATATATTTAAATTTATTTATATTATTTAATATATTTAAATTTTATTAATTTTATATATATATTTTTAATTTTATAATATTATTTATTTTATTAATTAATTAAATTATTAAAATAAAATTATTATAATAATAATATTTAAATAAATAAATAAAATATAAATTAATAAAATAAATTAATAAAAATATTAATAATTAATTATTATATAATATATAATAATTTTATTAATAAAAATTATTAATTTATTTATTTTATTTATATAATTTAAAATTTATAATTTAATATAATTTATATATATATATATATATATATATAAATATATTTAATTAAAATTTTAATAAATTAATTATATAAATATTAAATAAAAAAATTTAATAAAATTTTTAAAATTAATAAATTTTATATAAATATATATATAAATAATTTATATATATTTTATTTAATAATATTTTATATTTTAATATATATATATATATTAATATAAAATTTTAATATTTTAAATTATAATTATAAATTTATTAAATTAAAAATTAAAAATTAATTTATTTTAAAAATAATTTTTATAATATATATTTTATTTTTTTATATAAAATATAAATAATAATTTTTATTAAATAATTAAAAATATATTAAATAAATAATTAAATAAAATTAAATTTAAATATTATAATTATAAAAAAATTTTTAATATTTTTTTAATTAAATTTATATAAAATTTAATTTAATTATAAATTTTTTTATATATTTTATAATTTTTTTTTTATTTATAATTATATTTAAATTTATAATAAAAATAATAATAATTATAATTATTAAAATAATTTAATATAATATATTTATAATTTTATATAATAAAATTAAATTTATATATAAAAAAAAAATAAAAATTATATATTTTATATAAAAAATAAATTAAAATTTTTTTAATTATAATTAATTTAAAATTAATTATTAATATTAATTTTAATTTATATTATAAATTATATATAATAAAATTTAAATAAAATATAATATTATAATTATATAATATTATTATTATTTTAATATTTAAAAAAAATATTTTATATATATAATATATATATATAAATTTATTTTATAAATTAATTAAATATTTATTAATATTATATATAATAAAATATAATTAATTATTTATTAAATAAAATATAAAATATATAAAATAAATTTTAATATTTAAAATTTTATATTTTAATTATAATTATATATATATATAATTAATTAATAAAAATTAATATTTTTAATATATAATTAAATTTATTTTTTATTAATTTAATATATTTTTTATATTTTTTATTAAATAATTTATATAATAATATAATATTAATTATAAATTTATTTTTTATTAATTTAATATATTTTTTATATTTTTTATTAAATAATTTATATAATAATATAATATTAATTATAAATTTATTTTTTAATAATATATTAAATTTAATTATATAATTATATAATAATTTTTATTTAAAATATAATATTATTAAAATTTATAATATAATTAATATTTTTAAAATTTTTTAAATAATTATATAAAAAAATTATTATATTATTAAATTAAATAATTATTATATATAATTTATAAATTAATATATTTTTAATTATTTATTTATATTTAATTAAATTTTAAAAAATAATATTATAAAAAATTTAAATTTATAATTAATATAATTAAAATTTTAAATAATAATATTATATTTTTATTATTTATAAATAATTTTATTATAAAAATAAAAAAATAAATTATATATAAATTATAAAATATAAATATTAATTTTTATTATAATTTTTAATTTAATATAATTATATTAATTTTTTAAATATTAATAATTTAAATAATAATAAATAAATTATATAAAATTTTTAATTAATAAATATTATATTTTAATATATTTATTAAATTAATAATTTAATAAAATTTATATATATATATATTAAATATATATAATTAAAATTTAAATTAAAATTTTTATTAAATAATTAAATAAATAAAAAATATAAAAATTTATTAAAATTTATAAAATTTATAAATTTTATATATATATATATATAAATAATTTATATATAGTTTTTTTAATTATATTTTTTTTTATAAAATATATATATAAATTAATATAAAATTTAAAAATTTAAAAATAAATTTTAAATTTTATAAATTATTTTAAATTTTTATATATATATATATATATATAATTTTATTAATAATATTATTATATAAAATTTTTATATTAAAATTAATTTTAAATAATTATATTATTTAATTTTTTTAAATTAAAATAATATATTAATTTATAAATATAATATAAATATAATTAAATTTAATTTTAAATTTTATAATATAAAATTAAAATTTTTTTTAATTATAAATTTTAAAATTATAAATTTAAAAATATTATTTTTTAATAATTAATAAATTAATATTATATATAATAATAATTATTTTAATTTTTTAAAAATAATAATTTTTAAATTTAATAAATAAATATATATAATTTTTTTATATAAATTTATTAATTAATTATATATATATTTATATAATAATTTATAATTTATATAATATATTATAATTTTAAAATAAAATAAAATTAAAAATTAAAATTAATTATTAATTTATTTATAAATTATTATAATTTTATATTATTAATTAAAATTTTTTATATAATTAAATATTATTATATATAATTTTATATTTTAATTTTAATTTAAAAATTTAAATATTATAATATTTATTAAATTAATAATTTAATAAAATTTATATATATAAATTAAATATTTATAATTAAAATTTAAATTAAAATTTTTATTAAATAAATAAAAAATATAAAAATTAATTAAAATTTATAAATATATATATATAAATAATTTATATATAATTTTATTAATTATATTTTTTTTTATAATATATATATATAAAATTTTATTAATATTAATTAATAATTATAAAAAATAATTATAAATTAATAAAATAAAAAAATAAAATTTAATTATAAAATAATTTTTATATTTAATATTTTATTTTTTATATAAAAAATAAATTAATATTTATATTAATTAAAAAAAAAAAATTAAATTTATTATTAAATAAAAAAAAATTTAAATATTATAAAATTAAAATAATTTTTATATAATAATTTTATTATTTTTATATAAAAATTAATAAAATTTTAAATTATTTTATTTATTTTTATATTTATTTTTTTTTATAATTATATTAAAATTTATAAATAAATTAATTATAATAATTATAATTATAATAATTAAAATTAATTATTTTAATTTTTTATATAAAAAATTATATTTATTTTTATATAAAAATAAAATTAAAAAAAATAAAATTAATTTAAAATATTAAAATATTATAATTAATTTAAATAATATAATTATTTTAATATAATTATTAATATATTTTATATAATATTTAAAAAAATATATATAATTAAAAATTAAAAATAAATAATTTATATAAATATTTATAATAATTTTTAATAATTAAATAAAATTTATATTTATAAATATTAATTATATATTTAAATATATATTTATTATAATAATTAAATATAAAAAAAATATAAAAATATATAAAAAAATATTAAATAATTAATTTATATATATTTTTAAAAAATTTAATAAAAATAATAATAAAAATTTAAATAATAATATATTTATATAAATAATTTTAATATTTATATTAATAAATATATTAAAATTTATAATTATATAAAAAAAATTTTTAATATTATAATTAATTATATTAAAATTAATAATATTAATATATAATATATTTTAAAATTTAATTATTATAAAAAAATATTATTTTATATAATAATTATATAAATATATTTTAATATATTTAAATTTAAATTTATTTTAATTAATTAAAAATTTATATATAAAGTTTTATTTTTTAATTTATAAATAATATTATAAATCTTTTTTAATTAAAAAAAAAATTATTATTATATATTAAATATTTATTTTATTAATAAATAATATAATATTAAATATTTAAAATAATTATATAATTATAATTATAAAAAAAATTTTATTAAAATTTATTATAATTATATAATAAAAATAATAAAAATAATAAAAAATATTTTATTTATAAAAGATTTAATTATTAAATTATTAATTATAATTAATAAAAAAAATTAAAAATAAAAATAAAATATTTTATTATATATAATATTTTAAAATAAAAAATATAATATATTTATATTAAATTATAAAAATAATAAAAACTTTTTATATAATAATAAATTTAATAATAATTTAAATTTTAAAATTAAAAATAAAATAATTTATTTTTTAATAAATTTAATATATTTTTATTATATAATAAAAAAAAATATATATATTTATAATTAAATATTAATATTAAATAATTTTTATTTAAATTATTAATATAATATAAAATATTAAAATATTTTATAAAATATTAATATAAATAAAATTTTAATTAATAAAAAAATTTAAATTAAAACTTTTATATAAAAAAAAATTTTTATATAAATAAATTAAATTTTAAATTATATAATAATTTAATTTAATAATATTAAAAATTTTAAAATTATAAATATTATAATAATTTTAATATTAATTAAATTAATTAAATTTTATATTTTAAATATATTAATTATATAAAAATAAAAATATTTATTTTTTAATATTAATTAATTAAAAATTAAAAATTATTTTATAAAATAAAAATTTTAAAAATTATATTATTAATTTAAATATTTTTATTTAAAAAAATATATAAAATTATTAAAAAAAATTAAATATAATAATATTAATATTTTAATATTTTAAAAAATTAAAAAGTTTTATTATTATTATTAATTATATAATTAAATTTTAAAAAAATTAAAGTTTTATTAAAAAAATAAATATAATTTTAATTATAAAATTATTATTAATATTATATAAATTAATAAATAATTAATTTTATAAATAATTAATATAAATATTTTATTTTAAATAATTAAATTTTAATATATTAAAAATTATTTTTTTATATTATATATAATTTTAATATAAATTTTTTATTTAAAAATTTTTATAATAATATATAATTAATTAAAATTTTATAAAAAAATATTTATTAAAATAAAATAAATTATTATAAAAATTAAATATTATATAAATAAAAAAATAATATTATAAATAATTATAAAAATTTTAAATAATTTTATATTTATTTTATTAATTTTTAAAGTTTATTTTAAAATTAATAAAAATTTATTTTTTTTATTAAAAATTATATAAAAAATTATAAAAATATTATAAAATATTTATATAAATATTAATATTAATTAAATTATATAAATTAAAAAAAAAAAAAATTAATATTATTATATAAAATATATTTTTTATTTTTTTAAAATAAAATTATAATATAAAAAAAATTTAAAAATTATATAAAATTATATAAAGTTTTTATAATTAATATAATAAATAAATTAATTAAATTTTATTATATATAAATTAAATTATATTATTAATAAAAAATTATATTTTATTTATAATATAAAAAAATAACTTTTTATATAATTTTAATATTAAAAAAAAATAAAAAAATTATTTATATTTATTAATAATTAATATTTTATATTAAAAAAAATTAATAATTATATTTTAATTATAAAATTAAAATAAAATAATTAAATTATATAAAAAATTTAAATTAATTATATAAAATTATAAAAATAATAATAAAATTTAAATTTTTATATAAATATTAATAATTTAATATATAAATTAATAATTTATTATAATTATATAATAAATTAAATTAAAAAATTTATATTTATTTATTAAAAAATTAAAAAATAAATATTTAATAAATATTATATTTTAAATTATATTAATAAAAAATTTATTATAAATATTATTATTAAAAATTAAATATAAAAATATTTATATATAATTTATATTTATTATATATTAAAATTTTTTTTTATAAATTTATAATTATAAAATTTTAAATAAATAATATTTTTAATATTATATTTAAAACGTTTTTATATAAAAAAAAAACTAAGTTATTATTTTATATAAAATTAAAAATAAAATTAATATTTAAATATTTTATTAAATTTAATAAAAATAAAATTTAAATAAATAAATAAATTAAATAATTATATATTATTAATTTTAATATAAAAAATTATTTATAATAATATATTATTTAATAAATTAAAAAAATATTATATAATTTATTAATTATTATATAAATTTAAAAATTATTAAAAAATAATATTAAAAAATTAAATATATAAATATAATAATAAATTAATAATATATAATAAAAATTATATTATATATTTTTAAATTTTAATTATATAAAAACTTTTATTTTTATTAATAAAATATTTATAAATAATAAAAATTTAAATTTTTAAATTAAATTTATAATTATATTAATTAATAAAAATTATATAAAAAATATTTTTATAATTAAAAATAATATTATTTATTAAAATTTAATTAAATATAAATAAATTATATATAATATATTAATAAATAAATTATATAATATAATTAATAAATTTAATTATATTAATATATTTAATAAAACATTTTAAAAAATTATTTTTATAATAAAATTATTAATTATATTATTAATTATATATATAAAATTTAAATTTATATATAAATATTTATAAAAAAAAATATTTAATTAAATATTAAAAAAATTAATTATATAAATAAAAATATATATATATTAATTAAATAATAAAAAAAATAATAAAAAATTAATTAATATTTAAATTAAAATTATTATATAAAAAAAAATATTTAATATTAAATTAATAATTTAATAAAATTTATATATATATATTAATTATATATAATTAAAATTTAAATTAAAACTTTTATTAAATAATTAAATAAATAAAAAATATAAAAATTTATAAATTTTATATATATATATATATAAATAATTAATATATAATTTTTTTAATTATATTTTTTTATATAAAATTTTAAAATTTAAAAATAAATTTTAAACTTTATAAATTATTTTAAATTTATATATATATATATATATATAAAGTTTTATTAATAATATTTATTAAAATTATATTTTATAAATTTAAATTTTTTTATAAAATATTTATTAAAATAAATAATATATTATTTTTATTATTTTATTTTATATTTTTTATTAATAATAATAAAATATAATTTATATATAATAAAACTTTATAAAATTATTAATTATATTAATATTAATATTAAATATTTTAATAATTTATATTTTATATAAAAAAAATAATTATATAAATTAATTATATAAACAATTTTAATTTTAATTAATATATTTAAAATATTTATATAATTTTTATTAAAAGTTTTATATTTTATATAATATTTAAAAATAATAAAAATTTTTAATTAATTTATTAATATATATTAATAATAATTATATTATTAAATTTTTTATTATTTTTTATAAAATTGTTTTATTTTTTATATTATAATTTATTTTATTTTTAAAATATTATATATATAATAATAAAATTTATATATTTTTTTAATTTTATTAATAATTTAATTAAATTTAATAAATATTTTTTAATATATAATAATTTTAATTTTAATTTATTATTAATTAAATAAATATTTTATTTAATAATTATTTAATTATTATTAAAAATATAAAAATATATATAAATATTAATAAAATATATTTTATAAATTAATTTTTAAAATATTAAAAATATTATTAATTTAAATATTATATAATATATATATATATAATAATTAATATTTAAAATTTATTAAATATTTTTTATAAAGTTTTTTTTAAAAAACTTTATATTATTTATATAAAAATATTAAATATATAATTAATTTAATATTTATTTTATAATATATTTTATATTAAAGTTTATTTAATTTAATATTATATATAAATAAATAATATATATTATTAATTATTTTAAATAAAAAGTTATATTATTAATATTAATATATAATAAACATTTTTTATTATTTTTTTATTAATAAATTTTTTTATTATATAAATTTTATTAAAAAATTTTAAATTAAATTAATATTAATTATAATAATATAATTATAAATTTATAATAAAATATTAAAATAAATATTAAAATAAACTTTATTATTTAAAAAATTATATAATTTATTAAAATATTATATTTTTTTAATAATAAAATTTTATTTTATATAATATATATAAATAATAAATATAAATAAATATATTATAATATTAAATTTAAAATTATATAATAATTTATATAAAAAATAAAAATTAATAAATAATAATAAAAAAAAATATTATTATTATAAATATAAATATAAATTATATTAATAATTTAAAGTTTTAATATTTTAATATTTTAATTAATTATATAAATTTTTATAAATATAAATTATAATTTAAATTTAATTAATTATTAAAAAACTTTTAATATATATTAATAAAATTTAAATAAATATTTTTATATAATATTATTATTAATTAATATTAATTTAATTTTATATATTAAATTATATATAATAAATAATAAATTTATAATTAAATAATTAAAATTAATTTTAATAATAATTTATTTATATTATAATATATTTATTTTTTTAATATTTTATAAAATTATAATATTATTTATAAATTTATATATTAAATATAATATTATTTTAATTTTATATTTAAAATTATTTTTTAATATATAAAATATATATATATAAATTATTAATATTATTTATAATAAAATATAATAATTTATTTAATAAATAATTAATAAATTAAATAATATTATTATTTTAATAAATAAAATATAAAAGTTTTTTTTATATTAAATAAATTTAATATATTTATAAATTTTAAAAATTTTATTAATTAAAATAATAATTTTAAATAATTTAATATAAATAATATATATTATATTTATATATAATAAAAAAAATTAAATTATAATTAAAAAATATAAAATATAAATATAATTAAAGTTATAATTTAAAAATATAAAATATAAAATATAAATAATTTAAATTATAAATTAAAAATATAAAATATTAATAATTAAAATTATAAATTAAAAATATAAAATATAAATAATTTAAATTATAGTTTAAAAATGTGTAATGTTGTTATTATTAAAGTTGTTATATAAAAGTGGAAAATGTAGTTGAAGTTATGGTTTAAGGGCGTGGGGTCGGTTAGGGTTAGGGTTAGGGTTAGGGTTAGGGTTAGGGTTAGGGTTAGGGTTAGGGTTAGGGTTAGGGTTAGGGTTAGGGTTAGGGTTAGGGTTAGGGTTAGGGTTAGGGTTAGGGTTAGGGTTAGGGTTAGGGTTAGGGTTAGG